>OX456527.1:12784326-13141842 GCA_949748255.1 Eustalomyia histrio
CATATAAATTTTTGAAAATTTCGATTGTTTTTAAAATATGTTTTTTTTTTAGCATTTTTAACATCTTTGGGACTTAGTATTTACTTAAATATGCTATCTAGATATAATGCTGCAATCAAAATTAATATCTAGATTCTTGTAGTTTCATCGTTAATTTTTCAACAGGTGAAAAAAGTTCTACGAATTCTTCACAAATATTATCATCCATAGTTAATGTAGCATCCAGTTATTCCGAACAAAAACTTATATTTTCCAATAAGGCTTGAACCATGTCATAGCTGGAATTCCATCTAGTAAAAGAAGAAATTTTTGGTTCTGCATTGATCAATTATTTGCTTAAAAGAAGGACTTGTTAAGTGTCAAGTAATTCAAACTGGAATGCAAGAAATGTAATGTTTTTTATGATTTCTCTATCAAACATTTCTTACGTCATGAACGGCAAGAATATTTTTTTATATTTTTGAACCCGAACCTGGTTAAATTTTTGGGTTTAGCGGGTTCGGGTTCAAAGTTTTTATAAACAGCGAACCTGAATTTAGCTGAAAATTGGCACAGAGAGTTTTTAAACATTAAGGAATAGGGAGACTGCGAATTCAAACGTTGATGCTTTTTTGGACCACTCTTATAGTCATGTATTGCATCTATGCCGACGGCGGCCATTTGTCAGACATAATTTTCCACAATTTACTGAAACATAATTTATAAGTGCAAATAAACATAATCAGTTAAAAACGAATTAGTTTTTACTTTAAACAAAATTTATAGCGAACGGAAATCAGATGATGATTTTTTGCCCAACCCTGTATCTAGAATTCATAGTGTATTTTCCTTGGGATCGAAAAAATTTGGAAAATTTTTCTTTATTTCTCAAAATAATTTCCAATCTCGATACAATTTTCCCAGCGTAATTCAAAAGCTTCGATAACCTTTTTATAGTAAGGACTGCCTGGACCCATAAAATAGCTATTAATCACAAATCTTTCATTTTTTCAAGTTTGGGTGGCTCCAAAAAAATGCTAAGCAACGTGGCGCCTTGAAACTTGAAACATATCTTTTATAAGGTTGCCACTACTGCCGCTCTGCTAATTTTTGGACCGCCCTCGTAATTGAAATATTTTTTTTTTTATTTTTTGTAAACAAATGTCATTTCCAATAAACGGTAATGAATTTTCTTGGCACAAGCATTACTGAGCTAATGTAATTTAAATGCCAATGAAAAAATCTCGCGTTCGATAAATGGATTTTATGACCTTATTCCATATTCATGCAATAACTTAATTCATATTGCAATTTTTTTAATTATTTACAGGGCCACAACTGTTTTGTCTATGCTATGTATGTATGTATGTATGTATATAGTAAATAAATATGTATTCATAGTTGCAAATAGTTTTTTTGATATGAATAAATTGATGGATAGAGCTAATGATGTTTTATTTAAGTTTTTTTTTGTACCCACATAATTAAACAATACACAGTAGTCCGTCAGTCGGTCATTCAATGTATAGTTTAAAATAACTTGCACTCGAGGATTTATTTAATCATTTAAATTTGTACAACTTTACAAAGTGAGGGTGTTTTTTTTTTTTGGCAGTGATGGAAAAAAACTACAAGTTGTAGTCAATCATGTTATTATTCGCATGTATACATATCGTAGGGTGACACTTGTTTTTGTCTTTTTGAAAAATAAAACATTTAGAGTAAATAAAATATAGTTTTGTCGTATGATTTGATGACAATTTAAAATTGTTCATGTAAATTATTAATATTTTTTATATGTAGAATAAGAATAGACTTTTTTTTATTATTTAACAATTAAAATGTTAAGTGTTCTTAATAAATTACAAATATTATGAAATAAATTGAAAAAGTTCTTTATTGTGTAAAAGATGAATATTACATGATAGAATTTAATAAAAATTCAAAATTACTCTCGAAAGTTAAAAATTATAAATAAATGTCAGCATAATAAATATGATGTTTAACTTTACATTAATTCCATGACTTGCCAATTAATTAGAACACAAAAAGATGTTTGTAGTTTTCAATTTCGGTCAATTGTTATTTATTTGCTTGGTTAATATTAATTGGCCTAATTTTTTACCAAAATGTAATACAAATTTATCAACATTATTGCTTTTAAGCAAAAATAAAAAAAATAACTACTTTCATTTTCATTTATTAAAAAAAAATGATTTGTTAGTTTATTTTTTTATTTTTTTTTGCAATATTATACGGGTTAAATATCTTGTTAGCAAATTAATTATTATATAGTAGCATTTTTTTAATATACTATTTTATAATTAATTAATTTTGATATATGTTTTTTTTTGTCTTTGTTATTTAAGCAATTACTTATTTTTTTTTTATTGGATCATCATTAATTTTTTGATTTTGTGGTATTCAAACCAGCATAAAACATTTTAAAATGTTTTGATAATTTCTAAAAATAAGCAAGATTATTTATTTTTTTTCTCATTTTTATTAATTTTCTTAAATAAATAATAATAAACAAATTAAAACAAACTGCAATGTTATAATAATCTGTGTTAAAACCAATTAAGTATTAACTACACCCAGAAAACGGATTCGTGCAGACAACCGAAATTATTGTCAGTCGCAGTTTTCTGTTACACTAGCCGAATTTATCGATCATATCGACCCATGTCAAAATTGTAATATATATGGACATATATCATCATATATGGGCATATATATGATCATATATGGACATACATTACCATATATGTTCATGCATAACCACAAATTTGGGATATGAGTTTTTGTATGATCATATATTCAACTATGCCTGGACGTATATGGTCATGTATGATCATATAAGCCTATGAATGATTATGTATATTTATGTATATCCGTGTAAAAAAGATTGGATCAAATCAGATATGTCTATGTATAATTGAATGTGATTGAATCTTATTAGATCTGGCGCCAGATCTGATCAGATATCATATGATATGACATATGTGATGTACTTTGGGGCCGGGTATGATAAAGTGCTATATTTGTTCATATCCATAGGAAGCTGGAAAATTTTGTGATTTTTTGTGGCCAGATTTGAGCACATCTGCCTATATAGGATCATATCTGGTGAATCTGATTAGATATAATATGTCAAGAGAAAATTAGATCAGATCTAATTGTATCTCAAATTTTCCCATTTTTGTGCAATTAGATCTAATGAGACCTCTTCAGATTTGAGATTTTTTACACGATCATATTGGACGAATAGGACCATGTATGATCATATACAAGCCCATGTGTGTTTATGTATGCCTGTATAAAATATATTACATCTGATTAAATCTGCTGAAATGTAATTGGATATGATTGAATCTAACTACAGTGCCAGATCTGTTCAGGAAAATTTGGTGATTTATGTGGCCAGATTTGAAGAGATCTGGCCATATAGTATCATATCTGATGCCGTGGTTGTTCATATTTGATGCCAGGTCTAGTACTAGATTTTAGCTATTTGAGTCTTCAATGCACCAAAACAAATATATAAGGGGTGGTTAAATTTTAAGGGCCGATGTTGAATGTGAACCACACCTAAACGTCAAGTTTTTTCCTCCATTTCATTTGACATTTCTCAATTTCAGACTAACTCAATTTTAACCATGGAAAGATACACAATCGAGCAATGCGTTAAAGTTATTCAGGCCTATTATGAAAATGGGCGTTCATATCAAAATGCATTTCGTGCACTTTGTGACTGTTTTTGGTCAGCATAATCGACCAAAAGTGTCCACAATCGGGAGAATTGTGGACAAATTTCAGCAAACCGGGTCTGTGAAAACACCTGTGTATGCTCGCCCAGTTCGTTCTGCAGAAAACATTGCTGTTGTTCGCGATAGTGTGTCATGAGATCGGCCAAGCATTTACCGTAAATGGTGTTCGCTATCGCGAGATAATAACGAACTTATTGTGGCAGGAATTGAGGATATGACCCTGGACGATATGTGGTTTCAACAGGACGGTGCCACTTGCCACACAGCTAATGAAACAATGGCTCTTTTGCGCGACAAATTCAATGGCCGTGTTATCTCACGTGGTGGCGATGTAAATTGGCCGCCAATATCATGTGATTTGACACCGTTGGACTTCTTTCTTTGGGGTTATTTGACAAAAAAGGTGTACGTCGATAAGCCAGCAACGATTCAAGAGCTAAAAGATGAGATAATTCGTCACATTAACGGCATAGAATCTCAATTATGCCTCAGCCTTATCAAAAATTTTGACCATCGGATGGAGGTGTGCCGCTGAGGTCGCGGCGGCCATTTGGCCGATATTTTGTTCCACACATAATTGAACCATACCATATTACTATGATAAAAAGAAATGACAATAATTTCCTAAATAATTTGTGTTTTATTCAAAATCAACATCGGCCCTTAAAATTTAACCACCCTTTATATATAGAAATTTAGGCAAAGGTGTTTTATATATAGAAAGTTATTTTTGCGCCACCCTGTATGGTACGCCAGCTTTAATCATTTCTATTTAAATCTGAAAATAATCCCCAATATTGAGATTTAATTAGATATAATCAGATCTGTTCCTGGTAATTTAATTTTTTCCAAGTTGCCAATTTTTTTTTAATGAAAAGAAATTCCTTAACCGCACTAATTGACTAATTTTGGGTTATCCAAACCAAAACTTTCGCTAACCACAAGCGTAAAAGTCCTACCGCCAGCAGTAATCTTTTTTCTCTGTGTATACTTAATTTTGCTGCGTTTTTATTTTGCAGTAATTTAACTAAAAATGTTTGAAATAACAAAAAAAAAATTAATGACTGTTTTGTTTTATGATACCATCAAGTGCCGGTGTTTATAACCTAACATTCATGTACCAGTAGCAATGGGAACATTTAACCTTGACTTTAACAACTGTAATATTTATATTAATTTAACAATGTGACTCATTTATCGCAAAAATGGGTTTACTTTTAAAGTTATTTTATGTCTGCCCAATGTTGCAAGTCGAAAATTACACACAGTTATCGGCCAAATGCTATCGGATTTGTAGAGCTCTCGGGAACTGCAAGACTAACAAAAAAATTGCCAAAAGTGGCAATTCACATTAAATAATAAATGTAAGTGTATTAAAAAAAATATCCTAAACAAAACAAAGCCATTCGAAAATTTGACTTCTTTTAAGAAAAAACAATTTCTTTAACCACATTTATGATTTTCCGGTAAAATTCTGATTGCTTATTATTTCTTATTTTTTATAATTTTCCAATTACGTAGTATTGGGAATTAAAAAGCAGGCAAAGTGCCTTAAAGCAATCATAGTATTTAATATTTGCTATTTCCAGTAAATTTTAAAAATAAAAGTCGTTTCAAAAGTGCTAATCCCATGTCATTTCCACTTCTTCTGGGGAAATTCTTTACATGAAAAAGAATTTTTAAAATTAAAAGAGATAAAAAAGTTGTGTCATGTCACCTTTCGTACACTCACCAAAAAAAGTCTGTAATGGCAACTGAAAACTTTGCTGTTATTACGGGAAATTCTGCTAATTTGAGCACAGCGGTATTTTTTGCTAATCTTAGCAACACATGTCTGCTGACATGTAGTACAATGAAATTAGTAGAAAAAATTAGTAGCCGCTACTAAATTTTAGAAGAATTTTTGTAAAGTGGAATTTAAAATCTGTTTGCTAAAATCAGCAAAAACAAATTGCTAAATATTATTACATTTATTTTTTTTTTTTATCGAGTATCAAAAATTTTGATAATATTTTTAAAAAAACATTTTATACAAAATGAAAAAAAAATCAAAAGCTTAAAAATCTTAAAAATTGTTAAAACATAAACGAATTTATCATTTTGTTTTTATTTGGTAATTTCTGTTTTGAAAAATATTTTAGTAAATTTTTTACTTTTAATGTTAAATTTTAATTGTTTTTAGGGCTGATTTTTAGAACTAAAAATCCTTTTTAGTGCTATTTTCAGTGGATGTCCTCTTTTAAGACATGAGTCGGTATCTTCACTTCCGATCCCTCTTTTAAACCTATGTAACATTTTTGGGCAATTTAAGTTTGTAAGTTTTAATTATTAGAAATAACATTTCCTTCAATATCCACTTTTTTAAAATTAGTAATTTTTTTTGCTAATTTTAGCAAATCGTTTTTCAAAAATTTGTAAAATGATTTCTGAAATAAGCAACAAAAATTTGTAAATATTCTGCAAAAATTCTGTAATTTGTAAAATGTAAATAGCAAAAAGATTTGCTAAATAATAATTTTTTTACTAAAAATCAGTACAAAAATAGTAAAGTGGGCTTGAAAACCGTTTACAAATTTTTCTACTAAATTTTTTTTCTGAGTGTAACTTCCAACTAATTACCGTAGAAAATTTAAATTTGTCATAAAAAATCTTCCTGCCACTTTAACTTTTTACTAACTACTAATTTTTGAAACATTCAATGTTAGGGTGTTAAATTTTGTGTTAGGATCTTAAGTTTGGTGTACTTTTTGTGACTTCTGAACAAATTTACCTATGTACTTGGACTTTGATATTTTCAAAGGTTTCTCTGTATTGTATATTAAACTAATAGCTTTTACGCTTCTAAAGCCTCATAATGAGTACGTGATCGCTATTTAAGATTATAAAATTCATTCAATACCCTCTTATTAATCAACACATTCATTTGGTAAATCCTACAATAAAAATAATTTCATTTTTTTTTATAAGTATCATAAATTATAAAATAATAGTTAAATTTAAAACTATTGTACATTAACTTAATTAACTAATTTGCTTAAGATTAATATGTTTTAATATTGTTTTATAAAAGCAACAGGTAATATTCTACCCACATTTGAAAACCAACCAAATAAACCAGTTTAATAATATTGACATGGACGTGCTATTAAATTTTATCACTTAAAATTAAGTTATTTCGAAAAAAAAAATCTTAAACAGTTTATAACTATAATTAAGGGAACTATAATTAAGGGATATGACTTCCCAGCAAAACTTATTAACATGTAATGGGAGGAAATGGAATAAGAAAACAAGTACTTACACTTTGTTTTAATAACATCTAAAAATTTTTCACATGGTTTGTACTAAAGGCAACAGTGGCAGTTGTATCAATCTTTGTTTGTGAATTTCGCAACAATTATTCATACCATATTTTTAAGAATTGGTTATTGATTTGATCTTGTTTATTTATGCATTTTTTTTATTATTCTGTACAGTGTCATATAAAGAAAATATAAACCAAATTTACCGACAAAATGTCCCGCTTCGGTAAAACACTATCTAAACTGCGTTTTTAAGGGTATAATGAAACGGTATACAGAATTCCTGAAATATTTGTGACACAAGCTGGTAGGTATTCCTTAAAAATTATACCAATCTTTCAAGATTTTTGTTTTAACATTGTTGTTATTTGAAATTTTAACATCCGTTCAAACATTTTTTCGATGCCGTTTTAATAAGTCCATTCCTTTACTTTTCTCAGTCAAGTCCAGTAAGAATTAATGAGTAACAAACATACAAATTTCCTCTCAAAATGAAAATTTTCTCAAAAAATGATTTACAAGTTTATTAAACAGCTGATTGTAAAATCAAATGCTATTTTTGCTATAACTGGTCGATATGAAAAAAGAGGATTCTTGTCATAAAAACTTAAGCTGAAATATTTTAGAAGATTTTCTTATCTTTTTATATTTTATATTTGTTGCTTTGTATTTGCATAAAACAATGTTAGTTGTAAAACATTTGTATATGTATTTGCAAAAAATTATCACATGTTTTTCAATCATATGTTTTTTCTGCTTGTAAATTTTTGCTGGCAATAATTTGTCCATTAAAAATTTGCAGAAAAAAGAAAAACTCTCAACATCAAACTGCCACTTTATTCTCTCTTTTTTCTTTATGTTTACTGAGTATTTGTATAAACGAACGACATCGAGTAAAAATTTATACAAATTTGTACAAATTATTGAGTAAACGAACGGAACTAATGTAAATAAAAAAAAAAACGGTTAACTGGTTTTTAAAATGATTTTTCGAATAAACCCAAAACCGGTTTTTTAATATACCTAGAAGTATAGACACAAATTAGTCATTACTACACAGAGAAAACGGATTCAATGTCCCACCGAATTTCTTGCCAACCGAATGGATTGGTTGGAGCCACCGATTTATTTGTTTGTCGTGACCGTAGTTCGATTGAAACCAAATATTTAAATAATTAAGGAACACATTTGGTTGCGACAACTACATAATTCGGTTGCTGCAACCAAAATCTGTTTTCTCTGTGTAAGAAAGTACGATATAAGTAAATATGTAGGTTGTAATATTGCAATCACTGGTTGGCAATAAAAGAGGAGGATAAATTGGTTTCTAGCTCCGAAAATGCAGCCACCAATGATTTTTTTTAAGTCGTTAGACAGATCTATCTCAAAGATTTTTTTGGGATTTTTTCAAATAAGATAAAGTGGGGTAATTTTTACTATCGACTTCTTAATTATCGCACTTGCTCATTATTAGTAGTTATATAATACAATACCAATAGCTCATTAGTTGTATACTTCTTAATCAGATATTACAAAACACAATATAAGTAACTCAGTGTTTAAAAGCCTCTAAATAAGTAGTGATGTATATCAATATCGATAACTTATTATTGCATAGCTTTGAAACAAGTTCAGCTTTTAACCGAATTTGTTGCCAATCGAACGGTTCAGTTGCAGCAACCGAGTTATTCATTTTTGACTGCGGAATTGTTATTGAGGCAACCGAAATATTGTTGTCACAGTTAAATTACTCATATCTCAATTGGATTTCTGTTGTCACAACCGAAAAATTTGGTTACTACAATCGAACCATTCGATTGGATATAAATTCGATTGTCAGCACGAATCTGTTTTCTATGTGTATCATAATATGTCTAATGTAAAGGGGTTTTCAATAAGAGCACTACAAAAGTTTTTTTTTTAAATAAAACAAAAACGGTGATATCCAATCAATGAAATTCTTTATTCCTGTAAAAGTACGTTCGATGCCATTATGTATGGAACTCGATTTCTTTTGCATGGCCACGACGGGCACGGTTGCAGAAGTCCAGACGCTGAACCCAATTTTCGACGGTTTTCAAGCATACATCGGCCGATACTGCTGCAATTTCACGTTCGATATTCGTACGAAGTTTATCAATCGTCGCTGGCTTGTTGGCATAGACCATGACTTGACGTAGTCCCACAGGAAAGAATCTAACGGCATCAAATCGCACGACTGAGGCGGCCAATCGACTGGACCATTTCGTGAGATACCATGTTCTCTAAACTTGGTTTTCAATAAATAGATTGTGACATTCGCTGTGTGGCTTGTGGCGCCGTCCTATTGGAACCACATGTCCTCCAAGTCCATATCATCCAATTGGGGCCAAAAATATTCAGTTATCATTGAACGGTAGCGATTTCCATTCACAGTAACGTGCCGGTCTTGATCATCACGGAAGAAGTACGGCCCAATGACGCCGCCGGCCCATAAACCGCACCAAACCGTAATTTTTTCGGGATGCCATGAATACTCATGGAGTACGTGTGAATTGCTGTCTGACCAATAACGCATATTTTGTTTATAGACAAAGCCATTCAGCCAGAAATGAGCCTCATCACTGAAGATGATTTTTCGATGAAAATCCGAATCATTTTCAAGTTGTTGCTCAGCCCAATTCACGAACATACGACGCTTCTGGTGGTCAAGCGGCTTCAGTTCTTGAGTCAATTTGATCTTGTAAGGATGTAGGCCAAGATCTTTTCGCAAAATTCGCCACAACGACATCACAGAGATGCCAAACGCTTGAGAACAACGTGTGAGAGACACATTTGGGCTTTCTTCAACTGAAGCCTCAGCGGCAGCAATATTCTCGACACTACGAGCACTTTTTTGTCTCACTGGCACGGGAACATTTTGTACTGTGCCTGTGGATTCAAATTTTTCCACTAGACGATCAATTGTTGATCTGCTAGGACGATTATGACGACCATAAATTGGACGTAGCGCTCTTAACGTTGAGGTCACTGACTCCGAATTTCGGTAAATTTAATAATTTCGACTCGTTGTTGGCTCGTATATCTTTCCATCATGAAATGGCAAACCTTACTGAAGAGAAATTTCAAAAGAGCGGCAAAAAATATGGCGTCGTTTGCTGTGCCTGTCGCTCTACTTTTGTAGCGTCCCTGTTGAAAAACCATTTACAATTTATGGCAAAGGGTAAGGGATACCCATTACCTGAAATATGTTAAGTACAACCCATTACCAAGATTCTGCTGGGTAATAACAAACTTAAATATACATTTCATTGAATAGCTTTTTGAAATTAAACCAAAGAGGCACAAAAGAGACAAAGACTCCTATATATAATTATAAGGAATTTATAACAACCACATAATATTGCACATATACATATATGTATATGCCAACGTTGGGCAAGTGCGGCCCTTCGTCGAATTTAGTGCGGCCCTCGAAAAAATTTAAATGTCGTATTTTCAATAGATTTTTCACTTATTATAAAATTTTTAGTTTCAAAATTTATTCTTCACAATATTATTCCACTTTGTTTACATACTAGTTTTAAATACTTTTACTAGTTACTGGAAATGCTGAATATGTCCAACCAACCAGTTCGGCCAAAAAACGATATTTGGTCAGTTTTTTCTTTCTTGGATACATTATAGACAAATTCATTGCTTTACCTCGGACTTTTTTTTAAATTTTACACTTGAAGTCGCATAAAGTCGGCTCAACAAACATTTTTGTTATCAAAGTTTGTCCAAAAAAAACTAAAATTGAGTTCCAATTAAAATATTTTTAATTTTTAAATACAACTAAAAATTTATTTGAATTTCGATTAGCAAAAGATTTTGTTTTATCAATTGATTTTTTTTTTTTTTTTTTGTTAAAATTAACTGAAATTTTCAATTACATTTTTAATCATATCAATTAACTTTTTAATCAAAAATCTTCAACATGTTCAACTAAAGTTTTAACTATACAAATTAAAGTTTTAATTGAAGTTCTAACCAAAAATCAATTAAAATTTTAATCAAATTTTCAATTTAGCAAAAAATCAATTAAAATTTTAATAAAATTTTGATTGAAATTCCAGATTCAAATCAAATAAAATCAAATCTTCATTATTTTTCTTATTAAATATTTATATGTTTGTGTGTAATTCATCAACGCCTGAAAATTTCTAAATATTATGTACCAAATAGTTCATAGAAGTTCCACAGTACTTTTGAGGTTCCAATAGCAGCACAAAAATACTATGGTACCAACTTTATCATAACTGGTGCATGCATATCGGCAGTGTTACCAAAAAAAGTTTGTTCTCATGTTCCCATTTTCAAAGTTGAAATACCTAAAAATCCTTAACATATTGCCATATTTGAAGTCTTTCGTCTTTCACCAACTTTCATCGCTCCTCTATCCCCTTTTCAAAGAAAACAACACATTACAAGTAATAAGTAGAAAGAACTTCTTGAGTGTTGCATCTCTTAAAAAAAGTTTTATATAATCAAATTTTTCCTTTTTATCTGAAATGATTTAATGATGTTTAAAAATAAATATTCCAGAAAAAAGGTTGGCATCATAAAAGAATTCAAATTTTAAAATTTATTTTTAATTTTAAAATAGACCTTTAAAAACATGGGCCCGTTAGTCCCGCACTAAAGTCGGCTTTTTTTAAAAACAACTTTAAATTAAAAACTTGGTATTATCTATTTTGCTATTATAGTCAGAATTAAAGCCAGTTTTGAGTTGAACAGGCTTTAAATGGGTATCACATCAAATGTACCAAATGCCCGCATACATTTTGTACTAAAAACGAAGCAGGTGGCAACATTGATCAGCTGATTTTATATTTGCCGAAAAAAAATTAAAAGTGTGTAAATAAAAGATTTGCAATTGCAAAATGTAAAAAGGAAAAAACTTTATAAAAAAGGATTGAAAAGTGTATTTTTATTGATAAAAATTTATTAACTTAATAAATGTTATGCAAAATATCGTATTTATTGATATAATTTTTCTTTTAATAATTTGCAATTCAAACATTTTTTTTCACAAAAATTTTCTTGGCGGAAAACAGCTGTTGTGTGTTGTTAAATTGGATAGAGTCAACTTCAGCTAGTTTTAATTTTTAAGCAGACTTTAGCGATAAAAGTACACTTTTACTTGTATATAGTATGCCTGAAGTATACTTTTAAGAAAAGTCGACTTTAGAACTCTTAAAGTATACTTTATTTTAACTATGATTATGCGCCATGATTCCTTGATTTCATTTTTAAATCTGATTCAATTTTTAACGTATCGATTTGAAAAATTCTGTTCACTTTTTTAATAATTTTCTACTTTATTCAATCAACATCAAATTCAAAGCATCAATTTGATTTTTATTGATAGAATCAATCAAATTGATTAAATTTGAACAAATCAAATAACCAAAAATCGTTCGCGAACAGAATCGCAAAACAAATTATTCAATCGAGTCAAAATTGAATCATTTCTATGAAGTGATTATAATTTATTCATAGATTCGAAAAATGTATAATATGAAATAAAATGAATTATCCAGCTCTGCATCAAAACCAATACGTCGTTAATTTAGCAGAAATAGCTTTCGATTATCGATCTGAAAAATCTATCAAAATTTAATTTTTTTTATCAAAAATGTTCAAATCTAAAGCTTAATCCATATAAGCACTACATATACTATGTTGTTTTTGCAAATTAAAGCAATGAGTGTGGTTCTCTTTCTTAAAAAGATTAAGTTCTGACGCTTTTATTAATACGCGTAATATTAAAAATATTTTTAATAAACATTTTTTGTTTTTTTTTTTAGGGATTTGAGATGAAATTTTGCAATTTAAATAACTGTAATAAAAGTGAAGATATAAATAAATCAAAACAATATGAATTTTATATGTTGTCAATATTATTTATTGTAGACTAGAATAGTTTTTACCAAGTTCATTATCAATTAAAAATGTAATTGATATGATTAGACTTTTAATTGAAAATGAACAAAGAGACCAAGAAGAGTTATTAAAAATCGCTTGATTCGACGGAAAAAAGGTTCTATTTAAAATTTCAAAAATGATATGTAGTTTTATTAGAAGTTTCTATTTATGACACTAAAATAAGATTTTCTGCTTCTAAACACATAAATATTTAGTGACAACCAAGTTGTGAAGCATATTTTGGATGCTGAAACAAATAAATTCTGTTAAAACAACCGTATTCAAATGTGATTCCTGGTAATTTTGGGTTTTGCAATTAAAAGTGAAAATTAATATTTAGTTGAAGTAACCGAATTCTAAAAGTGTTCACCAAGTTTATATAAAAACTAAAAAGGTAAGTCAACTTTCATTGTACCATCTATAACGCTATATATTTTTATTTTTCTTAATAGGATGCAGCCTTTTATGATTTATGGAAAACCTCAATGTGGCCCTTGGTGTTAAATACGTGTCCACCCCTGTTAGATTCATTGTGGTTTCTTTTTATAATTTGCTACCTTGTTGTTCAACTAAATAATAGACATTTCTGGTCAAGTAAATTAGTTTTAAATGCGTAGTATAATTTTTTTCTTTATTTTTTTTTGTAAACAACAAAATAAAAATCACTACGATGAGTAACAAAACATTATCTTACAATATTGCATTGTTTGCTGCACGTCTTGTGGTTGTGCCTGCTGAAGTTGAGGGAAATTAAAATCAAAAGCCACAATTTAACACTATAAAATCGTAAAATATTTTACGATACTTAATACCTAATTTAATAAAAATTATGTGGTAAAAGTTATAAGATTTTTCCCTTTTTTATCTCTTTGTTTTTTTTTTTAATAATTTCAAAAGAATATTTACTTTATTTTTTTTTCTTCTTTTAATTCAGATATGACCTTGATAAACACTAGTCCAGAGATTATATATTTTGGATTAAATTAATTTTTTGTGTTGGCAAATAAATCCGATAGGAAGACATATCAATTAACTACCGTTACCTTTAAAATAACGAAAATGCCGTTACCTTTAAAATATCGTTACCTTTAAAATACCGTCATCGAAAATAGTTTGTCAATCAATATTTTTACTCTTTGTTGTAACCTAAGAGATTTATACACAAATGATTTGTAAGGTTTATTAAACAAATTTTGCATACAAATTTTGGAAAATTAATTCTAATGTAAGTTTATGCCACAAAATGAATTCTAATGTAAGTTTATGCCACAAAAGTAACCCACAAATTTAAAGTTCATAAGATAACTTGGTAGAAAATTACAAAGAGTTTTATAAAAACTATTTTCTACCCCTTATCATGCGGATATTAAAAAAATTCTTTCCCATGTTAAGCCAATAACAGGCAAAAAATATTTTTTGCAAATTTAATGCTGAATTTTGATGGAGAAGTTGGGGATGGGAAGTCACGAATCCAAATCCGATGAAAAAATTAAATAAAATCGTTAAAAAAATTCTAATAAATCGTTAAACGGATTTTCATTTAAATACATATTTTTCGAATTTTTGCACAAATTTTCAACTTTTTTTTACTAACATTGACAAACGGGGCAACAGGTTTGCTTAATTGAAGTAAAAGAAAATTGCCATTAAAGTCAATAGTAATAGTCATTAATTAATAATTGTTAGTTAAGACTGTTAAATAATACAAATATGTTCATTGAAAAAATTTTGATTTTGAAAAAAATGAATTTGAAATTAAATTACGAAATCAAATTGGCTGCATCTCGCAAAAAATATTACTTCGTCGCGCTGTATAAAAAATTGATATATTTTCTACTAAGGGTGGGTGTGAACTACTAGCTAAATAAAATCTAAACTAAATTCAGGTTACCAAATTTCTATGAATTTTTAAAATATTCTCAAACATTTCTCAAAGAAATTTAAAACCCTTTTGTCAATTCGAATTTAGTTTAGAATTTATTTAGCCACCTCGAACAGGGCCTAAATAATAAAAAGTTATAGGATTAACTGTCGTCAGATTATCAATCCTAATTTTGAGGAGTGTTATGTTCGCAATAGAAAGCATTATACAATAAAAAAAAACAAACATTTTATATCGAAATATGGATTTTTTAGAAAATAATTTTTGAGGTGATTTTTTGTAAAAAAATTACACTATTTTACAACATTTATAAACATACAATTGTCTTCCAGGGGCAAATTATAACTGCAAAATCTGGCGAGAAAATCGCGAACAAATTTTTTTTGATTCGACATTTACTGAAACGGGGTGTAGAAGCCCCGTTTCACAATTTTGAAACCTCTAAAAAAAAAAATAACTAAAAAAACTGTAATAGTTAACCGTTTTTTATTCGTTTTTTAAAAGACAATTTTTTGGTTAAACCTAAAACCTTTTTTTTTTTTAACAAAAACTAAATTGTTAAAAATTCCTTAAAAACAACTTAAAATGCATATTAAATTAATCGAAAATACAATTAAAAAGAAGACTACTAATTTTTTATTTTATTCAGCCAATTTTGTTGTATATTTTCTATCATTGTTTAATAATCGACAAAAGTAGTACAATCAATAGAAAGTCGTTTAAAATAACTATCAATTTTCAACTGCCAAAAGTTAGAAAAAACTACTTTTGTGGTTTGGTTTTTTAAATTGAAAGTTTTTTTATTTGTATGTAATTACAAAACACAACAGAATACTCCCAGATGTATATATTTTTTATAGGCTTTGTGTGTATGTATATTTGAATAATTTCTTGTAATTTTTATTGAAATAATTTTGTATATATTCAAACTATTTTGGTAAAAAAAATCAAAAAGGAATTATATGAATTTCTATTATTAGAAACAGAAAACATAAAATTTTACGTTTAACAGAAAATATGAACTCCTACTGAATGTCTGTACATTTTTATAGTTTGTTTTTTGAATGACTGATTCAAATAGTTAAAAAATATATTTTTTTATGAATTTCAATTGATTCTTTATTTAAAAACAAACTTTACGTATTACTTTTTCAATAAACTACAGTCGGTAAAGAAAAATATATTGTGATTGTAGGTTTTGAATGTGTCTTTTAAATATGTTTTTCTGAAATCCGAAATAAAGTACTATAGTATTTTTTTTGACAATATCTATTTTCAGACCACCTGTGTGGGGTTAGCTTTATTCTTTGAAGTTGTGAGTTAAACAAGAGATTTTTACAAGAATATTAAGGAAGATCGTAGCTGTTCAGAAAATTCATTCCATTCGGCTCGTGTCTAATAATTTTCGATTTGAAAAATTATCATGATCTTGAAACGAAAATACATCTCACATAAAATTTATACAGATCAACAATAAAACTTTACTATTTTAAAATGCATTTTATATAAAAATTATTTATTTTGCATTTTCGCTTAATTTTTCAAGGTAATGTTTTCATATATTTATAATCCAGAGATTGTGTCCCTTTCCATTGATACCAATATTTTATACTGATTTATAAGCGGTATAATTAATGCTAGAAATTCTATAGTTTTATCCCAATGTGCGTTGTTGCACCGATAATAACGAAAATAACAAATTTTTAATTGAGTTTTAATACAAATCGATAATAATAAGACTTTGATATGTTGCCATTATAAATGTATTTTTATAAAAATGGCTAAATAATTTTAGTTTATGTAATCCCGCCCACTTCATTGTTGTAAAATAATTATATGACCTTAAAAGTAATTCAATCATATTCCACATTAATGCTGTCCATCATTTGTTAAGATTGATTTAACCGTTTCTTCTAACGCTGGTTACAACTAAAAGCTTTTTTAAAAAAGTGGGTTTTATACATTTACATTATATGTATGTACAGTAATCGATTGAAGTTAATTTAAAAAAGTAATCCGTACTCACAAAAATATAGCTAAAAAAGTAAAAAAGAGCAAAATTCAATGTATTTAAAGCAAAAAAAAAAAAAAAAAATATTGGGAAAAAGCGAAAGTAAAACGTTGGAAAAACACTTTTCTTTTTTAAAACAAGGACAAAATTAGCAGAAAAAATTTTTTTTTTGGTAGAAAAAAGCTCAAAACTGGAAAATTCAGAAGAAAAAGCAAATATGAGTAAAAAAAGAAAAACAGTAAAAATAGCTCTCTAACTTTAATGGGCTCAAAACGTAATTTAAATTGTAAATATAAATATTTTTTTTTTTATGTATGAAAATGTATTTTAAAAATATCGACTATAAAATAAAACTTCACTATTTTTTTATTTTATCAATATAAATTCGAAATGTCACTTTTTTACCAGAAATATATAGTCTTTTGATATTCATTAAGATGAAAGGTAATTTTTTTTTTTTCTATGGTGTATAACAGTTTTTTTTCATGAAGCTCGAACAACGTACCGCGATTAGACAATATTTTAAAACCACTTCAGTTTTGACAAAGGATTGACAAAGAATTTAAAGAACATCCTTATCCCTAACATATGTTTTTGTAGGTTTAAATTATCGGTTATAATGTTGAAAATCATTTAAAAATATCGTAATTCGGAAAACTTTCTATGACGAATCAAATATGGTGGACAAATATTTTAGAAGTGATGGAATTGTCTTGTCTCATTTATTGCAATAACATATGTATTGTTTAAGCACATATGCTTAATTTTTATCGGTTTTATTTATTTTGCCCCTTTGGTAAACTCTGGCCCTTTTTGGGTTAATACTACGGTATGATCTATTTTACTCTCCTTTTATATTTCTTTGAAGGGAGTATTTACATATATTATAAGTAATAAAAGTAATTTTAGCATTGGTTTGACACCTTCTACTTGCGTTAAGTTCGTATTAGTTCTTCTTACTAAATGATTGTTAACTTCGATTTACCCAACTACTTTATACGAAGGTAATATATAAAAATTAATAGAGACATTTTCTCTAAAACCTAATTACACTTTTTGTCTTTTACTTCCAAACAAAACTTTGCATTAACGACAAACATGTATTCTAGGTTGCAGACCTGCGTTCCTATTCTAAATCGATTTTTCACTGCGAAGTGATCAAATCTGTCATTTGTTATCATCGTTTTTAAATAAGTGAAGAGTAATTGTTTATAGCTTCACAAATCATTGGATTGGTAACTTGGAGAATTTCAATTACAGCAAAATCTTGGTAAACGGTTGGACCAATTTCTGGTATTACACGATAAAGGGTATCATCTGCCCTTTGCTTTATTTTGAAACCTTAAATAATACATTACAAATATATGATATATTGATATATATATCACTACATATTTAGAGGCTTTTAAATAATGACTACATCTCATTTTTTTTTACTGTTTGTAGTTTAATAAAAAAGTTTTCCGTTCCATTTAAAAATAAAGGAACATACATTTATTTTTAAAAGAAATATCTATTTTAACTTTTTTATACATTTGTTCGAAATAATTTACTATTTTTTACCGATTTTTTCAGTTTCGTTTATTTTTTTCATTTGTTTAAAATTTTATGAAAATTAACCCACAAAAAAAAATTTGTGTCCGTAACAGTTGTTTCAAATTTAAATTTTGTTTGCTGTGTATTCCACAAAAAATATTCAAAAAAATCCAATTTGTTTCTTATTTAAATTGTTTGTTTATATTCGTAAACACACACACAAACACATTCGTATTTACACAAAAAGTGTCTAAAGAAATACATACATTTTGTAGATTAAAAAATAAACAAAAAATACAAAAACGGAAACAATTTCAAATAAATGATTAAATCATTTATTTTTTAAGGAATTGGTAGGTAATCATTTGCTTCTTACGGATGTGTCAGTTGTTTGAATACCATTTAAAAATGAATAACAAAAGCCATTTGATTTAAATGAAAATTAAGTAGACCGGTTTTTAAATAAAATATCATTTCTTGTAAATGACATTTTCTGTTATTTTAACTTACAAACTATTTTAAGTGTATATATTATAATTTTAAACTATTTTCGTCGCCGGGGATCGAACCTGCAACGTTCTGTGTAATAGTCTAACGCGCTAACTATTACACCCACATCGATCGCTCACGGAAGATTATTTTTGCAGTCTTTCGTTGCAAAATTTAATTGTAAATTTTATTTAAAATTTGTGATAATAAGATCTCTTATCCCATTGTGAACTAGTTTTGGGAAAAAATTCTGCAAGTAATATAGTTTTTGTTTTTGTTTTCGTTCTGTTCTGTTATATTCTAGAAATAAATGTTGAAATAAATGCTTTGCTTTTCGCACAAAAAAATTAACTGCTTGAAAGAAGCATAAAACTATATCATTATTAAAGTTAAAAATATCTTGCAAACTTTACAGTAACAACAACAACAACAACAGAATGATGAGTGACCATTGACAAGGTCGTCTGTCTATATATGAATGAAAAGCAACAACAGAAACAAAACGTGTGTTTTAAAGTATTGAGGGGCCTTTGTTTTACGGTATTTTATTTTCTTAACGCTTTTTAGGTTTTTTTTTTTTTTGTTCATATATCATCATCACCATCATCACAAGACTGTTACTCATGCGTAGTACTAAAATTTACATGTGTTGAGTATTTGACTTTAGTTTAATAAATTCAAATAGCATTTCTAATTTATTTTTAAAGCGCGTCCACTGCAGGTTAATAAACTTTACTTCCGTATTGGGTAAACAAGAAATATTTTTTAAAGCCTATTTGAAACATTAATAATTTATAAGGATTGTAAACTAGAACAATTTTGTTTAATTGTTATACACTCTAAAAAATAAGTTAGTAGTAAAATTTGTAAACGGTTTTCAATCTCACTTTACTATTTTTGTACTGATTTTTAGTTAAAAAAAAATTATTATAACTTTTTTGCTATTTACATTTTACAAGTTACAGAATTTTTACAGAATATTTACAAATTTTTGTTGCTAACTTTAGAAATCATTTTATAAATTTTTAAAAACCGATTTGTTAAAATTCCCAAAAAAAATTACTAATTTAGAAAAAAGGGATATTGAGGGAAATTTTATTTCTAATAATTAAAACTTTAACATACAAACTTAAATTGCCTTTGAAATGTTACATAGGTTGATAAAAAGGACCGGAAGTGAAGATACTGAGGTCCAAAAAAGGACATTCACTTAAAGTACCACTTTTTTTTGTTCTAAAAATCAGCCCTAAACATTTAAAATTTGACCTTAAATTTAAAGTCTTCGATTTTTTTTTTAATTTTGTTTAAAATATTTTTTGAAAAAAATACATAAAATATAATTTCGATTAAAAATTTTCGATTTGAAAAATTATCATGATCTTGAAACGAAAATACATCTCACATAAAATTTATACAGATCAACAATAAAACTTTACTATTTTAAAATGCATTTTATATAAAAATTATTTATTTTGCATTTTCGCTTAATTTTTCAAGGTAATGTTTTCATATATTTATAATCCAGAGATTGTGTCCCTTTCCATTGATACCAATATTTTATACTGATTTATAAGCGGTATAATTAATGCTAGAAATTCTATAGTTTTATCCCAATGTGCGTTGTTGCACCGATAATAACGAAAATAACAAATTTTTAATTGAGTTTTAATACAAATCGATAATAATAAGACTTTGATATGTTGCCATTATAAATGTATTTTTATAAAAATGGCTAAATAATTTTAGTTTATGTAATCCCGCCCACTTCATTGTTGTAAAATAATTATATGACCTTAAAAGTAATTCAATCATATTCCACATTAATGCTGTCCATCATTTGTTAAGATTGATTTAACCGTTTCTTCTAACGCTGGTTACAACTAAAAGCTTTTTTAAAAAAGTGGGTTTTATACATTTACATTATATGTATGTACAGTAATCGATTGAAGTTAATTTAAAAAAGTAATCCGTACTCACAAAAATATAGCTAAAAAAGTAAAAAAGAGCAAAATTCAATGTATTTAAAGCAAAAAAAAAAAAAAAAAATATTGGGAAAAAGCGAAAGTAAAACGTTGGAAAAACACTTTTCTTTTTTAAAACAAGGACAAAATTAGCAGAAAAAATTTTTTTTTTGGTAGAAAAAAGCTCAAAACTGGAAAATTCAGAAGAAAAAGCAAATATGAGTAAAAAAAGAAAAACAGTAAAAATAGCTCTCTAACTTTAATGGGCTCAAAACGTAATTTAAATTGTAAATATAAATATTTTTTTTTTTATGTATGAAAATGTATTTTAAAAATATCGACTATAAAATAAAACTTCACTATTTTTTTATTTTATCAATATAAATTCGAAATGTCACTTTTTTACCAGAAATATATAGTCTTTTGATATTCATTAAGATGAAAGGTAATTTTTTTTTTTTCTATGGTGTATAACAGTTTTTTTTCATGAAGCTCGAACAACGTACCGCGATTAGACAATATTTTAAAACCACTTCAGTTTTGACAAAGGATTGACAAAGAATTTAAAGAACATCCTTATCCCTAACATATGTTTTTGTAGGTTTAAATTATCGGTTATAATGTTGAAAATCATTTAAAAATATCGTAATTCGGAAAACTTTCTATGACGAATCAAATATGGTGGACAAATATTTTAGAAGTGATGGAATTGTCTTGTCTCATTTATTGCAATAACATATGTATTGTTTAAGCACATATGCTTAATTTTTATCGGTTTTATTTATTTTGCCCCTTTGGTAAACTCTGGCCCTTTTTGGGTTAATACTACGGTATGATCTATTTTACTCTCCTTTTATATTTCTTTGAAGGGAGTATTTACATATATTATAAGTAATAAAAGTAATTTTAGCATTGGTTTGACACCTTCTACTTGCGTTAAGTTCGTATTAGTTCTTCTTACTAAATGATTGTTAACTTCGATTTACCCAACTACTTTATACGAAGGTAATATATAAAAATTAATAGAGACATTTTCTCTAAAACCTAATTACACTTTTTGTCTTTTACTTCCAAACAAAACTTTGCATTAACGACAAACATGTATTCTAGGTTGCAGACCTGCGTTCCTATTCTAAATCGATTTTTCACTGCGAAGTGATCAAATCTGTCATTTGTTATCATCGTTTTTAAATAAGTGAAGAGTAATTGTTTATAGCTTCACAAATCATTGGATTGGTAACTTGGAGAATTTCAATTACAGCAAAATCTTGGTAAACGGTTGGACCAATTTCTGGTATTACACGATAAAGGGTATCATCTGCCCTTTGCTTTATTTTGAAACCTTAAATAATACATTACAAATATATGATATATTGATATATATATCACTACATATTTAGAGGCTTTTAAATAATGACTACATCTCATTTTTTTTTACTGTTTGTAGTTTAATAAAAAAGTTTTCCGTTCCATTTAAAAATAAAGGAACATACATTTATTTTTAAAAGAAATATCTATTTTAACTTTTTTATACATTTGTTCGAAATAATTTACTATTTTTTACCGATTTTTTCAGTTTCGTTTATTTTTTTCATTTGTTTAAAATTTTATGAAAATTAACCCACAAAAAAAAATTTGTGTCCGTAACAGTTGTTTCAAATTTAAATTTTGTTTGCTGTGTATTCCACAAAAAATATTCAAAAAAATCCAATTTGTTTCTTATTTAAATTGTTTGTTTATATTCGTAAACACACACACAAACACATTCGTATTTACACAAAAAGTGTCTAAAGAAATACATACATTTTGTAGATTAAAAAATAAACAAAAAATACAAAAACGGAAACAATTTCAAATAAATGATTAAATCATTTATTTTTTAAGGAATTGGTAGGTAATCATTTGCTTCTTACGGATGTGTCAGTTGTTTGAATACCATTTAAAAATGAATAACAAAAGCCATTTGATTTAAATGAAAATTAAGTAGACCGGTTTTTAAATAAAATATCATTTCTTGTAAATGACATTTTCTGTTATTTTAACTTACAAACTATTTTAAGTGTATATATTATAATTTTAAACTATTTTCGTCGCCGGGGATCGAACCTGCAACGTTCTGTGTAATAGTCTAACGCGCTAACTATTACACCCACATCGATCGCTCACGGAAGATTATTTTTGCAGTCTTTCGTTGCAAAATTTAATTGTAAATTTTATTTAAAATTTGTGATAATAAGATCTCTTATCCCATTGTGAACTAGTTTTGGGAAAAAATTCTGCAAGTAATATAGTTTTTGTTTTTGTTTTCGTTCTGTTCTGTTATATTCTAGAAATAAATGTTGAAATAAATGCTTTGCTTTTCGCACAAAAAAATTAACTGCTTGAAAGAAGCATAAAACTATATCATTATTAAAGTTAAAAATATCTTGCAAACTTTACAGTAACAACAACAACAACAACAGAATGATGAGTGACCATTGACAAGGTCGTCTGTCTATATATGAATGAAAAGCAACAACAGAAACAAAACGTGTGTTTTAAAGTATTGAGGGGCCTTTGTTTTACGGTATTTTATTTTCTTAACGCTTTTTAGGTTTTTTTTTTTTTTGTTCATATATCATCATCACCATCATCACAAGACTGTTACTCATGCGTAGTACTAAAATTTACATGTGTTGAGTATTTGACTTTAGTTTAATAAATTCAAATAGCATTTCTAATTTATTTTTAAAGCGCGTCCACTGCAGGTTAATAAACTTTACTTCCGTATTGGGTAAACAAGAAATATTTTTTAAAGCCTATTTGAAACATTAATAATTTATAAGGATTGTAAACTAGAACAATTTTGTTTAATTGTTATACACTCTAAAAAATAAGTTAGTAGTAAAATTTGTAAACGGTTTTCAATCTCACTTTACTATTTTTGTACTGATTTTTAGTTAAAAAAAAATTATTATAACTTTTTTGCTATTTACATTTTACAAGTTACAGAATTTTTACAGAATATTTACAAATTTTTGTTGCTAACTTTAGAAATCATTTTATAAATTTTTAAAAACCGATTTGTTAAAATTCCCAAAAAAAATTACTAATTTAGAAAAAAGGGATATTGAGGGAAATTTTATTTCTAATAATTAAAACTTTAACATACAAACTTAAATTGCCTTTGAAATGTTACATAGGTTGATAAAAAGGACCGGAAGTGAAGATACTGAGGTCCAAAAAAGGACATTCACTTAAAGTACCACTTTTTTTTGTTCTAAAAATCAGCCCTAAACATTTAAAATTTGACCTTAAATTTAAAGTCTTCGATTTTTTTTTTAATTTTGTTTAAAATATTTTTTGAAAAAAATACATAAAATAAAAAAATGTTGCTCGATAAAAAAAAATTTTATATTCGAATTCGTAAGGCAATTTCAAAAGAAATTAGCAGCTTTAAAGTGTAACAAGTGTATAGAAAAATAATTGAGTTTTTTTGTGCGTTTTAATAATATCTCAGCAAAAATAAATGGAAGTGATTCTTAAGGAATTAATTTTTCATTGATTCTAAAGTATCGTTTAGTTCTGATTTTTCTCTTCTAAGGAAGTTCTTTTTCACAACTTGTAAACTTGTGATTTTTAATGAAATTAAACACTTTTCAAATCTATGACGCTACAAAAAGTAAAAAATTTATTGTAGTAAAAATTGCAAGGATTTCGAATAGAGATAAATAAGGCCCTATTGCTGAATTTTCCGCTAAAATTTAACGAACAGTAAAACTCAAACTTTGTATAGGAAACGACAACAAATGTGTCAGTTAAATTCCCAGGTAGAAGCTAACGGGAGATTGTGAAAATGAGGCTAAGGCCTGATTACTGATGTCCTGTAGAAATCTAAATTAGAAATTCAAAATTTTTTTGGGAAGAACAAAAGATTTAATTTTTCACTAAACTATAAGAAGGGCTTTAGATGCAATGAAAAAGGATCATAAAAGAAAACTTCCACCCTATGACACCCCTATGTAAAAATCATTGGTTCCGATCCAAATTTTCACAACACCGGAATCAAAATCACTGCTTTTTTTCTCTTCTTTTGCTACCTTTTTTTTGCTGGGATATTTTAAAATTAAAATTTTGCTATATTTTACAATTCGCAATTTACTAAAATTTAGTAGCGCTTACTAATTTTTTATACTAATTTGGTTGTACTAATATTAATAATATTTAGTAAATTTTGTTTTGCTGATTTTAGCTAACTGATTTTAAATTCTACTTTACAAAAAGTTTACTAAAATTTAGTAGCTGCTACTAACTTTTCTGTTATTGCTGGGCTCAAATTAGAAAAATTTCCTGTAATAACAGCAACATTTTCAGTTGCTATTACAGACCTTTTTTTTGGTGAGTGTAAGAAAAGGAATGTAAGGTATTTTATATATACTTTAAAAATATATAAATATATACACCGATATCATTTTATATCATTGATTACAAGAAAAACTTTACACAATGCAACAAAAGTTTTATCGATTTTACAGAATTACAAATTTATATTTCTTTCACCCCTCAATAAAAAAAAGTTGTTTGCTAAAAACCTCACTATGACCACTGTGCGTTATAAAAAAGTAGTATATATATCATATATGGTCCGCCAAATAACATTTTTTTTTTGAAAATGCTATAAAATAAAACTACTGAATATTTTCTCAAATTTCTTTTTTTATTTGAAAATACAATCCTTCCGGTTAATAATGGAAAAATTTCATTCAAATGGCTGCCTCGGCTGGCCATGCAGTAGCAGTAGTTAAAGCACATTATCGATTGTGTGCAGCTGTATTTTACCAATGGCTTCACGAATATTGTCTTTTATAGCGTCAATTGTCTCTGGCTAGTCGGCGTAACACTTATCTTTGACGGCACCCCACAAATAATAGTCCAACGGTGTCAAATCGCAGCTCCGAGTTGGCTAAACGATATCAGCTCTGCGGCTGATAACGCGATCTTCAAAAACAGAGCTTCGGCTCTGTGGCACGTAGCGACGTCCTGTTGAAATCAAATTGTTGCCAATATCCTCCTCTTCAATTTTTGTGAACAAAAATTTGTTCAACATGGCCCGATAACGATCGCCATTGACTGTAACGGCCAGCCGAGGAAGCCATTTGAATGAAATTATTTTCCATTATTAACCGGAAGGATTGTACTTTCAAATAAGAAAAGAAATTAAATAAAAAAAGATATATTGATCTTTTTAAATTTAGATATGATTTAAATGATCAGATATGGTATATATTCTATCATATAAAATTATATATAACACTGTATATAATTATATATGGCTTACACAAGACCATACTTACTTATATATGGCTTATACAGAACCATATATAATTTTATATGTTATCTAGTATTTGAGATATAATAAAATATGGTCCATTATCAAAAATATTTTTCAATATGGTACGAGATATAATTGC
The DNA here is from genome assembly GCA_949748255.1 of Eustalomyia histrio. Taxonomy (NCBI): domain Eukaryota; kingdom Metazoa; phylum Arthropoda; class Insecta; order Diptera; family Anthomyiidae; genus Eustalomyia; species Eustalomyia histrio. The sequence goes on from OX456527.1 coordinate 12,810,656, forward strand.
ATATGATTCAATTTATGGTCCAATATAACAAATATTTTTTGATATGGTATAAGAAATAGTTATATATGGTACAATTTTTGCAAACAAATTTGAGATATTGCTATATATAATTGCATATCTAGAGTATTTTTGATATGATATAAGTGTATTTTTTTAAACTATTATTAGGGTAATAGTATGAAACATAAAAAAAAACCGTGTAGATTTATTATGTGGGAAGATAATAAACTGTTGGGCTCCTTTAGCTGGTGCAGAGGGTAGGGGAAGGGTTTCTTTAAACCAAAGGCGCCAATCTTAAAGGAGATTTAAATATAATTACTCAAATTAGAGTAATTATAATTGGATGGTGGGTTTGAGGGATAAAAGAAATGTGATACGAATTAGTAATAATTCCTCTTGGTGGTTGGAATTTAAATAAGGCAAACTCTTACCTTCCTCCTTGCGGTTAAATAAAAAGACGAGTATTTTAATTAGTTAAAGGCAATTTATTTCACCGTTGGGAAGTATTCCAATATGATTATATATTCGGGAGATCAGGAGTAAATAATTAAATATCAAGTGCTCACAATAAAGGTTTACAGGCAAGTGAGGTTATTTTAGAAAATATAACTTTAACGAAGCTTAACCCTTTAAACAAGTTCATAGTTCGGATAAATTTGACAATTGATTTTTATAGCGAGTACTAAATTTACACTTAGCAAAATATTCAATTTAATAAATACAATAGCAATAATTCAACTTTTATGTTAATAATTATAAATACAATTAGAAGAAATCCATTTTATAGTTCAATTTTGACTAATAATTGTTAATATACAAATTATTAAATATTTTTATATTTGATAAATAATGTGTACAAAGGTAGTTTGTACAATAAGATATAATTGTATACAATTATATGTGGTTTCATGTCAATGGTTTCGAATCCCAGCCAGGGAGATAAATTTTTATGTTAATATTTTGTTTACAAAACTATCAAATTTTAACTAATTTCGGGACAACCTCTAGAAATTTTTGATATAAGATATAATTAGTTTATATCAATCTAGGTACATATAAAATTATATATGATCTTTGTTTCCAAAACACCTATAAGTAGTGAAAATTTAGAAATATTTTTGTTTTTTTTTTGCATTTTTTCTCAGTCCATAGGATATTTTTATATACCTTATAATTATATATAGTATTATATATAATTATATAAAATCAAATAAGTACAGAATCAATATAATTCCCGAAGATAAAATGTATCGTAAAGTGTAAAGTCACCCACACACTGCTGAGTGCTTAACTTACTACAACTCTGGCAGACCGAGTTCAAATCCTGGCGAAGGCACTCTTTGTAGAATTTTAATATTTTTTAATTTAAAATTTTTATACATTTTTTTTTAATAAACTAGATTCGCAATATATATGTTATATTGTTGGAACTAATCTGATACAATTCAATCTGCCATTTTGCTGATGAATTTAGATCTTTATAAATCCCCTGGATCTAATTAGATCTGTCACAATTCAATCTGCCATTTTTCTGATCGATTTAGATCTTTCTAAATCCCCTGGATCTTATTAGATCTGTCATTTTTCGGATCAATTTAAGTCTACTAAGTCCCTAAATATATTGCTGGATGTAATTTGATCTAACTTAATCCCCAAATATATTGCTGGATCTAATTTTATGTGCCATTTTTTCAGATCAATTTAGATCAGCTAGATTTTAAAGAATATCAAATTGGAAAAAATTAAATATTGCGCCAGATCAATTTTTTTTACTCGGGTAGTTAAAGTGTTTTGATTTAGTAAACTGTTATATTTTTGAAAACCATAAACAAACATGATATCTGAATATATTTAAATTAAGCAAAATATCCATTTCAGTATAAGTAGAAGACCGTAACACATAATTCTATTTTATGATTTGAAATAATTTTGCATAATAACATTTTTCATGAGACAATTTGTTTTAATGAAAACCGAAACTTGTTTTTATTTTTACCAGAGAATTTAATAAATAGTAAAGAAATTAAATTAAAATAATAATCAAATATTTAAATAAAGATTTTTAGATATATATTTTTTCAACATTAAACACATTAATAATATAAGTTATACGCAAAAAATTAAATAAAAATAAAATTAAAAACAAAATTATAATTTCAAAAAAAAAAAAAAAAAACTAAAAGTCAGTAGCTTTTTTTAATGATATTTAAATTTAAATTTAAATTTGTATTTCTACGACGATTCTAATCAAACACTCAATTAAAATTATCAAAATAAAAAAAAGAAGATGGAAAAGATTAAATTGAAGAATATGATAAACGGCTTCAAAATGATAATTTTTAACAAATTTGTTTTGCAAAATAACTATAAGAAAAAAAAACATATCAATACAAGATAAAACTAAAAAAAAACAGATATTCAAAAACTATTAACAAGTAAAATCTTCCAATAACGGACAGCAATCGTTGCATATATTTTGTCCGCTAAATATTAATAAAAATGATGTCGACAAACCGCTATCAAGTATACTCATAAAAGTTTTGCCCTTACTACTTAGCAGTTATTGGTTGCGTAAAGTGTTTGTAGTTATTTTAACTGCAATTGCAGTTATTTTGCTTAGAAAAATATTTTAATTACTTTTAATTAAAAAATTTTTCAATTTTTTTTTAATGATTTACATAAACTACTGCTAACATTTGAAATATTTGGTTGTCTGAGTATTTTTGAATAATTTTTTATTTTTGATTTTTATTACTTCAAAATTCTCGTTTCCTTTTTTGTAAAATAGTTTTATTTTTATAGACTTTTCTAAAGCTCGATTACTGAATATCACGTTTAAATTTAACAAAAAGTTAAATTAAAATTTTATATGGGAAACAGCAACAAATGTGTCAGTTGAAGTTCTAGTTAATAGCTAACGGGACATTGTGAAAATTACGTTAAATGTAATATACATATATTTACAAGAATTTAAGATTGGCAAAGTAAGTGAAAAATGGTAAATGCGAAAGTAAAATATTAAAAATTTAGTAGCATTTAAACTACGTATGTAGTTCTTTTAACTACATTTGTGGTTATTTCTTTAGAAAATTTTCCAATTTGATGCTCTTTTTACTACATTTGTCAGTTGTTATTTAACAGTTCAAAATAATTACATTCGAGTTAAACGCAAATGAGTCAACACCTTTTAACTGCAAACGCAGTTATTTTAACAGTTAATTTCAGTTGATTCAACCTACATAATTTCTTTAGTGTACCATTTTTGACTTATTACAACTACAAACGTTTTGAATTTCTTAAAATTAAGATCTAACCTCCGCCTCAAAACAACTTTTACACAAATATCATTAAAAGTTAAATATCATCAGGTGGCCTACCACACGGCAACAATTTTTATTATTTACTAATTGTATTAAATAAATTTTTACTGTAGCCTGTAAATTCATGTAGAATCAATCTCTGATGTTTGATGTAAATGTTAGGACCTAATTTTGAGAAATTTTATGAGGGTTTAGTTGAATTTCTCAAAATTAAGCTTTAACAACTGCTTCAGAGCAATTTTTTTACAAATATCATTAAAATCATTAATATTATTTTAAAATTGCATAAAACTAATTTAAATTTTGTAGCCTGCAAATCCATGTGGAATCATTCTATGATGTTGAATGTAAATGTTTGATCTTAATTCTGAGAAATTTAATGACGCGTTTAGCTGTAATATGTCGAAAAAAGTATGTGGTTGTGGTTTGTAGACGCTATTGTGATAAAGGTATCCCCTGTTGGGATGGAATGGAATTGGGAATTAGGTAAAGAGTACCGTAGAGATTCTTTACTCTCCAGTATCTCCTTTCCTTATTAAAGACCCATTTTTTTTGTTTTTAAATTTTATAAAAACAATAAAAAGAAATAATTATTTTAATAAAAATTTAAAAACGAACATACTAAGGTGGTTTATACGTTGTTCATTCGCGGCTATACAAAGAGAACATAAGAGCCATAGAATATTGTATGCTAATTTTACTCATCATATGTTCTTTGTTTACAAAAAACTTTAAAAATCCGGGAATTTTGTTAAGAAAATTGTAAACAAAAACCAAGAGAATAAGAAAAAACGTTTTTAAAATAAAATAGATTCTATTTCACAACTGCAACGCTCGGCGCGTTTTAATTGTCAATTTGTATCGAAAAATACATCACGTTGCTATTCTGGGCCGACACTGTATATTTAATATTAAATTAAAGTAGAGGGAACAAAATAACTCTCATATTTTGTATAATTAATACAAATTTTAATACACTTTAAAGCGATAACACACCAATATGTTCGGAAGCATTAAAGGCAATTTAAAAATTTTACTGTTGAAGTTATTTTACATTGATATTTATTAGCATATAATTGAAAAAGAGTATTTTGACAAAGTCTTAAAATTGTTCGTTAATTGGAGGTAAATAAGTCGAAAAAATTGCAAACTTTGGTTTCCGAGTCCGATTAAGGTAGGGTTTGCTATAGAAAAGTAATTTAAAATTAAAAGATTTGATTTGGACCACGTTCACCTCAATATTCTTTAACATAGGAAGATGTTGGGAGTTTTCATTATTACGAGGTTTCACTGTATATAAATTTGCCAGCATACTTATATATTTATATTACATGAAGTTTTAATTTATTTAAACAACATTCTTGTAGAATTTGCAGATAAATTAAAACATCAAAAAATAAATTTTTATAAATACAAATATCTGTTTATCTGAATGTAAATATGTTTAAGTATGTGAGGTACAACATATATTGTAATTGTCAAAAAGACAAGGTTGTTCACTCTATGTAAAATTAAAAAAAAAAAAAAACAACGAAAAAAATAAACTTCAAGAAAACTTTAGACTGTGGGAGAAGGTGGGGATACTTAATTTACTTCACTTGAGAAAAATTTTACTTTACTTGAGAAATTTAATGCTAGGTTGACCGAGAAATTTAAGCTAGGGGACCGTTCATTCTGTATTCTCTACCACATATCCAGTTAAAAAAAAGTATAACGCATGGATGTCAAATAAAGTACATAGAAAAAAACTAAAATCTAGTTTCAATTAAAATATTTGTAAATACAATTAAAAATTTAAATAAATTTGGACCAGCAAAAGAATTTTTTATATCAATAAATTTCTTTTTTTGTAAAACTAATTGAAATTTTTATAATTATTTTTTTAATCATATCAATTAAATTTTTAATCAAAAATCTTTACCATTTTCATTTGAAGCTTTTATTATATCAATAAAAATAAATCAAAATTTTAATTTAAATTCCAGCATCAAATCAATTAACATTTTAATCAAAATTTTGATTGAAATTACTGATTCAAATCAATTGAAATTTTAATCAAATTTTCAATATTCTTTTTATTAAATATACATAAATATGTTTGTATGTAATTCATCAACACATGAAAATTTCTAAATACTTTGTATCAAATAGTTCATAGGATTACCATAGTACTTTTGAAGTTCCAAAAGCAAGACAAAAAATACTATGGTACAAAATTTATCATAACTAGTGCATGCGTATCCGCAAAGTTTGTTTGCATGTTCCCATTTTCAAAGTTGAAATACCCAAAAATCCTAAACAAATTGTTAAATAATCAAATTTTTTTTCACAGATTTTGTTTGTATAAACTAAAAATAAATATTTTAGAAAAAAGGATGGCCTCATAAAAGAATTAAAATGTTAACAAATTCAAATTTTAACAATATTTTAAAATTGACCTTTAAAAACATGATTCTTTGATTTTATTTTTCAATCCGATTTAATTTTCAAAGAATCGATTTGCAAGATTCTGTTTGTTGTTTATTGTTTGAATAATTTTCTATTTTATTCAATGAATATCAAATTCAGAGGATCAATTTGATTTTTATTTCATTTTGATAGAAATAATCAAATTGATTAAATTTTAACAAATCAAATAACCAAAAATCTTTTGCGAACAGAATCATTGAATCATTTCTATGCAGTGATTATAATTTATTCATAGATTCAAAAAATTGTATCATTTGAAATAAAATTAATTATCAAGCTCTGCATTAAAAGCAATACGTCATTAATTTAGCAGTAAAAGCTTTCGATTATCGATCCGAAAAATCTATCCAAAATTTAATTTTTTTTATCAATATATTCTCAAATTAATATAAAATAAAAAAAAAAAATTGAATATTAATATTAAAATAAGATCACCCTTTATAAAATCGTTGATTTATTTGCCTTTTCAATAAATCGAGTTCTTTCTATATTGCAAATAATAAACACTGTTTGAAATTATTTATAGCTCTATTTATTTATAACCGTCACTAAAAATTACAGAAATACACTTTAATAGCACACTTTATTTACACGATTTAGATAGACTAAACGTTAGCCACACTTTAGTTCTTCACACTCTGCGTTTTACTTATGAACTGAACTACTGCGTAACCGAGTACCAGTATTTATATGAGTAGTCAGGTATTCTAGTTATTTCCAGTTTATTACGACACTAGATTTTTCCAGCTGTTAATATTAGTGTGAAGAAATTTCTAGGTGTATAAATTTCGTGTAAGAATATGTTGTCAATAGTGTTATTGTAAACTCGAATATTTTTTACACCAAGTTCATTATCAATTATAAATTCATTGATATGATTAAACTTTTAATTAAAAATTAATAAAAAATCAAAAAAAAGTTAATTGAATTTTTTTTTTTTGCAATAATTTTTTCTGCGTGGACGAGTGGAAACATTTTTTTTAATTTTGAAGCAGCTCTGAATTTTTAGTTAAAAATAAATTCAATTTATTTAAAAATGGAATAAATATATTTTTTTATTACCAAAAAAGTTCAAATAATTTTCCATCGCTTCAGAAAATTTTAACGTGGTACTCGGCACCGCATAAATATGATAAATATTATATTGATACTGATTTCCTATCTAGTTATAGAACAAATATTTGAAATGGTATTGGATGTTTGAGGTAGACAATATTAAAAGAAGCCGAATAACAGACTTAAATTGTGTTGTCTATTACACTAAAAATCGGACTTAGTTCTGATTGAAAAAAAAAAATTGTTTTCAAACTGCCAATTAAAAAAAAACTTTATTGAAACTGTCAAACTTGTATCATTCCATTTAATTATTATAAATAATATACTTCAAGTAAGCACTAAATGTGTCAATATTAGGAACACGCCTACTTCGACCACTTTTTGGAAAAAAACTCTGATTTAATTTTTATTCGTGTCATATAGAGGTCAATAATAACTATAAGTTTGTAAGGAAAGATTATTTATAATAAATGGTGCATTTTCAATAAAAAAGTTTGTTATATTTACAAATTATGAAAAATTCATTTCGTTCTTTATCATTTTCTCAATTAATATTACAAAATTTTAATTGAAACAATTCCAAATTATTTTTTCTGTATACAATATATACCTTTTCTCGTAGCGGGTAGTTGCTTTTGAAAGCCACATATATCCATTTTTATTTTTAATTAATAAAATATTTGAAATAAAAAATACATAAAATCTTTTTTCAAAAATACATTTTAAATAGAAAATAATTTACCATTTTTTTTTAAATCTCATAAAGTAATTATACACTAGTAAACAATAATAAATTTAACTATGATCATATATTTAAAGAATTTATTCAAAACAAATAGGATAAAAAGGTAATAGCTAAAAATTGTATTTAACCCATTTTTTACTGCTCATTGATTCCGTGAGAATTTTTTTAAAGAATTTGTTTTTTTAAGTTTTGTACTTTTATTTACGCCCTATACATATATAAAATTTAAAAAATAGTTATACAAAATTAAAATTTTTGCTGCTCAACAAATTTTTATTATTAATATTTTCCTTACCAAATCAGCTCCTCTCTTCTGTAATAAAAAAAATAATAATATATTACTTATATAATATAAATAATTTTTAAAATATCGTGCTATAAAAAATTTTAAAAATAGTGTTTTCAACCCTGGGACTCTTATTTTATTTTTTTTTTACTTTTTTAGACTTTAAATATCACACGCTTTTTACTGCATTATTTTATCGCTCTTCTATATAAAATTATCGGGTCTTATTGCTTTAAAGTAACTATTTAAAATGGGTTAATTGTATACACAAATATTTGTAGAAATTAATAATAAAAAAAATAATCAAAAAACGAACTACCCAGGTAGAAAAAGAGAAATGTCAAGCATTGGTAAGCACATTATATTGTGGTACAAGCGCTCTTAGACAATTTGATTTTTTAATTAAAAGTGCTCTGCCAAATCCAAAATTACATCTTTAATCTTCGCCTGGCTGTTTGGATTAAAAAAAATAAAAACAAAATGGCTACTTTATCAATTAGTGAAAATTAATTTATTCGGGTTTGTTATAATTTTTTTTATAAACAGTCACGAATTTTGCAAAAAAAAAAAAGAACTGGCAAGGCACTTTTTCAGTTGTCGGCAAAGCACTGTTTTGGCAGTAGTAATTTTTTATTAAGTGCTGGAAGTTGTTTCGTCTTTAGTAATTTTTCATAAACTGTTGTAAATTCTGTAGAACAAAGGCTGGCAATGTTGAATTTTGGTGTGATTGGCAACTAACGATTGTGCTGTGATCGCCTATTTCTACCCGGGTATTTATTATTTAAATAGAATCATCTTAATTAATTGCTTTTATCCAAACATTAATTTCTTTCCATTTTAATCAGAGACGACATAAATATTATACAAAATTTATTTTCAATAGTTCTAAACAAAAAGCAAAAAAAGAAAAAAGAGCATAATGTCCCATAAATTACGAAATGTCGAATTATTTGACAGTTTTGTTGCATTTCATTTCAAATAGACATATCTGATTTTCTATATCCACCACCTTATGTGATGACGGTTTTTTTTATTCCGAATTATTTGCATATGTCTAAAAATAAATATGAGCAAGAGTGATGAACATTTGTACTGTTAATTTTTCTACTGCCGTACATTTGCAATACGACTAAGCTGTCAAATAGAAGCCATTTTTTATGAGAGTATTTTTTTTTTGTTCAATATTATCTCAAAAATCATTACGGAAAGGTTATTTTATCATGATGCAGAAAATGAATTTTAGGCTGTCTTTTTTAGCCGAATTAAAAATTTAAAAATTTGTTCTTCCGGATGCGCTTTAAAAAATGTGGTTGCGGTTAATACTAAATGCCAAGTAATAAGATATTAAATAAAAATTTAAAATAAAACATTTAGTAAGTCTCTTTATTAGCTTTATTTTAAATAAAAAATCTTAACCTCTAAAAAAAACACCTTTTACATTTAGACGCTGATAGAGATCAAGCAAAAACACCTCTAAATAAAGCAATTGTGAATGATTCAAGCTATTTTTGGCTCTTTATTTTGCTCTACCTCTAACGGTTTTCTCCCACATATAAATGTACCTTAAGATCCCATTAAGCAAAAATATTTATAATCCTAATGTTGAAATAGTGATAATGGCTGAAATACGAAAGCGGGTTACCCATTTTTAATTGACATCCTTCCAATCAGTTTGGTATTGAAAATGAGGAAAATCGTCCAGCGGTTAAAAAGTTGTGAAAATGTAAAGGTTGCTCTAAATCTTCCATGCAAATTCAATTTCGTCTGGTGAATAAAATATTTTGTCATATTTTTAACCAAACGCTAATAGGTAAATAATATTTTATATTAACTTTTTTCTCTAATTTTCTCACCTATAATAATTTTCATATGTCACCTCAAATAATTTTCATATGTTCACATTACTTGTAGTCTAGACTGGCGATAAATATGTTGACATAAATTGCAGCAAATGTCAAAATTAAAAAAAATCTCTCGATTTGTATTGCCGGCAATATATGTCACAGTAATTCTCCGGCAGTATTCGTTAGCAATTATTGCTTAGATAAAACGTCAAATTAGCTGTCATTTTCCTTTGACAATTATCAAAAAGACGCAACAAATAAAAAAAATATTGAAAAATAATAGAAAAACAATTAAAAATTTAAATATGTGTTAACGTGTTCTCCACCCTTAACATAAGCTCGGCAATTAGCAATTTTATGTAGTTATTCTGCCGACGCATTTTACTTTTGCTATGATTTTTATCTCTAATATTGATGGGTAGTTAAAGCCCGTATGACATCTGCTTTTTTCGTATTGATAAAATTTTGGAGGACAGTGCAAGCCTATTGTCATAGAAAAATTATACAAGTATAAAAAATACAAGCATACTTTAAAAAATCATAAACCGTCATTTGAGGTTATGTATGGAACAATATATCGTGCAGATGGCCGCCGCGGCTTTGCTGGCATGCACGCGATCTTTTAATGAAATTTTCAATGACCGTTTTGCATGAATGCTGCGGTATTTCATTAATGCAGCGTCCAATTTCCTCTTTTAAGGCTTGAGTCGTCGTCGGCTTATTCGCGTAAACCATCGACTTCAAAAAACCCCAAAGAAAAAAATCGAATGGTGTTAAATCGCACGATCTAGGCGACCAATTCTGATCTCCAAAACGCGAAATAACACGAACGGGAAATGACTGATGCAGCAATTGAATTGTTTCTCTGGCTGTATGACATGTGGCGCCGTCTTGTTGGAACCACATGCCCTCCACATTCATTTCTTCAATTCTAGGCAAGAAAAAACTGGTTATCATTTCACGATACCGAACACCATTGACTGTTTGCGCTTGACCTGCCTCATTTTCATAAAAAAAAAGGTCCAATGATTCCTCCAGCCCAAAAACCACACCACACAGTGACACGTTGAGGATGCATTTGCTTCTCGTGAACCACTCGAGGATTTTCCTCACCCCAAATGCGACAATTCTGCCTATTGACGAAGCCATCAAGATGAAAATGGGCCTCGTCACTGAAGATGATTTTATCGGCAAAATCAGCATTTTCATGTTGTCTCTCCAATACCCAATTAACGAACTGCCTTCGCTGTCCATGGTCAGCTGGCTTCAGTTCCTGAGTCAATTGAACTTTGTATGCATGAAGATGCTAATTTTTCGTCAAAATTCGCTGCAAAGTGGATTTGGAGACACCAATTTGCTGAGCTCGGTGTCGAATTGAGGTGGATGGAGATTGAGCGACATCATCACGTACAGCTGCGACATTTTCGGTCGATCGACCTGGTCGATGGCGCGTTGTTATCTTTACATCACTAACAGACCCAGTTTCGGCAAATTTATCTATTAATCTCTTTACAGTTGACTCTTTTGGAGCATTATTGTGACCCCAAATTGATCGCAATTTGCGAACTGTAGCCGCAAAACTTTCACCATTTTGGTAAAACAATTTCACAATGAGAATGCGTTGTTTATTCGTGTAGCGCTCCATTTTTACTAACCTCGTACCTTCTACTAGCGAAAAATAACAATTGTTCAAATGTCAAACAATGACACTTCGAATGTTGCCAGATTTAAAAATTGCGTTCTTCTTGGGACACCCTTTATTTACCATTCATAAATATCACGAAAAATGCGAAAATATTTTACCTCTATGTTAAAAATATTATTTTCTTTAAATTTAAATGTAAATGTACGAGTATTTTATTTATAATTATTTATTCCACATATAATAAAAACATATAAATCATCATGATCGTCAAACCTGACGACTTTAAAAAAAAATAGTTACATTGTTTAAAGTTTTTCCTATAGAAAAAGTTCATAGTAATAGTAATCCAAGAAATAGAGACAGCTAACTGCACATAGTGTAAACCATCGGCACATCTTTTACCACTCGACACCAGTCAATGTTTGTTGAATTCATATAGCGCTCCTTCCAAATTCTTTCATTCCCAGCAAAACTTTGGTAATGGGTATTATATTCTCATGCGTTACCTTGTAATGATAGCTCGTTACCTTTTTCATTATTTGCAAGCATAAAGTAATAAGTTACTCATTATTGATTGCGTAATATATGATTTGAAATATTTTCGAAAATCTGTTTTTAGATACATTACTTTGTGTAATGTATGTTTGTTTTGACAACACTAGCGAAAAAAAGAAGCGCAACAATTCATTTAAGTTTAAAGCAATCAAATACTATATGCGTCGATAGCTCAGTGGCTAGAGTTCTTGGCTGGCAACCATAGTTCCCTGGTTCGATTCCCATCTTGACCACATTATTTTTAATTACAAATATTTTAAATAAAATATTTGTAATAATTTTTTTTAATAAAAATTCCTCTTTTTAAAAATCTATTTTTAGACACATTACTTTTTCGATTCTCGTAACCATATAAGTAACCCCTCACATTATCACCTCTAAAGTAATGGGTACATACATTTCTTTGAGGCTCATCGCCTGTAAAATTCATCAATGAAGTAAGGTGTAAAGTAATCCATCGGCCCCTATGGCTATACATTACTTATTATTATTACACATTATTTGGTAATGTGTGGTTTTGCTGGGTTGCCAATTCAAAAATTTCATTGTCATCGCTACCACTGATCCTATTAGCCTGAGGACAAAAAGAAGGAGTATTGTGGTAAACACAAATAATTGCTAAATTAACCTTACCTCCTTATGAGTCAAACAATTTGCACTAAAATAATGTAGCCGTTTTTATAATTTGTTTTATTTTTCTGTTTTATTCATTTTGGTTTTTAATATTTTTAGTTTTTTTTTTTTAATTTGTAAATGACAAAAATTACAGTGTTTTAATTACTATTACAAACTTGAATTTATCGACAAACAATTTAATTTTAGGCACAAAATGTCTAATTGTAAACACTTAATGCATAATATTACAGTGTTGTGCACTATTGTGTTAGAAGGTGTGTACAATACAAGTTCACGCATTTTGTGTTTATATTTACTCACTGTGCGTTATATTAAACAAAAATTTACACAAATGAAAGTTCAAAAGAGAATTAAAGAAAACTTACTGTGTGCGAACCAGAGAACTACATTTACTGATTGCGAAACGTTCATACGCAATCAACACAAGAATAAATATGTGTTTAAGTTCAAACGCTGAATATGTATACTCCAACACACATATTTGTTGATGATTTTAAATCAATCAAACGACGTGCAAATTGTTTTGTCACTGATTTATAATCATCGGTCGTTGTTAAACCATTGATTTTATTCTGTTCATTTGAGCCAACAATAATTATTTTGATGTAGAATAAATCAGAAAAAACAACAAACAACGTGTATGAGTGTAATCATAATTATTACAAAGTAGTTTCTTATCTATAAAAAGGGGGTGGTTTTTTAGAAACATATTTCATAAATGTTATATGTATATTAGGGTGGGTCTAAAATACGTTTTTTTAAGAATTTTTATTAGGAATACCAAAAATATTGTTCTTTGTGAAAAATTTTTTTTTAAGTTAGGTCGACATCTCAGGCTCGCCCAATCCGATTAAAATTAAATATTGCCTAATTTTCCAATCAAAATAGATAAAAAAAATTTAGACAATATTTAAATTTTTCCGGATTAGGCAAGCCTGAGATATTGACCTAAATTTTTTTTCCAAAAAAATTATTTATATTTCACAAAGAAGAATATTTTTATTACTAATAAAAATTCTAAAAAAGCGGATTTAAGTCCCATCCTAATGTAAACAATATCATTTATGAAATGTGTTTCTAATTTGTTTTAATTATGAATACACTCATACGCGTTGTTTGTTGTTTTTTCTGATTTATTCAACGCTGACTTTTTGTTGAGTGATTAAATTTTCAGTAAACATTATCGACATATGATTCAAACTGATCCGAATTACGCATGATGCTGATTTTATTCTACAGTGAATTTTGTTGAATTATTAAATGTGAACAAGAATTTTTGTGTATGATTAAATCAAGAAAAAAGTTGATTTTGCTGTTCTCTGGTGCGAACCGGCACTTAAACACATTTTTAAAAAGAGCCAACTGCTTCGATAATGAGTTACAAAAAATGGGAGATTGAGTCAACTGCAATTTCTTTTTTTTATTATTTAAGTAAAAAAAATGCAAACTTAATGAGAATTACAAACAAAAGCGTTCTGTAATAAAAAATAAATAATTTGCAAAAACTTTTTTATTAATTTTTTTTATGAAGTTTTCATAAATATGATGACAAATGGTTTATGAAACAATTATCATCAATTTGATGAAACTTTTTTTAAACCTGAGTGTTGGGTTATTGTTTCAATATGTGGACCAAAAAATGATGAGTCAAAATTGTCTCTATACAATCTTATTTCGTATGCTTTATCTTATTTTTAATACAAATATATCAGGCCTTGTTACGTATTTCCGATTAAATTCATGTTTAAAAATGAGGTCAAAGTTTAAAAAAATCGAAATTCTTTCCCTTTTTGAAAACTTATAACTATTTAACTTGATGTGCTACAAATTTCAAAAAGGTCTAAAGTAAAGATTTAGCTTTTTTTCCACTTGTTACACAAGCCTTTCCAAATCAGACCGATTTTCAGTGCTGAACTTTCTTTAATAACACTGTCCAACAAATTAAGACTTTTTGAATGGAACAGAATAGCCGAAAGGGTATGTTGAGTAGATCATTTTTGTAGAACAAACTTATGGTCCAGCACGGTTGAGTTTTTTTACAGTGGGTCAAAGTTTGAAAAAATGCTGCAAGTTAATGTCTGAGAGAATTCTTATGGTTAGAGTTGTATTGTGGAATTGTATGAGGATTATTTTTTTGGAAGATCTTAACCCTCTAACTGGTCTCTTTATGGGTCAATTTGACCCTTTTTTCGAGAAAATCAAAAAATATCCTTTAAAAAAGGACATTTAAGAATTAAAATATTCTACGAAAATGTTTGCCGGAAAATTTCAGTGGGGGTCACCAAAGACACCAATGTTGTAAATAAAGCTCTTTACGCTTAATTAGTAAAATTATACACCAACATATACAAAACAGGTAAAAACGGCGTCAAGTTCGGTCGGGCCAAACACTGAGTTCTCGCGTCTAGTCAGCTGTGACTTACAAATCGGGTGTGATATTTATTAAAATTAATAATAAAAAATAAAAGAAAAAATTCAAACATAATTGAGCTACTAAGCAGTACATATCGCGTGTGATTTTTACTAAAATGAATATAAAAAAAGAAAAATTAAAGCTTAAATAAGCATGGCGGATTCTGTTTGCAAATTAAGAGATTGGTTTTGTTTTATTTATGGACATTTTACCCACCATCAAAGCAGAAGAAAGATATTCCCTACAATTGAAGAACCATATTTTCTTTTCTTTGGAATACGATTTTTATCTGAAGCTTGGATACCAAAAACCGTATGTACTACTTGCGAAAGTGGTCTTTTGACCTGGTACAAAGGCGGTACTAAGGCGCTGCCATTTTCTGCGCCTATTACATGGATTGAACCTGAAGATCACAAATCACATACATGCTATTTCTGCGTAAATTACAAATTTGGTAGAAGCCAAAGGCACTACGCGATAATGACATACGAAGCAACAAATAATGCCATTTTATCAGAAGTGCGCTGTGAAGGTGTTCCAGTGTCTCAACCGCCTACACATACATTTTCGGCCAATATGACAGTCGCTAATACAGAAATAACAGCGGCGGTTGAAAACATATCAGATATAAGTTACTTGCCTCTTGATAGTTTAAACATATGCCCTAATTTGATAGACCAAGCTTATTTTGAAGATCTTGTAAGAGATTTAGGACTAACAAAAAAGAAAGCTGAAATATTATGTTCCAGATTGAAAAACAGGAATTTGATAAAAGCCGATGTAAAAGTTACATTTCCAAGAAAAAGACACGCCGATCTGGAACATTCATCGGAACATTTACGTCAAGCTAAATACAGGAAAGCATGTTAAGTTTAATCTTTAATCCATTGTCATACTACTGCTATTTCCCAATTCCCTTTTACTCGAAAATTTGAAGCAAATAAATAAATATGTACATACTATAATAAACCAGTATTAAAACAAAATTATAATTTTTTTATAGAAGTTGGCGTGTAATTTTGCCAATTAATCGTAAAGAGCTTTATTTACAACATTGGTGTCTTTGGTGACCCCCACTGAAATTTTCCGGCAAACATTTTCGAAGAATATTTTAATCCTTAAATGTCCTTTTTTAAAGGATATTTTTTGATTTTCTCGAAAAAGGGTCAAATTGACCCATAAAGAGACCAGTTAGAGGGTTAAGATCTTCCATAAAAATAATCCTCATACAATTCCACAATACAACTCTGACCATAAGAATTCTCTCAGACATCAACTTACAGCATTTTTTTTATATAGTATAATGCTCCCTTCGACCGAAAAATGAAAACTTTGACCCACTGTAAAAAAATACTCAGACG
Organism: Eustalomyia histrio; assembly: GCA_949748255.1. Lineage (NCBI taxonomy): Eukaryota > Metazoa > Arthropoda > Insecta > Diptera > Anthomyiidae > Eustalomyia > Eustalomyia histrio. The sequence goes on from OX456527.1 coordinate 12,826,986, forward strand.
TGCTGGACCATAAGTTTGTTCTACAAAAATGATCTACTCAACATAGGGTCGCTATTCTGTTCCAAAAATGCTGTTGGACAGTGTAACAAAAAAGCCTTTGTAGGCAAAATTTTCGAACTCTGATAAAAATTTAAAAAATCTTATCTGTTTATTTTTTTTTTTAAAAAATTAATAATACTTAGTAACAGTTTAGTGACAGAAAGCTTTTAATTTAATTAATAATAGAATATGGTTAAACAAGAATTTTATTAATTGTTATTGGTAGCAGCAACTGGTTTCATATTTAACAACTTGTCAAATGGTATTCGTTTTAAACTATTTATGATAAAATACCATTTACGGGAATTTCCTAAAAAAAATATATTATTTATTATTGGACATATTTTATTTTTAAGTAATAAATTAAAATTATTCGAAAGAAAACATTTAAAGAATTAATTTGGTAAACAATTTTTAGATAACGAAAATAAAAAAAAAACATAAAATTTAACCTAGTTTATATATAACATATTAGGAGATTTTATGGAACGAACATTCACTTTAAAGAGGTGATTAAAATTCGAACAGCCTTTATTATACGTCATAGTCATGTTTATGTTTTAAACCGTTTTTATGTTTTCCACCATATTTTATGTTAATTTTTTTATTACAATTTTCGTATTAAATTTATAGCGCATCATTATCATCACAATCAGTTTTTTTTTTTTTTTTGTTTTGAATGTACTCGTATATAGGTATAGTTGGTAGCATGCAAAGGTCAAATAACATTTTGAACTTGAAAAAAGTAAAATTTTAAATAATATAACATTAACATTTTAACACAAATAATTATACAAATTTATGGTAAAGCAATATAAAATTTGAAGTAGAACAAAAAAGATGCTTTTCAAACAATAATTAGGTGATTTTCAACACCGTCACCATCGTCATGATCAAATAAATTATGAACAGTTAACTGGTTCAACCTTGAATTGGAGGCGAGAAAAAGTTATTACATGGTATCTGCTCAAAATTGAATCATTTAGACAAATTATGCTTTTTAACCTAAACTAATTTATATTTTGGTTGTTATTACATTGATTAATATTAATATTGTAATATTTACAATCAATCATCTTAAATTTAACTACCAGTTTACTTTAAATACACTTTTTGTAACAACTGCTAGAAATACTTACTTGACGTGAAGGATTTTTATAAAATTAATGAACATTTGAAAAGATCAGCTTTTAAATTAAAACCAAAAGTTGGACTTCTGAGTCCCTAATCAAAACGGAAAAAAATTATTGTACAATATTCCAGAGAGAATTTTTGGTCAATGAAATTTATTGAAATTTTTTATTACAAATATATAGAAATAAAAATATTACATTCTGTTTTGCGGAATTTTTTTTATACACTCAGAATATTATGTAGTTAACTGTTTGTAGTTTAATAAAAAAGTTTTCCGTTCCATTTAAAAATAAAGGAAGATACATTTATTTTTCAAAGAAATATCTATATTAACTTTTTTTTACATTTATTCGAAATAATTTACTATCATTTACCGATTTTATTCAGTTCCATTTATTTTTTTCATTTGTTAGAAATTTAATAAACATTTAACCACAAAACGGAAACTTGTGGTTTATTTGTGTCCGTAACAGTTATTACAAATTTAAACTTTGTTTGCTGTCTATTTCAAAAAAAAAATATTCAAAAAATTTCAATTTGTTTTTTTATTTAAATTGGTTGTATATATATAAAATTTTTCAATACAATTTACAAGAACTTCATAAACACACATACATATACAAATACATTCACACAAAAAGTGTTTATAGCTCCATATGCATACATACATTTTGTATTGTACGAGTATTAAAAAAAAACAAAAAATACAAAAACGGAAATAATTTCAAATAAATGACAAAAACATTTATTTTTTAAGGATTGGTGGGTAAAATTTTGACATTTATTTTAACTGATTAATCAACATTTAAAAATAAATAACAAATGGCATTTAATTTAAATGAAAATTAAGAAGACCGGTTTTTAAATGAAATATCATTTCTTTTAAATGATATTTTCAGTTATTTTAACTTACAAACTTTTTTAAGTGTACCCTCCATCAGGGATAATAAATGAGAAATTCTATTGGGTACTAAACATCAATGAAAATATGTGTACATACACCAAAAAAAAAATTAACTTGAATTTAAAAAAATTAACTTATTTGGAGGAAAAATTGAAATAAAGGCGGCGCCAAAGAAACTTTTTACCAAAATTTAATAAAATTTTCCTTGAAATTAAGAAATAAATTTTACTTAAAATTTAGTCAAAATTTCTAAATTATGGAAAAATTTTACTATTGAGAACTAAATTTTTATTAGAAAACAGTAAAAATTCCTCTTAATTAGTTCATATATTATCTTAAATTTTACTTCTAGTAAGAAAATATTTTCTTGGTTTTAAGAAAAATTTTATTTTATTTAAGTTCATTAGATATTTTTTTTTACTAAAAACTAAGACTTAACTCCCTAAAAATAAGAAAATATTTTCTAACATCAAGTTAAATAGCAATTCTTTTAAGTGAAAATTATTCTTGAATTTGATAAAAATTTTCCAATAAATATAAAACTGTTTCTATGGTAAAGGTAATATATTTAACCATATATTTCAGATTACTTTACACGCAATGTGTAAGTATTTTCCCACTTTCGGAGGATTTCAGATTTGTGAGGACATTGCTTTTAACAAGCTTTTTGCTATACATTTTTGTCCTTAAATTAAATTGAATTATACTAAACTTATTTTTATATTTAAAATATTTAAAATACAATTTAAATTTCATTAGAAAAAGAGTAAAAAAATTAAAAAAAAATGTACTGCAGGATACCCTAAAACGAAATATATTGTGACAAAGTCAGATCCTTTTCGTAGTTAATTAACGGTTCTGCTTGAGATGACACACGGCATCTATGACTAAGGAACACTGGGGGTCCTTTGTCTTCTTAAATAAACTAATTTAAGGAAATTGTTGCAAAAGTACAAAATACGAGGGCGGATCAATAAGTCCGTGACTTTTTGAATGAAACACAGTTTTTTTTTTTGCAAAAAAAAAATTATTTTTCAACATAATCTCCTTTTAGCTCAATACACTTAGTCCAACGTTTCTCCAATATTTCCTTCCAAAAAATAAGATTTTTCGAGGTACATAAAATAGGCATTTGTTTGATCAATAATTTCATCGTTGGAGCTTAATCTCTTTCCACCGAGCCATTTCTTAAGGTTTGGAAATAGGAATAGTCACTGGAGGCTAAATCAATTGAGAGCAAGCGCGGCACCCATCTTGCAGACAGCTTTCTTAAATCCAAATGATCATTTAAAATCGAAACCACACTTCCTTATGAAATGCCTATGGCATCAACAATCTCACGCACTTTTACTCTTCGATTGGAAATACCATACCGTGGATGTTTTCGACATTTTCGGTTGTATTGACCTCAATTGGCCATCCAGAAAGTTCAGCGTCATTTGTACTTGTGCGACCACAACGAAAGTCAGTAAACCACATTTTTACCATTGAAATCGATGGTGCAGACTCCCCATAGTATTTATCAAGCTTTTCCTGATTTTTGATTGATGATTTTTTTCGCAAAAAAAATAATGTTTAATGAACACTTGAAATTCACTTTTTTCCATTTTTAAAAAATCTACGAGGTTGTATGTTTTGAACAGCTGTTAAACGTAAAGTAATACTTGCACTTTCACCTGAAGCCCCGAATCTGTATAGAACTATGTACAACAAGTTGAAAATCGACACTGAATTGCTTATATGCATTTTTATGATGAAATTCATCACTAGAACTATTCGGCAGCTTGAAAAATATTAATGATTGTCACATCATTGACAGCTTGTTTTTTTTTTTTTTGACAGTTCAAATATTTATATTTAATATTTCAAAAAATGACCACTCACATCAATAAGAGTGTAATTTTTAATTTTTCCAACAACAACAAAATTTTGAAATACCCTTAATATTTTTTCTTATGAATTAGGAAAATTAACTCGTGTGTTTTTAATTTATTTTTTTTTTTTAAATATTGAATATAAGTTAAATGTTTTCCAACAAAAACTTAATTTTTCCTCGATTTAAGAAAAATTAACTCAAGTTTTTTTAATTTATCTGAAGAAATTTTTCGGAAAAAAATCATATACCTAAGGTTATTATTTTTTAAAAATTAGAAAACTTTTACTAGAAAAAAAAATATATATTTTTTTAAAATTTTTAAAATTTATCTGAACTAAGTTGCATGAAAATTTTTCTTAGAAATAGTTCATCTGTTTTTAAAACCAAATAAATGTTTATTATTACATTGGAAGAAATTTATTACTTTTTGTTTTTAATTGCCTAAACTAATTTTTAGAAAACAATACTTAAAAATTAGAAAGTGGTAGACTTAAAAACTGAATTTAGAAATGGCTTTCTAAAATTTAGTTAATTTTACTTCTCACAAAATAAAATTAACACACATTAAGTTTAAGTACTTTCTCATTTTAAGTTACACATTTTTTGAACTAAATGGGAGTAATTTAAGTTCTAATTTTTTTTTTTGTTTTTGAACTAAACTCAATTTTATTACATTCAAGTATGCCAATTTCCTAAAATTGAAATGTTTTTCTTAAAAATTGATAAATTTTTATTTAATATACTTGTTTTTTTTCTAAAATCAAGATATATTACTCAGGAAAGACATGAATTATTTCTGAGTATATAAACTATTTCATTTTTAACCAAACAGAAATTTATTTATTTATTTATTTACTTATTTATTTATTTATTTATTTATTTATTTACTTATTTATTTATTTTTTTTTTATTTATTTATTTATCTATTTAATTATTTCAATGCAAAGAAGCCTATAAGGCCAATTACACATTTATTTATTACATTATACATTTAAATAATTTTGGATTTTTATTAATTTATTTTTAATTTTAAGAAAATTTGTCTAAGTTTTAATAAAATTTGACTTAAACTGAGGAAATTTTTGAAACTATTTTCAAGGAAATTTTGGATTAATTTTTAGTTGATGTCTTTTTTTTTTGAGTGAACATCTCGCGTAACAGTTTGAAGCCTTATATATTTCACCACCCTTCAACTCTCCATATCATTTTCAAAGAAAGCAACACATTAAGTAATAGGAAGAATTTCCTGAGTGTTCCTATTTTCTATTATCTTAGCAGAATTTTCAAATATTTGTACGGACTTTTTATATGAGTGTATGAAATTGTACTTAAATACACCAACTTAAATACACTCACAATATATTTTCCGTTACCGACTGTAGTTTATTTAAAAAATAATCCGTAGAGTTTGTTTTTAAATAAAGAATCAGTTGAAATTCATAGAAATATATTTTTTAACTATTCATTCAAAAAACAAACCATAAAAATTTACAGACATTCAGTAGGAGTTAATATTTTCAGTTAAATGTAAAATTTTATGTTTTCTGCTTCAAAAAATAAAAATTCATATAATTCCTTTTTGCTTTTTTACCAAAATAGTTTGTATATATACAAAATTATTTTAATAAAAGTTCCAAGAAATTATTTAAATATACATACACACAAAGCCAATAATACATCTGCGTGTGTTGTGTTTTCTGTTTTGTAATTACATAAAAATAACAAACAACTTTTAATTTGAAAAACAAACCACAAAAGTAGTTTTTTCTAACTTTTTGTCAGTAAAAATTTGATGGTTATTTTAAACGACTTTCTATTGTTTCTACTTTTGTCGATTATTAAAGAATGATTGAAAATAAACAACAGAATGGGTTGAATATAATGACAAATTAGTAGTCCTCTTTTTGATTGTATTTTCGATTAATTTAATATGTATTTTAAGTTGTTTTTAACAAGATAATATTGTGAGTTTACTCACAACTTTTTAACCACTGAACCGATTTTGCTTATTTTGAACACTAAGCTGCGGGGGAGGATGTTCATTTATATGGATAAAAGCAACCCAATTTGCGTCTTGGTGCTATGATCGAGATTTCAACAAACAGACATCGCTAGATTTATTTAGAATTTAATAAGGATCAATAATCTATAGTATATACATTATATACGTATATTTTGACATGTCACAAACGGAATGACAAATACTAACAAGCTACTTACTAACTATCCCCCATTGAACATTTGTATTTAATAAAGTTATCAACTAGTTACTTAGCATATGTTTTTTTAAAACTATAAAACTAGAAATAAATCAAAATACTAACTATTTAATATAAACTTGAAGTTAATGTAAATTAACAAACACTCATACGTACAGTGGCACTTAAATACTAAATATTTTTGTATGGAATATTGCAATCACAATGAAGCAATCAAATGATTATAAAAATATTTCAAATATTTTAATAGTTCGCCTTGTAATAATGCACTAAACACAGAGATTATATTATGATTAAAAAATAAAAAAAGATAAACTATAAAAAAACCCAATAAATATAATAGAGTGCAACTAATTTCAACGATAGAGATATTAAGCAATTTTTGTTTATAAAATGAAAGGCATCTTCTTGTTTTTTTTTAGTGAGATTTCCCAAGCAACTAATTGATTTGGTACCTATTAAAATGCAATAAAATTTACATACAAATCTCTATGTTACTTCATATAGTTGTTAATAAATTTTAAAATCAACTTAATGAAAACAATAAAAATTAATTTAAAGCTTAAGTAGTCAAGGATATTGATTACTGATATAATATTTATTTCTTAAGCGGTTCCGCTAATTTATTGAGAATTTTATTTGTATCAATTTTATTTATGTTAAGTATTTTATGTGTGTGTAGGTACTTGAATCATTAATGTTAAAAGTATGTATTTATTCATTCATTCAATATATAATACTATCATCAAAAGATTGTTGTTGTTGTTAATTTAACCCTGAATGTATTGGCTTAACAATCATTTGCAATTAAAGACACAATAATCAAATTGTGTTGGCATATTGATGATTGTTTTCTTTTGCTAAATGTATGTGTGTATGTGTATGTGTGCATGTATGTCTCTTATATTGTTTGTATCTTTTTAGCACTCAATTTGCTTTTGTAATCAATTGCAACTATAATTGGTATGAGGTAGATCAATACAACATATTAAACTTAAAAATCAAGTTGTTGGTTTCTGTTTCCATTTTTCGATGACAGTTGACCGTGTGTTCATACAGCATAAAATCAACCAACTACAAAAATTTTATTAAAGGTATTTAAGTGAACAACATAAATAAAGTCAACAGCTAAAACGGGTCTCCTGTGTGTGTTTGGTTTTTACTTTCTTAGTTTGACTTAAAATTTGTTTAGGCAATAAACACGTGCCATTTAATTTGTTTGCATTAAATTCATAACTGCGCCGTTATTGTTCATATTTTTTATTCCAAAAAAATTGTTCTTTAGTTTGGTAGAGCTAATTTATACGATGCCATTGATTTCTTGAAATTTCCTTAATACTCTTTTGAAAGTTGCACCACGGTGACTTTTGTTGCACTAAAACCCAATGTAAATGAAGCAACAAAAGAAGGATACATATGAGTGCGAAAGAGAAAGAACAAAAACATGCAAGAAAAACGAAGAGCCAATTTATAAGACGCAATTATTGCATGCAATTTCAAAGTTGCTTCCAATGTTATATCCATTTATACGGTGACTTTTATGGCACAAAAACCGAATGTGAATGAAGCAACAAAAGAAGAATACATATGAGTGCGAAAGAGAAAGAACAAAAACATGCACGAAAAACAAAAACCGTGCTTTTTTGTTACCCCGCTTGCTTCTCTACCCCGTTCGCCAACAACTTAGTCAGCATCTAAATCGGCTCGTACTCTGTGCTACTTTAAAAAATTTAATTTAGATGTAAGCTTAATTGGGGGTAGTGATATTTTTTCTACAAATCAATTTAAATATCGTCGATTGCTTGGATATTCCAAAAAGTATCTCTTTAGTGAATAAGTATCTCGTGAAATACATAATATATTTTAATGGGTTTATTCTGTAACTACGTGAAAATTTGTCACGTTCAAATATGTTACTCAAATATATTTAACACATGTTGAGTCACTAATATCAAAATAATATTTAGGTGTATACACTAGCGGTTATAAAATCCGCACCACACAGAAATTTGAAGAAAAGGTGGTGCCTAATAATTTGTCCATATTTTTTTGCGCTCACTGTTCCTTGAATATGGAATAAGGAACCCCGGATAAAGTAGGAAAAACAACTCCACACCATCTGGCTTTCTGGAAACTTCACTATTTTAACTACACAATTATTCTTGTATCTTTCACCATCTGAACGCATAGCAAGTTGAATTTGATTTTATCAGACCATAAAACTCCTGTCGTCGAGGGTTCAGTTTCGATAATTTTGGCCCAAACAAAGCGGTCTTATTTCATCCGCTTCTTCAATAAGGGCTTTTTAGCCGGTCGTCTTCCATATGGTCCGCACTCCCCATGCCTTCTATAAAAAGTTTCCGCGCTTAAATCTAGATTGCGGTAGCTCTTCATTTCAGCCCTTATTTCCACTGCACTTTTGAAGCGATTCTTCAAACTTATTCTTCGTATTACGCCGTCTGTCCGGGTGTAAGTCTTCCGAGGTCTTCCCGATTATTTCGTCCTTGCGAACGGATCTAAATGCCTTTTTTATGAGCCTTACAATGGTTGAATGTCAGCATCCCACTTTATGTGCTATGCGACGATAAGGAATCCCCATATACTTTAAAACAAAAATGTGACCACGTCAATTGCTTATACATACCGTGTACACATTTTTTACGTTCTTACAAAAAAAGGGTTTATAACCAATGTGATGCGGTAAAAAATTGTCAGACTCTGCTTGATTCGTTACATAACGGTAAATAGGCAAATACCCATAATAAAAAGAAGGTATGCGGTGTTTTGAACTTTTATCGATATTGATGAAGTGTTGCCAATGGTGCGGTTTTTATGACCGCCACTGTATGTACCTTTAGGAAAATTTAACATTGTGACTCTCCTAAATATAGTAGAGTTGCATATTTTGATGTGAGAACTTGTGACATAGTAACAAAATAACCCCATAAATGACAGATATTTAGCCGAAGGTTTTTGGACAGGAGCATAATCGGAAGCCTCTAAAAAATTACCAAAAATTCCATCTCAATGGATGTCTGCGCTAGGAACCTTCATGCCAAATTTCAAGTTCTTAGCTCAACCGGTTGATTAACGGGGTGTTCTGGTTTGAAAAAAAGTTTTTCCATTTTTTTTTACAAATTTTTTTTAGCTTATTTAAAAATCGCAGATTAACCTGACAGAAGACAGCTGATTGAATCAAAATGGCAACTAGAAAAGGAGTAAAAGGAAATGCCAAAATTGCTTTGATACACAAAAAGGAATAGATATACAAAAAAAAGTATGTACACAAATTATATGGAGTTTATTTATACCCTCCACCATATATGGTGAGGGTATATATCAGTTTGTCATTCCGTTTGTAATATGTCGAAATATAGGTTTAAGACCCCATAAAGTATATATATTCGTGATCCTTATGCAATTTTAAGTCAATTTAGCGATGTCCGTCTGTTGAAATGGCGATCACGACGCGAAGACGCAAGCGGGGGTGCTAATTTTTACCCAGATTATTAAACATCCTCCCGAGCAGTTTGGTATTTAAAATGAGCGAAATCGGTTTAGCGGTTCAAAAGTTATGAGTGAAAATGTGAAGATACCTCTAAATTTTCCATACAAATTTGTACAATTTTTCTGTATCTATTTTAATTTTCTGCTAAGTAAGTAAAAATGTTATTAAGTCTTCTTCTTGTTCGACTACATTTATTGTCTTTCATACTATGAGAATAATAACATTCTTAGAGCTATATGTGTGTTACTGTAATAACTAAGTTAACGTAAAAATCAACAATGTTAAAGTCGCTAATAGAGCAGACCTCTGTAAATAACATTGCTAAAACTAAATAACAAAAGTTCGTTACATAAATTGACAAAACATATTCATATTACAGTTCATGTAAAATTTAGTATATACGTATATCATCTTCAGCCCCTATGGTGGAGGGTATTCAAAGATTCGGCACAGCCGAATTTAGCCCTTTTTTACTTGTTTTTTTTTCTCATTTTGTAAATCACTGCATTTTCAAGATAACCATACGGTTCAATAATTCTTGGTTTTTTCGAAATTCAAAATAGTCTGAAGCAATGTTTTTGCCTAAATGAGGCATTCACAAAATACTTGAGGCAACGCTTTTCCCTTATTTATTCCCACTTTAACTTTCTAGCAGAAGGGGATTGGGCAGCATACTTAAGCGGAGATTTTTTAACCCCCCCCCCCCCCCCCCTCGTCTTAATGGATGTCTAGACGATAATAGCAGCCTATAAATTGTAAAATCCTAGCTCCAGAAGTTTGGGATGGGGTTTGGATTTTTCGCTTTTTAATACCATTTTTTACACGTTTTCATTGGAAAATTCAAGAACTATGTTTTTAGAGACTAAGCCCATTCTCCAGGGAATACGTATTTTAAATTTTAGAATTCTAAACGGAAGTGTTTGCATCTGCCCGTAAACATTTGGTGAAATTCAGTTCTGGTGAATAGCCACTCCGGAGTAGGAACCCTAATGCTGGATAATTTAAAGGGATAATATTTTGCCTTTTTAACACAATCTTTTATAAAATTATTTTTGGAAATTCCAGAGAGTTATCGTTAGGGGCGAGCCTTTGAATTTCATTAACTTCCATTTTTACCACGTTTTTAGCACAAATGAATAAAATGACCTTAAGGTGACTAAGCTAATAGTTTAAGTAAGAAATATTTTGAATTTTAGTTTTCTATCCAAAACGGTTTGGCCAGTCCGTTAAAGGGGTAGATTTTTCAACTTAAGAAACCCCACTTTTTAACCACGTTCCTGCCGAAAATTCCAAAAAGTGCCTAAACAGTGAATAAGTCTATATTGAAGGAAAACAAATTTATATACTGCAAGGAAAACATATTTAAAATTTAAGGTTTCTATCCAAGACAGTTTCGCCTTTTGAACCCCCAATTTACGAAAATTCCAAAAAGTATCATATCAATTTATAAGTCTATATTGCCGGAAACACATATTTCAAATATCAGGTTTTTAACCAGGCTTTTCGCCATTTGAACTCCCATTTTTACCATGTTTCTGTCCAAAATTCTAAAAAGTGCCTTGTCAATGAATGAGCTCATAGGCTAGTTGGTAGCGTGCTAGCATATCTGTACAATGGTCGTTGGATCTATTCCCACCAGAGGCTCTGGTTTGTTTACGCTACAACGAGCCGATAGCCTTCGTTGCTCAGTGCTCGTTTAGGGTATAGGATATATTTTGTAATTTTATGATTAATATAAATACATAAATAAATAAATAAATAAATTTTAGGCAGCCAAAGCGGCTTAAGCAAACTGTTAAAGGTGGCACTTTTCCCCTTATAAGCCACTATTTTACCACGTTCCTGGCGAAGATTTCAAAAAGTATCATAACAGTGAATTAGTTTATGATCCAGGGAATGCATACTAATTTTATCATATCAGGTTTTCAGCCAAAGAGATTTTGGTAGGACATTAAGAGGGAGACTTTTTCTTTTTGAACCCACATATTTACAACGTTCATGGTAGAAATCCAAAAAGTAACTTATCCATCTAACACATTTTTTAAATATCATGTTTCTATCGAAAGCGGTTTGGGTAGGCTCTTAAAGGGGAGGCTTTTCCTCTTTATAACCCCTTTTCAGATCACGTTTTTGAAGCAAATACTAAAAATACCTTACAAGGCACGCCATCATAGAACAAATTTTAAACCTTTTCCCCTCTTCGAAATTTTCAAAGCGGATGTCTACGCCGGAGGTGAAACCTGCATAACAAATTTCAAGTTCCTTTTCCGTCAGTCTGATAAGACTGTGGCCTCACATTCAAAAGGCGCACCCAGAAATTATGTTATATTAAATTATATTTTTAGTCAATAGCCAATATTCAGTTGTACAATTTAATATTTATATTCCACAGAAATATTATTACGTTCCACAAAATTTTATTTAAAAAAAAAAAATATTTCTAGATTTTTTCCGTATCGAACCTGGGCAATCGGATTCATAGTTCACACTCTGCTTACTGCACCACAATTTATTTTTATTTTCTTTGATATATTTCCCATTTTAATTTATGAATACTTTGTTTTAATAAAAAAATATTTTTTTAAATGTTTGCCTTTTCTGGGATTTGAACTCGTAAATTCGGAGCTACCTCTCTACCCACCACACCACAAGCACTTATAAATTTTGATAGTATAAGTATTAGTATAAGGAAAACAAATATTAGTATAAAGTTTGATTATCAATACCAATTATTAGTAACGTCTATAATCAATACAATCCACAATTCGGTTTATTCTACTGAAATCCTAATTAAATGATATATTTGATCAGAATAACCGTACTTGTAGTTATCACTTTTGAATATCGACAATTTTTTAATAAATTTAATAAATTGTACCAAAATACTAATATATTCAGTAAATAAATGGTTATTAGGATATATTTTGTAATAAGGATATATTTTGCAATTATTAGGATATATTTTGTAATTATTAGGATATATTTTGTAATTATATGTAATACTAAACGAATTTAATTTTTAAAGATGATTTAAAGATGATAATTTAATAATAAGATTGATTTTTGTTTTCCCCTTTTTTTTAATTCCTAATACAACATTTTTGCTTTATTAATGGATTTTAGGTTATTCAAAATAAAATAAATCCTCACAAATAAATCTTAACGGATTTTATTGAATTGCAACTCTTTTCTCTGAGTGCGGATTTAGTACAAAAATCTTTTGATTTTTCAGTAGTAGCAACCTTGTCTAGTGTATATGTTATTAAAAATTCCATGATATTAAAAAGAAAAGTCATTGTTAAAAAAATTATACTACTTTTAAAGTTTGAAAAAAAAGGATTTCAAAGAGTTTCATAACATGGTTTTATTGCATTTGAAGACACTGAGAAAAGCGTCACAAATTAAAAAAATAGTAAAGAATTCTAAATAAATTCCTAACCGGCCAAAAAATTAATTAATTAAAGTCATTATAATTTTTTTTTTTTTCATTTATCAATATATATTTAAAAATTTCATACAATTTTTAAATATATATTTCTTATGGTGCTAAAATTAAATAATTTACTTTAATATTAATGTATTCATAAATAAATTTGTTTATTTATTGTGTAAATTTATGCTAATTGATTACTGTTGCCGCCCGATCATTATCTATGTATAACTAAATGCCTATTTAGAGGCAGTCATTTAATGCCGCAACTAAATGTTGATGATGCCAATAGTCCAACACCAACACGACAACATAAATGCATAACTGAAGTATGTATCAATGATGAATTGCTGTTAATAATTTTTAACGATTTACCACAATAGACAAATTCATTAAATTTAAGATTTAACAATAACGGCAAATACAAAAACATGACAGACAGTGTCATGTCAGTCGTCTGTCAGTTACCGTCAGTTAGCTGCAATACGCATAATTATGATACTACAAAAAGTAACCATTCAACTTTGTTGCATACAGTCATTTTATTGATTATGCTAGTATTGCTAGTAAATACATATTTACTTGCAAATGCCAAGTGTAATTCTTTTGTACAGGTTTTTTGAGATAAGTACAATTATTGTTGCTTGAAATTCACATAGAAAAGTCTTTCTAACACTTTTGTAATTGTGTAAATTTAAATACGTGATAGTTTAAGAGTTAAACTTTAAAGACTGAAATTATCTCTATACAGTAGAATCCCGATAACTCGTAGTCGCAAGGGACCGACCGTTTATTACGACTTATTGAGATTTTCGAGTTAGTGAGATTTCGACTTATCGGGAGTAAAATTTAAAAAATACGACTTAGAGGGATTTTTTTTTTTTTTTTTTTTATTTTATTGACGTTTTATGAGAATTTATAAGAAAATAAAGTAATGAAAAGAGTTACAATGTCAATATTATTGTAAAAAATCTGTAATTTGTGTTTGATGTGATTTTTGTACACTTAAACGATCAATTGTATTGTCCAGTTTAAAAATAACTTCAAAGGATGCATCATCAGTTTCTGTTTGCATAAGAAAATCACGAATTTTTTGAACGCTAGATTTGGCACATTTAACAGAAACACGTGGAATTTCCACATCGTTTTCATCGTTGTCGTCCTGTTCATCAACTTCTAAGCCTAAAATATCATCATCCGTCAAAATTCCTTCTGTAGCCAAGCCATCGTCAAAATGAACGTACTCATAGAACGTTATGGTGGATTCTTCATTTTGTGGAATTTCATCCCATTGCGGTACGTGAACTATCTCACTGCTGACTACCATCTCGTTTGAATCGGTAAAACCGCAAGCTCTAAAACAGTTTTTTATAGTTGATTTTGAAACATTCTGCCAAGCTTTAAAAGCATAATTTTTGGCAGAATATAAATTGATGTTATGATTTTTTTCTTCTTGTATACTATTTTGTATCATTTGTGAAACAATTTCTTTTCGGTATAATGTTTTAAAGTTTTGGATAATGCCTTTATCCAGTGGTTGTAGTTTGGAAGTGGTATTTGCCGGCAAAAATTCAACATGAACATGACTTAAATCTTCATCAATTTTGTGTGCAGGACAATTATCAACAAACAATAAAATTTTACGATGTTGTTTTTCCATTTGACTGTTCAACATTTTAAGCCATTCATTGAATAAGATTGCAGTCATCCATGCTTTCTTGTTAGCACGGTAAGTGACGGGTAATGTTTTCACATTTTTAAAACATCTAGGTTTTACTGATTTACCAATTATTAGTGGCTTTAGTTTCTCTGTGCCATCCATATTGGCAGCAAGCATTATTGTAATGCGGTCCTTACTGCTTTTACCACCATGGCACTTTTCACCCTTTAAGCTCATAGTGCGATCAGGAAGACACTTGAAAAACAAGCCCGTTTCGTCCGCATTGAAGATATTTTTTGGGTCAAAGCCCTCTGTGAGTTGACTTAGCTTAGCACGCCATTCTGAACACACATCATCATCCACAGAGGCACTTTCCCCGCAAATTTTCCGAAAACTTATGTTATGTCGCTTTTTGAACCGATCAAACCAGCCATCACTCGCTTTAAATTCTGGAAAACCTAATTTTACAGCAAATGCTTTAGCCTTTTCCCTCATAAGTGCTCCGCCGACTGGTATGTTAGAATGACGACACTGCTCAAACCATTTTAACAGTGCTTTTTCTAAATTTGGATGCTCAGTTTTTTTTTTGTCTTTTTAATTTATCGTTTGACGAAAGGTTTAAATAAAACTCGCGTTTTTTTAAAATTGATGTTAAAGTTGATGGAGCTATTTTATATCTAGCTGCAACTTCAACTTTTTTTTCTCCACTCGATACTGCATTAATAATTTCTTGTTTTGTTTTTACGCACAATGTGTTGCAACTGCGCTTTGACATTTTTACTTAATGAACTGAAAATGCGCTACAAATTCAAGTTGAATAGAGCAAAACACTATGGTAAACACAAAATACATAACGGTAAATAATAATCATTTTACGGCGACATCGTTTTTTTGTTTTTTTTTTTGTTTTTTTTTACAATTACGAGTTAGAAGAAGTTTAAATGCAAAATTACGACGTTTTAGTAAGAAATTACGACTTATAAGACGTTTTGCCAAATTGACTTTGCAAAAAAATTACGACTTATTGAGGGGACCGAAATGCATGTATTTTATACGAGTTACCGCGATTTTTTCAAGGGACCGACCAATTATTACGAGTTAGTGAGATTTACGAGTTATCGGGATTGCGAGTTATCGGGATTCTACTGTATATATATATAAAAGAATAACATAATTGAATGGCTGACTCAATATCTACCTAACCGCTAGGAATTTGAAACTAAGCATAAAGGGCTCAAGTATCCGCCTTGATGTCCCGGCCAAACTACATTGGCTAGAGACTTAAAATTTCTGTTTCCTGGGTGACTCACTTATAACCCAATATGCATTTGAAAGATATATCACCCAGAAGATATTATGGCAACATCTTCAATTTTTCATTTTTGTATTAAAAATATTTTTAATATTACGCATATTAATAAAAGCGTCATAACTTAATTTTTTAGAGAGCGACACTCATTTCCTACGGAAAATGTACCAGTCACAGAGTTGGTCACGTGACCGGAACTTTTTGGCAGAAACTGGTCCTCGAGCTGATTCTCTTATATGAAAGGAACCGGTAACTTTAACATGGGCTTGCCATAAGAGGTGGCAATTTCTACCTTTTAAGATACTTGCAATATATCGCTGAAATTGTTTAGGGTACCATATTACTACATTCACTCAAAAAAAAAAAAAAAGACATGAACTAAAATATACCTAATCAAAAATTTCCTTCAAAATAATTTATAAATTGTCTTCAATTTAAGTAAAATTTTATTAAAACTTAGAAAAATTTTCTTAAAAAGAATAAAAATTCCTAAGTTTGAGGAAAAACGAAATATTTTATATACTCAGAAATAGTTCATATTTTTCCTAAGTAATATTTCTTGATTTTAGGAAAAAAACAAGTCAACAAATAAAAATTAATTAATTTTAAGAAAAAACATCTTAGTTTTAAGAAAATTCCATAGTTCATATTTTTCCTAAGTAATATTTCTTGATTTTAGGAAAAAAACAAGTCAACAAATAAAAATTAATTAATTTTAAGAAAAAACATCTTAGTTTTAAGAAAATTGCATACTCAAATGTAATAAAATTAAGTTTAGTTAAAAAAAAAAAAAAAATTTAGGACATAATTTACTCCCATTTAGTTCAAAAATCGAGAAAGTACTTGAACTTAATGAGTGTTTATTTTTTGTTCGCGAGTAGTAAAATTAACTAAATTGTAGAAAGCCATTTCCAAATTCAATTTATAAGTATACCACTTTCTAATTTTGAAGAATTTTTTTCAAAAAATTAGTTCAAACAATTAAAAGCAAAAAGTAATAAATTTTCTCCTATGTAATAATAAAAATTTACTTGATTTTAGAAACAACTATTTCTAAGGAAAATTTTCATGCAACTTAGTTCAGATAAATTTTAATAAAATATTCTTTTTTTTCAAGTAAACATTTTTTAATTTTTGAAAAATAATAAAATTTGGTATAGGATTTTTTTGTTGGAAAACGTTTAAATTATTTTTAATGTTCTATTTCAAAAAAAAAAACAATCAATTAAAAACAAAGCAGTTAGTTTTCCTAATTTTCAAGAAAAAATATTATTAAATAAAACAAATTAAAGTAACCATTTATAAAAACTATCGTGCGTAATTGTAATTTTTGGTTCGTGATCGTGCGTGAGCGTGAGTCAAAAATCTATCACGTGCCCACCTCTAATCTTAACAGTCTTAAATATTGAACTTACAGTAGTTTAAAATATATTTTAAAATTTTGTTAGCAAGGGGTAAAAAATTTCGAATTTGCCTACAATACAAAACATCGCAGACACATTTTATACATTACGCCATAATGGCTTTCCTATAGTTAACGTAACGCTTATTAAACTTTATATTTATCGAACTATTTTTTTCACTTAATAATAATAAAAAATGAAAGTTTAAATTTGTATATGTCAAATAAAGTTTAAGCTAAACATCCCATGAAATAAACTTATGACTTTTCCATTTTCCAATAATAACAAGAAATGTAACTGTGATATTTTGCATTTTTGCAACAATTTCCTTAAATTAGTTAATTTAAGAAAACAAAGGGCCCCCAGTGTTCCTTAGCCATAGATGCTGTGTGTCACGTAGGGCGTCCCTTTTTGTAGTTCTCCCAAGCAGAACCGTTAATTAACTACGAAAAGGATCTGACTTTGTCACAATTTATTACGTTTCAGGATATCCTGCAGTACATTTTTTTTAATTTGTTTACCTTTTTGCTAATAAATTTAATTTATATTTTAAAGACATGAATTTTGTACAATTCAATTTAGTTTTAAGGCAAAATTGTATAGCAAAAAGCTTGTTAAGAGCAGTGTCCTTACAAAGCGGATGTCCTCCGAAAGTGGGAAAATACCTACTCAATGAGTGTAAAGTACTTTAAAATATATTAACTTTACCATAGAAGCAGTATAAGGATTATTTTCACTTAAAAGAAGTGATATTTAACTTGTTGTTTTTTATATTTTTAGGGAGTTAAGCCCTAGTTTTAGCAAAAAAAAAATTTTAAATGAACTTAAATAAAATAAAATTTGTCTTAAAACCAAGGAAACATTTCCTAACTAACAGTACAATTTTAGATGATGTATGAACTAATTAGAAGGAAATTTTACTGTTTTCTCAGTAGTAAAATTTTTCTATAATTTAGAAATTTTGACCAAATTTTAAGTACAATTTGTTTCTTAATTTTAAGACAAATTTTATTAAAAAGTGTCTTTGGCGCTGTTTTCATTTCAATTTTTCCTCTAAATAAATTAATTTTTCTAAATTCTAATTAATTTTTTTTTTTTGAGTGTTGGTGTAAGTGAATGCGCAAAAGAACAGATTAGAATTATCTTACACATAACTAGTCCCATGTAAAAAAAAAAAAAAATAGCATGTAACTTGTCAATATATTTTCCGCGTGTAGAACGTGTTTCTGAAAGATTATATTATGTTTATTATAGAAGTTTTAAGATATTTTTATATTTTGCGATTTTTAAACTATTTAAAGAAAAAAATACAATCAAATTTTAACAAAATTGAAAAACAAAATATTGTTGGCTATTTAAATAAGCCAAAAATGAATTAACAATTTTTAAATTATGACTTTTCCTTTAGTTTTACACTAACCACATTTAATCACACCTGATTTATATATCCTTTACAGCTGACTAATCGCATAACACCTAATGGATATATCCATTACAGGTGACTTATCACATTTAATCACACCTGATGAATATATACCCATCACAGCTGACTAATATTGCTCACAAATATTATTGGATCTAATTTCATTTGCCATTTTTCGGAACATTTTAGATGCTTCTAAATCCCCAAATATATTACTGGATCTAATTTCATCTGACATTTTTCGGATCAATTCAGATCATACTGATTTAATTTGATCTGTTATTTTTCGAATCAAATAAGATCAGCCAGATATTATAGCAGATATTAAGTAATATCAATTTAGATATGATTTAATATTGCGCCAGATTTATTTTTGTTTTACTCTCGACAGCAAAATTTGCCCCAATTCCGTATCCTTTCATTATTTCTACTATAACAGTCCTAATTTCTTTAGTCCACATTGGTCTTATGTTCATTTCTCTCAGTTACATGATATATCTAGAAGGAACCAGTCAATGTTCTGCCACCATTTCAGTAGTTGGGGCACTGGTAATCCTTCAGCAATTACCATTTTAGCAGGCACTTAATTATATTTTACACCAGCTTTGTGACACATCCCTCATTCAGTTATCACAGATTTAGCACCTTGGATCAATCGACCCTTCATTTCCAGTAGGGAACATATACTCATCAGTGTTGCCAGATAAAGGGATATGTCTTCAAATTGGGGATCCGAAAGTTTATTGATAAAAATTTATTTTTTTTTTTCATTTTTCATATTATTTATTGGATCTTCACTCTTAAAAACTAAGAACTAACAATAATTATCCAAATCTTAAATATAAATATTAATTATTAAGTCCAGTCAGTGCCAGACTGATGTTATGTGGTTCAGTAGAGATGATAACTGCTCCTTATTATTAGCGGACCAGATCCGCAGTGTCTCTCCTTCTAAGACGCTGGTGGCCGTGGTTATTAGTTAAGTTACGGGCTAGTATGTTGGGTTGTGTTTCCAGCTTTGTTAAATAGCGTTGACAGTGTCTAATAATTTTATCTTTGACCAGGGGTACATTCAGATCTTTATGTATGTTGTAATTCCTAACATACCAGGGTGCGTTCGTAATCGTCTTCAAGAATTTATTTTGCATTCTTTGTATTTTTTCTATATTGGACGCAGAGGCGCACCCCAGAGTTGAATTCCGTAACACCATATGGGTTTCATGATCGCATTGTAAATGAAATTTAGAGTTTCTGCCAATTAGCCAAGCGAGTTGAGCAGTTTTTAGCTTCATCTGAGTTATTTTCGCATCTATATGATTTTTCCACGTGAGTGGACGGTCAAGGTGAATACCGAGATATTTCACACATGTGTGTTGGGGTATATTCAGATTACTAATTTTAATGGGTGGACACGTCTCTTTTCTCAGTGTGAAAGTAATGTGGATACATTTCTGTTCATTCACCTTAATTTTCTACTTATCTAACCAAACTTCCAATTGTGAAATGTGAGTCTGTAACATTCTAGACGCTATTTTTGAGTCATCGTGGACGTCATCGTTATTTGACACCATTGGACTTCTTTCTTTGGGGTTATTTGAAAGAAAAAATGTACGTCGATAAACCGGCAACAATTTAAGAGCTAAAGGATGAGACAATTCGGCACATTAACCGCAGAGAACCTCAATTATGCCTCAGCATCATCGAAAATTTTAATCATCGGATGGAGGTGTGTCGCTGAGGTCGCGGCGGCCATTTGGCCGATATTTTTTTCCATACATAATTGAATCATACCATATTATCATAATAAAAAGAAATGACAATAATTTCCAAAATCAACATCGGCCCTTAAAATTTAACCACCCTTTACTACATTAATATATTTTCGTACAAAATTAAATTAAAATAATTTTGCACTCAATGCTAAAGTTTCATTAAAAATAACGTTTAATAATAATTATGAAGTTTTTTTTTTAAATTAAAGAAATTTTTCATTCAATTAAAAAAAAAAAATTGTTTTGTTTACTGATAAAAATCATTTAAACTCGTCCATTATAAATCTTTACGTGTATTGTAATACCTTCTATTAAGCCTTTCATAATTTTTGATTATTTTCGGCAAATTATTTTTGATTTTATTTCCATATGACAACTTTTTTTTGCTTTTATTGAATTTTAATATATATTTCAAAATAAAAATTAACTTTGTTTTTTTCTAATATGTAAATAAATTATCGATTTTATTAAGACATTTTATTTCAATAAACACTTAGTAACGACACGAAGCGACGATGATCATGTTGTTTAATAATACAAAATCAAAACGAACATTTGACAATATTATTTATAAATAAAATTATGTAAATATAACATAATAAAAAAACGACGTTAAAATGTTAATGAATTTCAAGCATGTATGATTTGATTAAATATGAAGTTCAATTGCGTTAATATTCAAATAAAAAAAAAATAAAAATGACAAATTAGAATTTCAATTCAAAGCTGTATATCAGTTTTAATGCTTGTGGTTTTTATAATGCCAATTAATTCCTCTACAAACACAAATACCAATTGATAGAATGCAACACACCATCAGTGGACTGCACTTGAAAAATATATATGTGCATAGAATTAAAACTGGCAAAAACTTGACAAAATGTTGATATTTTTAATCCGTAGTAGTAAAATTGCGCAATTTTCCTGACATCAAGGCAAATATGAATTCTGCACATAATGAAAAATAACAGAATTAAATACAAGTAGAAGTTGTATTAACTACAGAAACCAGATTTTAAACAGTTGGCCGTTCATTTGTTCATTAAACGTTAGAATTGTTTTGATGTTCACAAGTTTTACACAGAAATTAAATTAATAAATAATTGAAATGTGTAGGAAGGAAATCATTAAGTTTTATGAACAATTAAAAAAATGGTAAAAAAAAATTCATAAGAATTTTCAAAAATAGGGAACTTTACAACTATTAAAGGTAGGGCCATAGCCAGGAAATAATGAGGGTGGGTCAATAAGTCCGTGACTTTTTGAATTTCCCGACTCTTAACTAAAAGGGCTAACACTACTTCTATCAATAGGCATCTATCTGTCAGTTGACTGCTGTCAAAATTTTTTACAAGCTGCGTCAATTAGTTTGTGTCACTGATAGCAGACTACCGCTTAATTTGATTTGAGGAGAAAATGGAAAATGACAGTTGTCATGGCAAAAATCCATAAATTACGCTACGAATTGCTCTGGATTTAGAAATTTATCGACGGAAAGAGATTTGACCCAAACTATGAAATCATCTCACAATCAAACCTATTTTGATGACCTCGACAAATCTTCATTCCTTTATCCTTCCAAAAGAAGGGATAAAATAATTGGAGAAATATTGGACAAAGTGTTTAGAGCCCAAAGAAGACTATGTTGAAAAATAAAATAATTTTTTATCCAAAAACCTGTATTTCATTCAAAAAGTCACGGACTTATTGACCCGCCCTCGTTATTTTGGGGATTCAAAAGAAAAAAATTTTCACCTTAACTGCCTAACCCACACCGCATTGGCAGGAAACCTGAAACAAGAAGAATCTAAATTAAAAGATCCAATCATCATTGGGCAAGACAAGGGACACGATATTGGACAAAACGGCCTTGCATCCGAAAAAGACCAACCTTTAAGTGAAAATAACTTTAAAGATGAAATAAAAATTGCGCTCAAATGTCTAATGTCACGTGTTGTGTCTGATGTCTTGTCCTACAAGTTGAAGCCTTCTTGTCTGAAATATAAAATATGTGACATGGTACACTCAGAAAAAAAAGTTAGTAGAAAAATTTGTAAACGGTTTTCAATCCCACTTTACTTTTTTTGTACTGATTTTTAGTAAAAAAATTATTATTTAACAAATCTTTTTGCTATTTACATTTTACAAATTACAGAATTTTTACAGAATATCTACAAATTTTCGTTGCTAATTTCAGAAATCATTTTACAAATTTTTGAAAACCGATTTGCTAAAATTAGCAAAAAAAATTACTAATTTTAAAAAAGTCGATATTGAAGGAAATGTTATTTCTAATAATTTAAACTTATACATACAAACTTAAATTGCCCTAAAATGTTACATAGGATTAAAAAAGGGATCGGAAGTGAAGATTCAGACACATGTCTAAAAAGAGGACATACACTTAAAATAGCACTAAAAGGGTTTTTTAGTTCTAAAAATCAGCCCTAAAAACAATTAAATTTAACCTTAAAAGTAAAAAAACAAAAATTGAGTAAAATATGTTTCAAAACAGAAATTACCAAATTAAAACAAAATGATAAATTCTTTGATTTTTTTCACTTTGTATAAAACATCTTTTAAAAAATATAATCAAAATTTTTGATGCTCGATAAAAAAAATAAATCTAAAACTTTGTACTAATATTGATAGTATTTAGTAATTTTTTTTGCTGATTTTAGCAAACAGATTTTAAATTCCACTTTACAAAAAGTCTACTAAAATTTAGTAGCGGCTACTAATTTTTCTACTAATTTCATTGTACTACACGTCAGCAGATATGTGTTGCTAAGATTAGCAAAAAATACCGCTGGGCTCAAATTAGCAGAATTTCCCGTAATAACAGCAAAATTTTCAGTTGCCATTACAGACTTTTTTTGGTGAGTGTAAATGACTGATCAGGTACTTTTTGGAATTTGTCCAGGAACGTGGTAAAAAGAATGGGTCAAAAGGTTGAAAGTTTTCATCTTAACGGCCTACACAAACCACTTTCACTACAAATCTAAATTTTAAAATATCTGTTCCATGGAATATGGCATTTTAGGAATTTTCGACAGGAACTTATTTAAAATGTGAGTTTAAAAATCACAATAAATTTTCTACCAAACACAACACAGTGAATACATCATATTATCTAAATACATCAGAAACATGGGACAGAGTTTGGAAAGTGAATTTCCATAACATATCTAAAAATTTGCTCAACCTAAAACGATTAAGAGATTTTGTTACATTTACATATAAAGCTTAGATATTGAATTGAATTTAAAGATTTCATTCATGTGGCTGCCGTAACTATATTCGCAGTAGCTCATCCTGTCGGTCCAATTTTCCAAGACTTTGTTGACGGTTTCTGGATTTAATTATATCACGAATGGCTCGGAAGATATAAGCCTTAAGGTAGTGGAACGTTCCTGGATTATTTGCATAGCACCTGGGGCTCGCAGTAGCTTATTCTGTCAGTCCAAGTTTACAAGACTTTGTTGACAGTTTCTGGTTCTATCTCACGAATTGCTCGGACGATATTAGCCTTCAGCTGATATTTTAAATTTGTGTTTCCTGGAGTATAAGCAAATTCACTGAAAAGATATTTTTTGGAAATTGTTAAGGTAAGGTTTCAAAGTGGAAAAATTGCGCCCTTAATCGCCGGCTCAAACTGCTAAAAACTGAAATAAGAAGAATGATTTCAATTGAAACACAAAAATCGGAAACGAAATGGGGTGTAACGGAGAGCCTATGGAATTGAAACACTAGATAAGGGAAACAAAATAGAATTTATCGGGGAACAAGTAGAATTGCAGTAATATACAAGGAGAGCGAAATATAATGAAATTGAGAAAGAGCGACATTGAAACAATAGGCAAGGGGAACAGAATGGAATGGGGAACGAGTGGATTTGAAAGTCTTGGCAAGGGGAAAGAAATTGATAGTTGTTTCTTGCTACTATATATGCTGCTTTCTTTGGAAAAGGGATAGAGAAGAATGAAAGTTGTTGCTCGTCATATAATAAAGAATTGACGAACTTGTGGGCCCTTTTTAATTTATAGAACTTTTATGGAATTTTAATTCGGTGCTATAAGTGCTATAAGTATATATATGAGGGATAGAAAAACTCATACATACTATTTTTCTTAATTGATGTTGCTCTCGCTAGGGATCGAACTCACAACTTTCTATGTGTCAGTCCAACGCACAATTAAACCACAATGCCCACAACTTGTTTCCATTTTGTTACCCGTCAATGGTAATTATTTTTATTAATGAAAATTAAGACAATTGTCATTAACTTTCGTCAGAAATGTGGTGAAAATAAGGGTTTCAAAGGCGAAATTACTGCCCTGTAAGGGCCTGCACAAACTGCTTTGGCTAGAAATTAAAAAAATGTGTTCCTTGGTTTATAACGAAGAAATTACCCCTTAAACAGCCAGAACAGACCGCTGGAGCTAGCAATTTCATATTTGGCATTAAGGTTCTTACTCTACCAAGATGGCATTTTAAAAAAATTTACGAGGAGTGTCAAAAAAGGAAGGACAAACTCGTTTGGCTAAAAATTTTAAACTTAAAATATATTTTTCCTGGAATATAGGCTAAGCGAAAGAGTATATAGGGCAATAGTCTCTCCCTTAACGTCCTGCTCAAACATTTTCTGCTAGAAATATGAAATTTATAACATGTTTTCCCATGGGTATGGGCTAGTTAAGTGGTAACTTTTGAAACCTCTACTTTCGATAACTCTGTAAGCATAATATATACACTATATTTTTTAGAGCACGTCAAAGTTGCGCCAAAATTTTATTAAATTTTTAAACTGAAGACAGGCTCCCAAATATACAAATATTTATTGAAAAAAAAATTAAAAAAGTTTGTTCACTATTTAAACCTATCAAGGAATGAATATTGAAAAAGTTGAAAAATCGTGTATGTATGTATTTTGTTTTTAGATTATCTTTCAGAATACATTGAAATTTAACATTAGTTAAACTTTCTCGGACGGTGATATAATAATGAATTTATATGTGTCATTTATTAATGTCAATTTATTAGTGTTAAAAAAAAGCTCAAATAAATAAATTTTAAATTTTGTAATATTTATTTCATATTAAACAAAAAATTTTTAAATTTAGTATCCATATTGAACTGTTTCAAGCCTTTAAAATATGCATAAATTTCAAATTATTATATTATTTAAAATTTGGTTTGACGTAAATAAAATACAACAAACATAAAAACGACATGCGTAGACTTATTGTGGTAATAGTATTATGATGGCGGTAGCGGCTTCCTCAATTAAATCTTTTTGAAAAAAAAAAAAAAAACAAAACAATCCGTGAAAAAAACCCTCACTCTTCCGAAATATTGGCATAACCAAAGAAAAACAAATAAAAACAAAAACCAAAGCAATTAATTAATTATAAATATTTGTTGTATTTATTTGCATAAACCAAAGCAAAATTGTATTAATTTGATTGAAAACGATCATAAAATAAAATAATTAATGTGCGAAAGATTTCAACAGACACAGAGAGTAAAATATATAAAATCACATAAGTAAAAAGAGGCTTTAATTCGGCCGTGCCGAAACTTGGAACACCCTCCACCAATAACCTTAAAAAAGGATGTTCTCTACTGTTTTTGATAAAGGGTGGTCCAACCATAATGTACGCAGTTAATTGAGAGCCACACCTTAAAAGTCAAGTTTTTTTACCCAACTTACTTTGACATTTCTTTGTTTCAGTGTTTGACAAATTCAACAAATGTGTCCACAATCGGGGGAATTGTGCGCAAATTTCAGCACACCAAGTCTGTAAGAAATATAAAAACACCTGTGCATGGTCGCCCAGATTGTTTTGCGCAAAACATTGCTGCTGTTCGCAATAGTGTGGCAGAAGAGCCGTCAAGCAGTTACCGTGAATGGTGTTCGCTATCACGAGATGATTACGGACTTCTTCCAGAAATTAAGGATATGGACCTGAACGATATGAGGTTCCAACAGAATGGTGCCAATTACCACACAGCCAACGAAACAATGGCTCTTTCGCCATTAGCCGTTTTATCTCACGTCGTGGCGATGTTAATTGGCCGCCACGATCATGTGATTTGACACCGTTGGACTGCTGTCTTTGGGTATATTTAAAAGAAAAAGTGTACGTCAATAAGCCAAGAACAATTGAAGAGATAAAAGAATGAGATAATTCGGTACATTAAAGACATTGAACATCGATTATGTCTTAGACTCATCGAAAATATGGACCGAAGCCGTGGCGAACATTTGGTTGATATTTTATTTCACTCATAATTGTCATAGATCCTTCTATCACAATAAAAAATATTACGATAATTTTCTGAAAACTTTTTGTTTTATTTACAATTAACATCGTGCATTATGGTTGGTCCACTCTTTACAAATAATGTAAAAAACATTTGAAGTGGAGGTGAAAAAAATATTTTTTTTGTGGTGAAAAACTGTTTTTGATGTGAAAAAAAATTTGTTGTGGAAAAAAAATTTTAGGTTGAAAAAATCTTTAGTGGTGAAAAAAATTAAAGTGGCGAAAAAATTTTTTGAGGTGAAAAATATTTGAGGTGAATTAAAAATATTAATTCGATATAAAAAGCCTTAGAAGTGAAGTAGAGGTGAAAAAAATTGTTTGTGGTGAAAAACTGTTTTGGATGTGAAAAAATTTTTGTTGTGGAAAATAAATATTTAGGTGAAAAAAATTTTCGGAGGTGAAAACATTTTTTGAGGTAAATTTAAAATATTATTTAATTATATATTTCACTTGCCACTCGTTACTATGAAATTGTACCAAAAAACTCCAATTTGTAAGGACCGATTTTGCTCATTTTCAATACCAAACTTCTCGGGAGGATGTCCATTAATCTAGCAAGAAATGAGCACCCCCGCTTGTGTCTTCGCGTCGTGATCGCCATTTCAACAGACAGACAGACGGACATAGCTATTTCGACATGTTACAAACATAATGACAAACTGATAGGTGAAAGGTATAAAACATACTGTACCCCTACATGGGATGGATGATACAAAGTTATGTTTAATTAAAAACAACAAATAACCTGTTAAACAGCTCGGTAATGCTTAATGTGTATGGAATTTAGTTAATTATTTTAAATAAATAAAAAAAACATTAAAACAAACAACAAACAACATGTTTCGTTATTGTTGTTTGTTGTTATTTTTGATTGCATGTGGGTGATTTTATGAATTTGTTTTTTATACTTTTAAAATAATAAGGATGTATTTTGTACACAAGACAATAGTAAATTAATCATTATAATTGTCATTTAAGTTATTTAAGTTATTTCTTACCAAGAATGTAGTCAAAAAAGTAGTAATTATTATTTTTAATGTGTGATCTGTCTACATATAAATCAGAGAACTGCAAATGCTGATTGCAAAACCAATCAACACAAGAATAAATATGTGTTTGCGTTCAAACGTTGAATAAACTCCAACACACATATTTGTTGATGATTTTAAATCAATCAATCAAACGACGTGCAAATTGTTGTCACTGATTTATAATCATCGGTCGTTTTTATACCATTGATTTTATTCTGTTCGTTTGAGTCAACAATAATTATTTTGATGTAGAATAAATCAGAAAAAGCGATAAATAAAGCGTAAGTGTGTTTTCATAATTAAAACAAAATAGTTTCTTATCTATAAAAAAGGGGTGGTTTTGTAGAAACACATTTCATAAATTAGGGTGGGTCTAAAATCCGTTTTTTTTAGAACTTTTATTAGTTATATCAAAAATATTGTTCTTTGTGAATTTTTTTTTATTTTGGTCGATATCTCAGGCTCTTCCAATCCGGCTAAAGTTTAATATTGCCTAATTTTCCAATCAAAATAGATGAAAACAAAATTTATATTAAAATTTTTTCGGATTAGGCAACCCTGAGATATCGACCTAAATTTTTTTTCCAAAAAAATATTTTTATTTCACAAAGAAGAATATTTTTGGTATTGTATTACTAATAAAAATTCTAAAAAAGCGGATTTAAGTCCCACCCTAATGTACATTTATGAAATGTGTTTCTATTTTGTTTTGATTATGATTACACTCATACGCGTTGTTTGTTGTTTTTCCTGATTAATTCAACGCTGACTTTTTGTTGAGTGATTACATTTGCATAAAACATAATCGACAGATGATTACGCGTTCAGTAACATGATGCTGATTTTATTCTACATTGAATTTTATTGAATTATTAAATGTGAACAAGAATTTTTGTGTATGATTAAATCAAGAAAAAAGTTGATTTTGCAGTTCTCTGATATAAATTTTAATACAGTACGGCAGCGGGACTAACTTTAAAATTTATAGCAGAAATTAACTGAAAATAAATGCAATTGCTATACAAATTTAAATTTTCAAAAACAAACTACTAACAAATAAGGAAAGTAGGCCGAGAGAAATTACTAAAATTAACAGTTAAAACTACTTGAAATGCAATTGAAAAAGTGATGATATTAGTATTTTTGGATAGTAGCAAAAAATCATTAGAACTTTAAACAAGGACCCACCCTATAAACCAGAATGTACAAACTGCATAATTTTTGGCATCATGGCTAAATTGGTGGCTAAAATTTATGCAGTTTGTACATCCTGTCCCTTGACCAAATTAGTTTATTTTTAATAGAAGCAACACTCAGGAAATTCTTCATACTACAGAGAAAAGTTGGTGAAAGATGAAAGACTTTAAATATGGTAATGCTGTAATTGCGAGATGATAAATCTTAGAACAGTTGTTGCTCGCCATCTGATGGAGAGTTGTTGTAATTGTTGAAGCTTTTCAGTTAATAGCCCTGTTATGTTATTTTACTTCGGTGGGATTAAGTGCTATGGGAACACTGAAGCTGGATGTTGCGATATGTATGGGGAAGAAAAAAACTCACACATATTATTTTTCTAAATTGATGTTGCCATCGCAAGGATTTAAACTAGTGTTTTATCGGTTGCCGATTCCCCGATTAATCGCCTCTGCTTCGGTTAATGTCAAAACAAATTATTTAAAACTCAAATAATTATTCGACCCGAATAATCGATTAAAATAGGTCGATTAATCGGTTAAATTTTTAATTATTTTTCTTAAAACTTTCTAATTTTCTTTACATTGGCAAAAAAATTGTAGAAGAAAACATAAACTAAAATATTATAAAATTATTTTTAAATCAACTGAATCAAATCAAATTTTATATACACTCTAATAAATTTTTGTTGAAATTTACCCAACTTATAGTAGGAAACTGTACTCCTATAATAAATTTGGTAAATTCACTCTGTGTGCGTAAACGAAAAAAGTACACACATTATGCCTAAGTTGGTACACACATAATGGGTAATTTTACATTGAAAGTGCGTAAAAATTAAATGAAATTTTAAAAGTAATTCGAAAATTTACTAAAATTGTGCGTAAAAACCTACTTGAAGAGTAAATATACGCATTAAATACCTAAAAATGCATTTCTACATGCGTATGTATATAAAAAAAATGCGTATATTTACCAACGCATGGTTTAAATTAAACTGCAGAAAGAATAAATTTATTTTATGTATGTATGTTTTAATAATAATGAGTTTTAAATATAATACAATATATATTTCAAATATTCACGAATATTATATTTATAAATTTTTGAATATTTTTAATATTTTTATATTTTTAATATTTTCCAATTTCCAAATGTCAAAATATTTATTACCATTCTAAATAAGTATATTTACAAAATTTGTGCGTAAAATTTTAATTTAACAAAATAATACTTATTTTAGACACAAAGTGTTTAATTTTAAGCAAATTATGTCTGAAAATACTTCTTGTGTGTATTATTGAATATGAAAGTGTGTACAAACCATTTTTAGACATTTTTTGTTTATATTTACCGAATTTTCGTAATATTACATAAAACTTTGCCCATTTTATTGTAGTTCATTTACAAACATTTTTTGGAGTGTAATATATAATATATTCTGAATGGGTATGTGCTGTCATGATGGTTATCTTGAATTTAAATTCACAATATTCACGAATATTATATTTATAAATTTTTGAATAATTAATTTTCGTTTTAAGCTTTTTTTATATTTTTAATATTTTCCAATTTCCAAATGTCAAAATATTTATTATCATTCTAAATTAGTATATTTACAAAATTTGTGCGTAAAATTTTAATTTAACAAAATAATACTTATTTTAGGCACAAAGTGTTTAATTTTAAGCACATTATGTCTAAAAATACTTCTTGTGTATATTATTGTATATGAAAGTGTACAAAACATTTTTAGGCATTTTTTGTTTATATTTACCGAATTTAATATTACATAAAACTTTTCCGATTTTATTGTAGTACATTTACAAACATTTTTTAGAGTGTAGGCTTTAGGAAATATAATAGAAAATTGTTATTTTTGTTTCAATTCCTTTAAAAAATAAATTTTAAATAATATAAAATTAAATTTTAATGTGAAAAAAATTGAAACAAAGCGTATACATGTATTTCCAAACGCGAAGTTTTAGAAAAGCTATAGCCTTTAAGCAAAGCTTTAATAAAAAACCTATTAAAATATATTCCTAACAAGCACTATGACGTTACTTATGTTATAAAATAATAATAAAAAATTGCTTAAAATTTAAAAAACTGTATTTTCTAAAAAACAGTTTCATTTAAAATTCTATGAAAAAAATTATAAAAACAAAAAATAACATGGAATTTTGTTTCTAATTTTATTTATCAACAAATTTTGATGGAGTAGGAACTACAGTAGAATTAAGTTGTTTAGTCAAAAATATTTAAGAATTCACCTATAAGAATTCTTAATTGCAAAAACACAGAAAAATCATTGAGGACTTGTCAGGAATATCTTTTCTAATAGATAATCTCTTTAACTGTAAAGCTTAAACTAGATAGTGAAAGAGTCAGGGAACAGTGTCAGTTCTACCAAACTTTATGAACTTCGAAAAAAACTATTCATACCATATTTTTTTGAAGGTAGCTTTTGTTTATTTAGGCATTGTTTTATTTTTATTCTGATAAGTGTCATATATCCCACTTTGGTAAAACACTATCTACACTGCGTTTTTAAGGGTTTACTTTCACTGAACACGTCTGACATTTTCTTTTTGAAGAGTCGTCAGACTCCTCTGGAAAAAACCCATGATTATAAGGCATGATTTTATAAATAATCTCAGGATGCTTTGAATTGTCCTAAAAAAACATTTTAGAAACCAATGTAATAGATTTAACTTGATATATGATGAAGCAGCACATTTATTTTGTGTGAATAATTTAACGCTTTAAAAAATCTAAATATTTCGAAAAATTAAACATAAAAGAATTTATTTAATCACTTTAACCACTTAAATAAACCCTGTAGAAAAAGTCGATAGTGACACTGTACTGATTCACTATTGACTTTGTCACCAGTACAACTGAACGAAATGTCGATAATAAAAACTTTACTGATTCACTATTGACTTTGTCACCAGTACTACTGACTATTTATATCTCAGTCAAAGCTATCTGCTTTATACATTTAACATGTGCTTGTCATTGCGAATCTACACAATTATTGACTTGTTGTAGACATTGGAACTAGAGATTCACTAAAACATTGAAGTAATTCTAGTCTACACTTTTGGAACTTTTTACCAAATTTCCACACTAGGAAGGAAATAAGTTTAAACAGGTGCATTTATTTTGTTAAATTAGATATTTTATTGATACATTTTTTTTATATAAATTTCATTAAATTAAAAAAAAATTTCGTGCAAATTTAATTTTGGAGTAGACAAATCTTTAAAAGACTGCACAAAATCATCCACAGGCTCCGTAAAATCTTCATCAGGCTCTACAAAATCTTTAGAGTTGCAACTTTCACTAAAAATTGTGGCTTCTTTCTGATTATTTTTATACAAAATTTATTGTTTTTTCACAAGTCTTTTGTAATTTCTTTTGCTCATTATATATTTTATTCAAATTTGTATATATAACTTTTAAATTCATGTTTCTTTATAATTTTATTAAAAACTTTAATTTTGCATGCAGCTATGCACATGTATTTTCAACAAAATAAAAAAATCAAGAACAAGGAATGTAAAAAGTATAGACGCTTTGCTGACATGTCACCCAAAATAGTCGACAAAAGTGGTGATTTGTAGACACTTGACCTCAGGCTTCCTAAAGGGAAGTGTAACCATACATAATACATCTTGCTACATTAATGTAAAAAAATCGAAAAAAATA
The DNA here is from genome assembly GCA_949748255.1 of Eustalomyia histrio. Lineage (NCBI taxonomy): Eukaryota > Metazoa > Arthropoda > Insecta > Diptera > Anthomyiidae > Eustalomyia > Eustalomyia histrio. The sequence continues at coordinate 12,859,928 of OX456527.1, forward strand.
AAAAAACGCATAAAAGGAATCAAAGAAATAGTCACAAAAAATCACGAGAAAAAATCGACTTATGCACGTTCACGCACGAAATTTTTTTTACCACTCACGCTCACGCACGATCACGTGAGTAATTTAAATTTTGGCTCACGCGTGATTCACGTGAATCCAGAAATTCTGTGTCACGTGCTCAACAGACAAACAAAATTAGATTTACAAAAAATATTTGCTAAATTTAAGAGTAAATTTTAATAATTAACACCTACTATCATTTGCAACATAAGTAGAAAATCAATTAAAATAGTAATTGATATAAACAATTTCATAATTAAAACTCACTTTAAATTTTCTTAATTTTCTGTATATCTGTGACTTTTATTGCAAATGAAGGATGACTACTTTAACGCCGTTTAAATATAATTTTAAATTAATACAACCCATAAAATTCTCTGAGTGGACATTTGTAATTGTATGCTTATTACGGGTATAGTGTTGATAATGGACACTTGGTCAGGTTTAATGCAAAACATCTTGTAGCTACAAGTGGCAATAGTTTACACATGTAGACCACATTTATGGCCAACACCACTTTGTTGTTTAAATTATTGATGACACGCTAACTTCCACATACAATAATAATATGGGTACCTACCATCACATCAAAAATGACCTTGAGAAATTTTAACCACAAGAAAAATAAAAATGAATTAATAATAAACGAAAACATAAGAATTCCAATTGTTTGTCTCTGTAAATCTGTATGTAGTACTTTTTGACATGCACTTCCGTGCAGACTTTAAAAATTAAGCTACATTTATCAACAACTACAAATCAGTAGGCATGTCAACGCACTTGTCACCTTTAAACATATTTTATTTTAATTGTTGTTGTTTTTTGTTTTTTTTTTTTTGCTTATGTAGACTTCTTCTGCGTGTTGAAAACATGTAAAAAATTGTTTTATCGTAACCCACACATTCATCCCCATGGTCCAATCGAATCCAAGCAAGTATGTTATTCTCTCAAGCTCAATATGCCTGGGCGCTGTTCACACAAAAAAAAAAATATTTGTATGTTTTAAACATAATTTATGTTTATATTTAAGCATTTTATTGTAAGCAGAAGCCATTAAAATGTTTTGTTTAATTTTCTTGTATGGAATCAAATAAATTTATTTGTCTTTTTTTTCAATGTTTTAAGATTTATACCCAGTCTTCAACATTTGTTAATTTAATCTTCCTTAATATTAATTAAAAACAAAATTTCAATTAGTGTTGAGTTGTATTCTTGAGGTTACCTGTGAATGATGTTGGATCATCAAGGGAATGTTTTTCCTAATTCAATAGAAGCGTTACTAATTGAAGGTTAATAACATTTTGAAAATGTAAGACAAAATAAATTAAATAAATGAATCTATTATGGAGAGAGGAAGTTTTAAATATACAAAAGTCATATATTTAAAATATATAGTTAGCTCATATGAGCAAAATTACTCCAAATATTTCATTGGAAATTTTTCAATTTTACCACAAAAATGTTGACATAACTGCTATAAATTTTTATTTGAAATAATTGACGCGGTGGGTGGGGTCAAACGTAAAAAAAAACTTTTTTATTGGCCCTCGATTAGGGTGTTCAAGCGATTAATTAAACAGTTTTGTCAATTAATTGTTCAAATTATTTAATATGCTTAAATTACGAATAATTCGAATTATTCAAAAAAAAACGATTAATCAAAGTTACAAAAAAACAAGTAAGAGCGGCTAAATTTGGCTATGCCGAATCTTATATACCCTTCACCATGGTTGGGAAAAAACTGAAGTTTATATATGGACATATATGGAATGGACAGATTTATATACAGACGCCTTTAAGAGGAAATTAACCATTTAGTTTGGTTTGATAAAACTTGGACTCGGGAAGATTTATGGTTCCAGAAAAATAGTTATTTAAAAAAAAATCGTGTTTTGGGCATAATTTTTTTGTATCTGAACCGATATTTCCGAGTTTTTTAGCAAATATGTTATACTAAAGATTTTCGATCTTTTGCTATATAAGACGTATCCATAGGTCATATAACAGCTCTACAGCTCTAAAATAGTATTTGTTGTTTGTGTATAAAAGGTGAAGAGGTGAAAGAAAAGAATTTCAACAAATCGTTAAAAGAAATCACTAGAACTGCATGTGTTTTATTTCTACAAAAACGTTTGATTTAGCTGGCAAATTTGCATTTGGGATTTTATTTCGCTTTTTTATTACAAAATATTTTTAATTTCTTTAGCTTAATTTTAAAAAATTGAAGGAAAATAGTTTATAATTTTTTTTTCATAAATTATTATAAGTTATGACCTAAAATAGTTGCACTCAAAGGGGAATTATGTATAAAATTTTCTTAATATATGAAAAATAAAATGGTTTAAAAATCTTTTTATAAATTCTTTTAAGTCGGAGCAAAAATTGAAATAAAACCGTTTGTATTTTGTTTGTATTAGAGGGTTTTTATAAAAATTGTGATGTTTTTAACCTATTTATGGATTATTTAATTATTAATTTATAATTTTATTTAAATTAATTATTTAATGTTAAAAAAACAAAAAAAAAAGTCTTAAGAAAATATAAAAAAATTGTACAAAAAAAAAAAAGTTGAATAGACGGGGAATCGAACCCGAGAACCCGCGCCTTAGAGAAAAAAGCATTTGTGACATATCGTTTAGACAACTAGCTATTAAGGTCATGTGGAATCATCGTTAATAGAATTAAATAAACAGTTTTCGTTCAATAGGGATTTGTTTGGTTTTTATTTAAATGACACATCTTTGTATTGGTTTGTTGTTTATGCATAAAAGGTGAAGAGGTGAAAGAAAAGAATTTCAACAAATGGATATTTTGTTATGCGTAATATTCAACATACATATAAAAACAAAGGGATTTTACGGAAAAAATTAGAGGTAGTCCTGGTTTTTGCTAATATCTCAGCCATTTATCAACCAATCTGGCTGATTTTTAATAGCAAGCAGAAATGGATCACATTTAACAGAAATATATCATGCCTGGAAAGATATTTTAAGAGTTGATATAATATAATATGAAAGTAAAATTTTTTAGAACCGGTTTTTTGTAAATTCCTACGAGGAGGAGAATAAGGAGAAAGCAACGAGGTAATAAATTCTCACCCTTTGATTAGAAATCCAAAATTAAAAATATGTATTACATGGACTATGGGCTAAACCACTGATAAGGTTTTTTTTTGAAATTTATGCGACGAACGTGATAACTATGGAGTTTAAAATGGGAAACTCTATCTCTTATGCCCGTAATTTCAAACAATAGATACCTACCAGTACCTATTTATCTACCGTGTATACGAACAAAAACCAGCAGGTGTTTATGCACCTGTAGGTATTTATTGCTTGAAATTACGGGCATTAATGGACAGTCTGAAATGGAACGGGTAATGAGTGGAATTGAAACACCAGACATGGGAAACGAAATGGAACGGGAAATGATAAATATGCACTAATGGGAAACGAAATAGAATAGAACGGGGAATACGTGGAATTGAAACACTATACAAGGAAAACGAAATGGAATGGGCAACAAGTGGAATTGAAACACTAGAAAAGCTAAACGAAATGGAATGGAACAGGAACCGAGTGGAATTGATACACTAAGCTAGAGAAAGGAAATGGAGTGTAATGTAATGGGATATAAGTGGAAATGAAACACTAGACAAGGGAACAAAATGGAATGGAACAACGAACGAGTGGAACTGAAACACGACAACGAACAAGTGAAATTGAAACGCTAAACTAAATATTGGTAATGAAATTTAAACCGATTGTCATTTATTAATAAAAAGGGGTTAAGCAAAAAAATTTAATTAAGTTAATGGTCGATTTAAATCATGGTCGATTTAAATCACTTTCCATTAAGTAATACTACTTTTTATGCAGTTCCTTTAGAAGGATAATTAAAAAACGAAATAAGCACCAATTTATAGAATAATTTTTAAACCCCTAAAGTCTACTCATGGATTTTTGCCATGGAAACTAAGCTGTCACACAATTCCGTTGGTGGTCGATTTCGAGCAATTGCGGATCGTTCAAAATTGAAGCCACTGAGCCATGTAAGATGCCTATGTCTTCCACAATCTATCGTACATTCAATCTCCGATCGGCCAACACCATATCGTGAATTTTTTCAACTGTTTTAGGTGTAGAGACCTCAACTAGGCGTCAAGAACGTTCAGTATCTTTCGTGCTTGTAAGGCCACAACGAAAGTCAGTAAATCGATGGTGCAGAGTCCGCATAGTATTTATCAAGCTTTGCCTTGGTTTGATTGACGTTTTTTTTTTTGCAAAAAATAATGTATAATGAGCACTCGAAATTCACTTTTTTCCATTTTTAAAAAATTCCACGAGGTTGTATGTTTTGAACAGCTGTTAAACGCAAAGTAAATGACGGAACTTCCTCAAAATTTAACAGTAGTCTATTAACAGGTGGTACTTGATGGAAGCAGTGTTGTATTTCATATAACTACGAGGGAAGTTCGAAAATTCACCGACTTTTTTATCCGCCCTCGTATATAAAAAACAAAATGAAAAATTTTTTGTAAAAATTTTCGTCAGCGGTGCTTAGTACACTCCATTTTTTCGGTCCATATTATGCACTTTCTGACGACTAATTTCTAATAAATAATGTTACAATTTCATGAAAATCAACATAAGCCGTTTTAAAATTGCGTGTTTAATAATTCAAATTAAATGAAAATGCAATTTTTTATCACACAAATTGGGGCCATTTTTTTCAAAAATTGGGGCTAAATTTCATAACGCAATTTAACCTCAGATACAAAATTTTATTTTTTTACCTCAAAATTTCTGTGGTGATTTTTTATTTTTATTTTTTCTTTTCCGAAAATGAAAAAAGACCCTAAAAAAAGGAAAATGCTTACCAAATTAGCTCTCTCCCCATTTTTCATTTCTAACTTTTAGACCTAATTTTAAAGAACCTTTTGGTGAACCTAGACAGAATAAAATTAGAATTAAAGAATATTTTTGTATATTAAAAAAAATATTTTTTAAAAAGCACCAACAATGGAATTTCTAAATACAAACAACTTTTTATTTTTTTTTTCTTAAATTTTTATTTTTAAAGAATTTTAATATTAAAAATAACAATTTACAAACATTTCAAACAAAAAATTGTTAGAAATTGAATTTGAATTTTAACAAATATTTTTAATAACTTAAAATTTTAAGATACTTTTTTCTGTGTATACTTAAGTAAAGATACTTTGAAAGCTCATCAAAAATTAAAAATCATTCGAAAAAAATTATTTGCTATTAAAAAGAAGATTTTTTTTGACAATAACCGCAGATTAAAATCTTTGAAAATTGTATTGTGATCTACTCAAACGGACCTACAACCCAAAAACTTATCAATGATTTAACCTTTAACTATGGAGGTGAAATTTGTGAACATAGTCAGGGCCGTGGGGTAAAATTTACCACTTTTAATTTTACTAAAAAATTATAACAAACAATTTCTCCGAAATTATTTCTTTTTTTTAAAGCTAATACATTTTTTATTTAAAATATATTAAAAGAATTGAATATTTTTTATTAATTTCCAAATTTTTTCACAATTTTTTTTTAATTACATAAAAATTAAAAGAGAGGGTAAAATTTATCAAGCACCCTCACACTTAAAGGTTAACGAAAGTGTGTCACATTTGTAGCAAACAATTTTTTGCAATATTTTTTTCTATAAAATGTAATATTTTTTATCTTACTCAATAATTAAAATGCATTTGTCGCCTTTAAAAAAAAACAAATTAAAAATATAAATATTAATATTTTTTTAAACCATACCCTAAGTGGATCTTAACTGGCAACAAATTGCAAGCAGACACGCATTACAGCAACAGGCAAAAGCATTACAAGCAGTTGGCCAGCGCCATCACAGTAGTCCTAACAGTTAGCTACTGTTAAGTTTTCATCAACTCTATACATACATGGCAGATGAGATGACGTTTTAAGACAAGCAGGTATAACTAAGTAAATGGGGGAAAAAAATAGTTAGAAATGTCTACTGCTTACATACAAGAAGATTACTATCAACTACAAGATTGCGTGCTGAGTTTAGATTTGTTGTAAACGTGTTTTATTTTTTGTTTGTTGCTATTGTTGCTTGTAATGTAGATAGAAACAAATATTTTGTGCATGTTTCCTAATAACATAATTTTTTTTTTTTTTTGTTAATTCATTTTTTTGTTTAATCTACAAATTTCTAGTAAATGCACTATGGGAGAGAATATGAAAAAAGGGGATTTTAGAAAGAAAAAAAAATAACCACAAATCAAGCACCACATCCTTTAGCTTTTTTTTAACACTAAAAACAAGGTACACAGAAAAAATTATTGCCAAAAAAAATTTCAATTAATTATTTTTTTGATTTTTTGTTCATTTTCAATTAAAAGTTTAATCATATCAATTAATTTAATAATAAACTTGTTGTAAATACTATTAACAACATATAAAAGTCATATTATTTTGATTTATTTATATCTTAACTTTTATTACAGTTAATTTCAAAATTGTATCTCAAATCCCTAAAAAAAAACAAAAAAAATTATTAAAAATATTTTTAATATTACGCGTATTAATAAAAGCGTCATAACTTAACTTGTTTAAGAAAGAGAACCGCAGCACTCTACATAGTCTTAGTGTTGCCAGATAAGGGGGTTTGGCTTCAGAGTTATTGATCAAAAAATTAAAATGTTGATAGATTTTTCAGATCGATAATCGAAAGCTATTTCTGCTAAATTAATGACGTATTGGTTTTAATGCAGAGATTGAAGATTCATTTTATTTCATATTATTAATTTAATGAAGCTACGAATAAATTATAACAACTTCATATCAATCATTTGATTTTGTTCAATAACAATGATTTAAATTTTGATTCGATTGAAAAATTTGTTGTGTTTCTGTTCAGGAACGATTTAGCATTTTTGGTGGTGCTATTGGAACCTCTAAAGTACTATTGTACTCCTATGAACTATTTGGCACAAGTATTTAGAAATTTTCATGCGTTGATGAATATTGAAATATTGAAAATTTGATTAAAATTTTAATTGATTTGAATCTGGAATTTCAATGAAAAATTTTAATAAAATTTTAATTGATCTGATGCTAGAATTTCAATTAAAAATTTGATTCAAATTTTAATTGATTTTTGGTCAGAACTTTAATTAAAGTTATAATTGATATAATTAAAACTTTAATTAAAAATGTTAAAGATTTTGATTAAAAATTTAATTGATATGATTAAAAAAATAATTTAAAATTTCAATTAATTTTAACAAAAAAAAAATTAATTGATACAACAAATTCTTTTGCTGGTCCAAATTCAATAAAATTTTTAATTGTATTTACAAATATTTTAATTGAAACTCGATTTTAGTTTATTCTGTGTATATTCGAAGAAACTGTATGGATAAATATTAAACTTAGGAAAAATTATTAAAAAAAAAAGAACTACACACAGAAAACAAATTCGTCGTGACAACCGAATTTATTGTCAACTGAATATTTTGGTTGCAGCAAACGAATTATTTAGTTGTCGCAACCAAATGTATTCTTGATACAACTGAAATATTTGGTTGCAATCGAAATTCTATTGCATTAACCGAATTTCGTTCACAACAAACAAATATATCAGAGGCTGCAACCGAACCATTCGGTTGGCGAAAAAATTCGGTAGTCAAAATGAATCTGTTTTTTCTGTGTACCTACATCTTAAAGTATCAATAATAAAATATATTTATCATACGCCACATTGTTCTTTTCTCACATTTTTTAATTGATTTTTAACAAATTTAGTTAAATATTTCCTATTTTTGCATAGATTTTATATTAAAAAAATTTAATTTTTTTACTCGGTAGATATGTAAGTTCTATGCTAAAATATTTAATTTTTTATTTTTATAAAACCCGATTTTCTTAATTCTTTACCATAGTTTAAGCGTAGGTAATAATTTTAAAAACGTTAAGTGTGAGAACGTTGCATGAATAAACTTGTCTATATTTGTACGTACGACTATGTTCATCGTGTACCTACATGCATTTGTAACATACCAACATACCCACCAAATACGCACACAGTATGAGGTGTCATTGGAAGTGCATCAAAAGTCCATTTTCGCTACTAATTCCAACACTACAAGTTTTTTGTTGTGTTTGAGTTTGTATTCCTATTTGGATGTAATGATGAGTTGTTTGAGTTTGAATGTATCTTCAGAAAAACATGCGTCTTCTTGTCTTGTGTCTACGAGTGTCTATGACTATGTGTGTGTCCGCTCATTCAACCATCTTCAATCCGTCCATAATTGATTGACTAAAGCACGCGTCATACACAGAGATACTACAGACATCATAACATGACATTTGTTTCAAATCATTGTATTTCAGTTTCATTATGTTAATTTTTCTTTTCAGTTTTTGTGAAATATCTTTGATTCTTTAAATGCATCCGTTTAGTATTAGTTAAAAAAAATGAATATTTTATGATCTTGTTTTGTATGACATACTCGTATGATTCATTTAAAGAGCTTGAAATGTGGTTAAATGTATCATAATTTTTTGTTTTTTTTTTTTTTTCTTTCGAACATGATTCAATATAGTATAAATATGTATGTGATTTAGTCAAATTCATATGCCAAATCATTTTTTTTTTGTTATTGTTTAGAATATTTTGACCTTGTTTGTTGGTAAAATAATATGTTAAATAGAGTCATCGAACTTTTATAATATCGTTATAATTATTGAATGTATCAAAAGATCTTCATTTTATACTATAAAATGATATACGGGGAATTCAGAAAAAATGTTCTCTGACTCAGTTGTAAAATTTAAATTATTTTATAATAACAAAAATTGACCAGTTACTTCGATAGTAAACATTTTAACGATTTAATATTTTTTAAATTTTTGTTTTTTTTTTTAATTTGATATATTTTAATTTCCCTTTTTATTTTATAAAATAATTTTGATCTTTACGGGTGTTCCTTCAAAAATAAAAACAAAAAAATTACAGCTGCGTTAAGGATCAATTTTAAAATGTAAATAAATGTCTGATAATTTTTTTTTTAAATTCTGCTTCAGTTAGATATTCTTTAAATGGATAAATACATAAATTATAGAAATTATACCGAATTTTTCGGTATTTAGACGTTTATATGAGTATTCGTCACAGCTCTAGTTAAAATGCAATAAAGGAACATCATGTCGTATGACGAATATTATGCACCTTAAATTTGTATTGGTTGCCCAATAACAATTTGTTGTTGCTTTTGTACTTTTTTATAGCGTTCTCTTATGAACATAATTAATGCTCAAATTTGTATGCTTTGTGTGCACTTAGGGGGTTAAGATTTTATCACAATAATTCAAAATCAAAAATTTTTAAAAATATTTTTAGACTATTTTAAAAATTTTAAAACTTTTTCGCTTGTTGAAATAAAATTGCGTATTATCAGGGAAACCAAAAATATGCAGTATCAAGTTTTTTCCTGCGCATTGTATTAATAAATGGACAAGGTATTTATCCATTTCAGAAGATTTTAAGAAATCTGGTATCGATTTGTTGGAGGAAACTTTTGCATATTTTAGCCTTAAGAGCATATTTTTTGCATATTTTAGGTCTAAGAGCATATTTTAGCATTTGTTTTAATTTTTTTTGCTTTTTATGGGTATTTTTTAGAATGTTTTGGTTTTGTTTTCTTGTGGTTTTAAAATGTCTGGTAACTCTGCGTACAACATCAAGTTATTTAAAAGGGGAAGTACATATTAAAAATCTTATTACTTTCTTGAGATTATTTTTTGTTTTTTTTTTTTTTGTTAAAGCCAAAACAAACAAAGGTGTAATAATTCAAGTCAGGGACTGAAACCGAACGCAAACGGGTTCAGGTTCGCTCTTTATAAAAACTTTGAACCCGAATCCGCTAAACCCACAAATTTTACCAGGTTCGGGTTCAAAAATATAAAAAAATATTCTTGCTGTTCATGGTGTGAGAAATGTTTGATAGAAAAATCTTAAAAAACATTACATTTCTTGCATTCCAGTTTGCAGTGCTTAACACTACATTTAGTCCTTCTTTTAAGCCAACACCAAAAATTTCTTTTTTAGTTAGAAAGCTTTATTAAAATACAGAAGTTTTTGTTCAGAATTACTGGATGCTGCATTAACTATGAATGATAATATTTGAAATATTTGTAAGGACTTCGTAGAAGTTTTTGCACCTGTAAAAAAATTAACGCTGAAACTACAAAAAGAACGATTTTTATAGACTCTGGCTTAGTTTTAAATTAGAGCTAACAAAAGATGACAAAACAAAAACATTTTTACAAGAATTATATTTAAATATTATCAAAAGAGAAAACCACTTTATAAATAATCCACTTTTAATCGCAGCATTATATCTAGAAAACAGATTTAAGTTAATGCTACGTCCCGAAGATGTTGAGAATGCTAAAAAAGAAACATATTTTAAAAACAATTAAAATTTGCAAATGAAAAGAGAAGAAGAAAATTTTATGAGAGAATCAATATATTGTTCTTCAGAAGATGACGAAGAACAAGTTCTAACAAGAAGGAACTGTTTTCTACAACAAATTCTTCAAATTAGAGGGCCTTTTCAGCCTTAAAATTCATTTTGTTACCAAAAAGAACAAATTTTTAAGAAGAAAACTTAAAAAATATAACTATATATATACAAAATTGTTGCAAGTGTGTTGTGACTTTATAACGGTCAAACCGAATTCGAATTAGTTCGTATGGTCGTGTAGATGGTTTATCTAAAGTTTGCACGAAATCGGTCGACGCGTTCGTGAGTTATGACTTTTCATGTCAACATGTGATTTTGTCCATATAAAAAAAAAACAACAAGTACGTAGGCGCCCATGAGCGTGTGCGGTATGTATACTGTGTGCTGACTTCATACACACGGTAAATACACGTTGTAGCGTATACACGCATACACATTGACAGCTGTCAGTGAATGATAAAATTATAAAATTAAGCGAAAATTTCTTTGAAAAATAAATAAATTTCCCATAAATAAAACATTTGTACTTTTTTAAAATGTTGAACCCGAACCCTGAACCGAACCCGAACCTAAACTTTTTATTTCGATCAAACCGAACCCATTTTTTCAGGGTTTCAGACCCTGATTCAAGTGATAATATTCCTTTTGTTGACCTCTTAATAAAAAAAAAAACTTTTTAAGGTCACATTTTAAAATAGAAACAATTTTATAATTTTTATAACAAGTTTTGTCTTTTAAGAAATGGTTAAAACCTAAGACATCTCAGGCATCAAAATTAAGAAACCTCGTTAAGGATTTTCCGGATTTTAAAACCGATGGGACAGGTCTTTTCTGTACTGTTTGCAATAAATCTATAACAGTAGATATGGTGTGTTTAGTAAAGTTGCACATAGAAAGTACAAAACTTTGTCTATTCCAAGAAAGAAAATTCTCAATTTGTTCCTGCTACATCTACAAAAGTTTCAAAGAATTCCCAATTTCAGGAGAATATGTGCACTGCATTTGTTGGAGCAGACACACCTTTGTTAAAAGTTCGAAATAAAAATTTACGAACATTGCTTAAAGAATTTACGGCATTTAAAGTTCCATCAGAATCAACACTTCGGACTAAATATGTTAAAAATCTGTACAACAACTGCATTGATAAAATAATTCGATGGGCTTAAAATCAGTATCTGTGGATTGCAATTAATAAAACACAGTTTTTTTTTTGCAAAAAAAAAAAAAATATTTTTCAACATAATCTCCTTTTAGCTCAATACACTTAGTCCAACGTTTCTCCAATTTTTGTATCATTTCCGAAAATTAGAATTTTTCGAGGGCCATAAAACAGGCATTTGTTTGATCAATAATTTCATCGTTGGAGCTAAATCTCTTTCCACCGAGCCATTTCTTTAGGTTTGGAAACAGGGAATAGTCACTAGGGGCTAAATCCAGAGAATATGGCGGATGAGGTACCAATTCGTAGCCCAATTCATGGAATTTTCTCATTGAGACTACACACGTCACCGATTACGTTTATGGTCAATCTTGCAGACAGCTTTTTCAAATCCAACTGATCATTTAAAATCGAAACCACACTGCCGTATAAAATGCCTATGACATCAAAAATCTCACGCACTTTTACTCTTCGATCGGCCAACACCATATCGTAGATTTTTTTCGACATTTTCGGTTGTATTGACCTCAATTGACCGTCCAGAACGTTCAGCGTCATTTGTACTTGTGCCCCCACATCGAAAGTCAGTAACCCACATGTTTACCATTGAAATCGATGGTGCAGAGTCCTCATAGTATTTATCAAGCTTTTCCTTGGTTTGATTGACAGTTTTTTTTTGGAAAAATAATGTTTAATAAGCAATCGGAATTCACTTTTTCCATTTTTAAAAAAATCCACGAGGTTGTATGTTTTGAACAGCTGTTAAACGCAAAGTAAATGGCAGAACTTGCTCAAAATTTGACAGTAGTCTATTAACAGGAGCAGTGTTGCATTTCATATAACTTCGAGGGAAGTTCGAAAAGTCACGGAATTACTGATCCGCCCTCGTATGAAAAAAATGAGTATGATTTTTTAAGAGCATATATTTAATGTTTTTACAGCATATATTCCGTTTTTAAGGGCATTTTTTAAGCGCATAAAACGTGTTTTTTACAGCATATTTTTGGTTTCCCTGGTTATTATACATATTTATTATTGCTCATACGTAAGTTGTCACAACTTTTATATTTAGAATTTAGATTTTCTTTAAATATGTACTTTATTCTATTTCCACAAATTCATTTGTTTTAACAATTGTATTAGAAAAATCAAGCATTTATGAAAAATAATTATAATATTTGAAATTAATTTAAGAAATTTTAGAAAAACAAATCAAAAACTATAATTTAAAATAGATGAAAAATCTTCTGAGACCTTCAGTAAAACTTAAAACTACCACCTACAATTTTAGACTTGTTTATATTACTAATATTTATACCATAAAAGTATGTCATTATTTTCAGGTATATTTTTTTTTATTACTTTTTGTACTTGACTGGGGTTATTAAAACCATTAATAAAGTTTAAGAAACTTCTGTTATTTAATATTTATGTTTATTGGTATTTTCCATGGAAAAACAATTTTTTTTGGTATAAAAATATACACAAACAGATCTGCAATAGAATGACATATAGACAAGAAATACAAGTTACAAAAAACAACAACTATGAACAAAATTAACTAATGTTGTATCTGTTTACATTTGAAAATTTATTAAATTGTTTTTTTTTTTTTATTCATATAATTTTTTTTTTTTTGTACTGGAAATTTGTAATTTTTTTTTTTATTTTTTTTTTGTATTTTTTGATAATTAATGAACAATAAAATTTATTCATTTTATGATGAGGTTAATAATGGTTAAACTACAGGTGGTGGTTTGTGGACAAATCTAAAATATGCCAATCGACACATTTATACTGTATTTTTTTTATTAAATGCGTCTATGATTGTTAAATCAAACTGGCGTCAAAGAGATCATTTTGAACAGTTTAATTCAAAAACATTATGGACTTTGATATGATATTAAGATAATTTACATACGTACATAAATATTTGTAATGTTTGTGTAAACATGCGTGCAATAAACATACAGGTTGGTTGAAAAGTTCCTGCGCTCACCAAGAGATGGCACTGCTAGCTCCAAACTTTTTTTTTCTCAAGTTGGTATAACTGTCCTGAGAACACATGCAAAGTTGCAAGTCATTCTGTCAATTCTTTCTTTTTTTACAAGCCATTTGAAGTTGACGTGTCATTGATTTTTTTTAATATGGAAAAAATAGAATATCGTGCAGTCATTAGATTCTTTGTTTTGAAGGGTTCAAAATCAAAGGAAATTTATGAACATTTGTTAGGAGTGTATAAGGAGTCCTCACCTTCAAAACGCACCATTGAATTTTGGGCTGGTGAATTTAAAGGTGGTCGTACCAGCCTTAAAGACGATCCACGCGAATCATCATTGAGCAGGTACATAATATGGTTAGTGAAGATCCAAGTTTGACTAAGCGTGAAATTGCTAAGCCATAGGCATCTCAGACGAACGAGTACTCCATATTTTACATGAAGAATTACGTATGAAAAAACTGTTTGGAAAGTTAGTGCCGCACACATTAAAAATTCAACAAAAACTGGATCGAAAACAAATCTCTCAGCGTAATTTGGAGCGTTTTAAGCCGAATAAAACCGACTTCTTGCGTCGTTTTAAAACTATGGATGAGACTTGGATCTGCCACCATGATCCTAAATTGAAACAAGAACATTTACAGTGGACTGAAGCTGGTTGTTCAGCTCCAAAGCAGGTGAAGTCACAACGATCAGAAAAGAAGGTTATGGCATCAGTTTTTTGGGATGCAAAAGGAATTTTGTTAATTGATTATCTTCAGAAAGGTAAAACAATCAACTCTGAATATTATTGCAGCCTTTTGGATAAGCTGGATGAAAAAATTCGTGAGAAAAGACCTGGTTTAAAGAAGAAAAAAATCATTTTTCATCAAGACAATGCACCTGCACACAAAAGTGTTTTGACGATGGCTAAATTCAAAGAATATAAGTACGAATTGCTTGAACATCCACCGTATTCACCAGATTTAGATCCCAGTGACTACTATCTCTTCAGAAATCTCAAACAATTCCTTCGTGGAAAGCATTTTTCGTCGAATGAAGAGGCCATGGCAGCCGTAGACGGTTATTTTGCAGAGCTTCCGGAAAACCATTATAAGGATGGGATAAAATTATTGGAAGATCATTGGAACAAGTGTATTGAGCTTCTAGGAGATTATATTGAATAAAAAAATATATTTCGTAACAAAAACAGTATTCTTTCATTTCGAGCGCAGGAACTTTTCAACCAACCTGTATACTGTCATATGCATAGAAATTCTGTTGATTTTTAAAACACTCCCATGTTATTCTTTACGAATCTCTTTTTCAGAACATCCAAAAATCATATAATTTTTTTTTTATTTTTAATATATGTGACCTTGTCCGAGAAAAGGGACCTAGTGTGTGAAAATGAAGTTTTGAGAAAAACGCATTTAAAGTTTCATAACACATAATCACTGTAAACACACCTTCAGTTTTGTACGTTTTTATGGGGTAAATAAATTTTTATCAGAAATCTAATTCATTTCATCTTATTCTACACCCTTTTAGGTACCAGAATCCACTCTTAAGTCCCTTTTCTCGGAGAAGGTCACATATATTTATAACAATTAATAATTATAATGAAAAGGGCGCTCCGGTAGGCTAGTTGGTAGCATGCTAGCTTATCAGTGCGGGGGTCGTGGGTTCGATCCCCAACAGAGGCTCTGGTCTGATTTCGCTACAACGCGCCGATGGCTTTTGTTGCTTGTGCTCGGTTAGGGTATTAGGATATAATTTGTAATTATATGATTAATATAAATTAAATAAAATAAAATAAAATAAAAACAAGTAAAAAAGGGCTAAATTCGGCTGTGCCGAATCTTTAAATACCCTCCACCATAGGGGCTGAAGATGATATACGTATATACTAAATTTTGCATGAACTGTAATATGAATATGTTTAGTCAATTTATGTAACGAACTTTTGTTATTTAGTTTTAGTAATGTTATTTACAGAGGTCTGCTCTGTTAGCGACTTTAACATTGTTGCTTTAAACGTTAACTTAGTTATTAAGAGTTACACACATATAGCTCTAAAATGAAATTATTCTCATAGTATGTAAGACAGTAAATTTAATCGAACAAGAAGAAGACTTAATAACATTTTTACTTACTTAACAAAAAACAAAAATAGATACAGAAAAATTGTACAAATTTGTATGGAAAATTTAGAGGTATCTTCACATTTTCACTCATAACTTTTGAACCGCTTAACCGATTTTGCTCATTTTAAATTCCAAACTGCTCGGGATGATGTTCAATAATCTGGGTAAAAATAGGCACCCCCGCTTGTGTCTTCGCGTCGTGATCGCCATTTCAACAGACAGACAGACAGACGGACATCGCTAAATCGACTTAAAATTGCATAAGGATCACGAATATATATACTTTATGGGGTCTTAAACCTATATTTCGACATGTTACAAACGGAATGACAAACTGATATATACCCTCACCATATATGGTGGAGGGTATAACAAATTATAGTAAAAAAAAAACAATTATTTAGTTGGTCCATGAATGGTTAATTCCTGCAGTCATTTAATGCCTAATTAAAAACATATTTTGCACACTAGTGATATCATCTTGATCCTGGTCGGAAAATTATAATTTTTAACTTTAAAACAAAGCCACACCCTATATTTATTTTGTAGTCCCTTTATTTAACAAATTCCGTAAACTAATGAAATAGTCCATCGGCTCATCGATTTTTCATAGCACCGAAACAAACTACTTCCTCCCAATGACATGCCAATATTAAAATCATTAATGATTCACCGAAATTTTCACAACTTCGGGTTCTGTAGATGTAGTGTTTAACTACTTCTTCCTCAGCTCTTATTTAGCTGGAACACTTATAAATTAAATTAACATGTAAAACAACAACAAATTTTCCTTATAAGACTGTTATAAGAATCAACTAAATATCTATGCATTGGGGGGATACACTCCAAATATTTTTACATTAACTGATTGTAGCCAATTTAAAAACTAATCAGTACATTTTTTTTAAATGATTAAGCCCTAATTTAACAATGTCCAGTTAGTGACTAACTGGGACTTTAACTAAAATTTTTGTTGTTGTTTTCCGTATACAGCGCACTTGCGAAAGTATGAACTAATTAAAACAAAGCCAGTTCACTTTTGCAAGATTGTTCATATTTGCGAATGGCATCTTATTTCTCTTTAAAAACGTTTATTTCCCTATAAATAGAAGTTTCCTGTGTTTAATATTTTATTTATTTTTTATTGGATTTAAAAAACAACAATTTATTTTTGTAAAAAAAACTTAAAGGTATGCGAAAAATCTGTGATTTTCTTTTGCTGTTTCTTTTGTGCAATCACCTTCAAAACAGCCCGCTCTCTTAACTGTCTCAATACATTCAAATCTCGTTGATCAACCATTTTACTTTCGGTGCATTCCAATGCTTTATCAAAAATTACAACAGCTTCCATGGATTTTATAGTCCTTTTTGGCTCCTCCACATAATCATCTTAATCTGATAGCTTTTCCTCCATTTCATTCTCATTACACTCTATAGTATCCATTCTTTAACGTTTAAAGGTGTACATTTAACCTACAGTGAAGTAAATATTCCAGTTTGTTTTTAATGCACATTTTCCATAACACAAACCTCAGATCAATCGCTGTTTCTTCTAAATTAACCAAATTTATAGTCAAGATATTTCTAAGAACACTTAAAGGAATATCTTCTTCAGGATCGTCTCGATGTAGTACCATATTCCAAACATTATTCTAACATTTATATAAGACATTAGCATCCACTATTCTCCATGCAGATTCTAAAATTCTTTAGTGTTGTATGCTTCATAGACTCTAGCAAAGTACCACCTTTTGCAGCAACTGATAACTAGAAGACTGTTCCTAAAATGAAGTTTTGTAAGCCTGATCTCTTAACGAGATGGCTCAGCAGTTCAGCATCCATGTTATTTGGGTGCCGGGCCACAGGGACATACCAGGGAGCTGTAGGGCAGACGAGCTTGCAAGACTGGGCACTACCTAACACATCCCACACGAAATGGAATATGTAGGCATGCCTCTGGCCACTTGCAAGTTTCAGCTGCGGGAGAGTGATCATGGGTTGGCAAGAGATAGGTGGTCCTCTGGTCGTGGTTGTATTCGTTCCAGACAGATGTGCCCCCCCCCCCCCCCCGTCTGGATAGGAAGCGCACGCACAGGTTGCTGTCTAGGCCCTATATATCCCTACTTGTGTCCGTCATGACGGGACACTGTCTGATTCGAAGGCACGCAGTTAGGTTGAGGGTTGCGGCTAGTGACTTTTGCAGAAGCTGTGGTGACGAGGAGGAGGAGTCTGTGGAGCACCTTCTCTGCACTTGTCCTGCCCTAGCTCGCAGGAGGGGACTACATTTAGGCTCATGTTTCTTTGAGGACCTGGGTGATTTGTCTGATATCGATATCGGCCGACTAAGGGGCTTTTTGAGGCAATCGGGATGGTTCGACGGGAGAAGCTAGTGATATAATTTTTTACTAGCTTCCGTGGTATCACAAGGGACTTTATAGTCTAAGTGAGTCTGATTGGCAGGCTACCACATCAACCTAACCTAAGCCTAATAGCGTTTTCATACATGGGTTGTATGAGCGGGGTCACGCTTGGTAGCATAAACATTGCAAAAATACAGCCGTCTTCAGTTTTTAGTTCGCCCTCAGATGGATGAGATGGAGCGTTGTCTATTAAGAGAATAGCTTTCAGCGGCAGCTTTGTTTGTGTTAAAAATTGTTTTACCTAAATTCTACAAAAGAAGTTGTGAAATTATATGTACTTAACACAAGTTGATAACTTTTACCTCAGTAACAAATAAACGATAAAACCAATCTTAAAAAGGGCTGCTGTCATCCATGCTGACTTAGAATAGTTACAATGAACAGGACAATTAAAATTCTTAAAACAGCCGGGCCTTTTAGTCTTTCCAACTACGAGAAGTTTAAGTTGATAAGATCCTGCGGCGTTTGCGCAGCACAGGAAAGTTACTCGCTGCTTCTCAGCTTTTGCGCCAGGAGCTGTTTTTTCTAATGAAGACACGTATGTACACAGAAAAAAGTATCACAAAATTTTAAGTAATTAAAAATATTTGTTAAAACTCACATTCGATTTCTAACAATTTTTTGTTTGAAATATTTGTAAATTGTCACTTTTCATATAATAATTCTTTGAAAATAAAAATTGAAGTAACAAAAAACTAACAAAAAGTTTTTTGTATTTACAAATTCCATTGTTGGTGCCTTTTTAAAAAATCTTTTTTTTTTATTTACAAAAATGCTCTATGGACGATGTCCAATATTATAAACAGAATTTTGTAATATTATTCTGTGTATGTCTTTTGTGGCAACAATTTCCAAACCAATCCGGATTCGTCAACGCTATAGAGCTGTTCATTGACTAATCCAAGCTCTTCAATGTTCGTCTTTAGCTTCAATTTGAAAGGATCCACCAATTGGGGCTGTGAAGAAAGTTTTTCTTTAGATAAAGGGTGTCCCAAGAAGAACGCAATTTTTAAATTTTAAATAAAACACAGATATTTAAAAAAAAATCGTGAAACTTTATTATATCGTAAACTAGACATAATGAGGTTATGTATGGAACAATATATCGTGCAGATGGCCGCCGCGGCTTTGCTGGCATGCACGCGATCTTTTAATGAAATTTTCAATGACCGTTTTGCATGAATGCTGGGGTATTTCATTAATGCAGCGTCAAATTTCCTGTTTTAAGGCTTGAGTCGTCGTCGGCTTATTCGCGTAAACCATCGACTTCAAAAAACCCCAAAGAAAAAAATCTAATGGTGTTAAATCGCACGATCTAGGCGGCCAATTCTGATCTCCAAAACGCGAAATAACACGACCGGGAAATGACTGATGCAGCAATTGAATTGTTTCTCTGGATGTATGACATGTGGCGCCGTCTTGTTGGAACCACATGCCCTCCACATTCATTTCTTCAATTCTAGGCAAGAAAAAAACCGAACACCATTGACTGTTTGCGCTTGACCTGCCTCATTTTCATAAAAAAAGGTCCAATGATTCCTCCAGCCCAAAAACCACACCACACAGTGACACGTTGAGGATGCATTTGCTTCTCGTGAATCACTCGAGGATTTTCCTCATCCCAAATGCGACAATTCTGCCTATTGACGAAGCCATCAAGATGAAAATGGGCCTCGTCACTGAAGATGATTTTATCGGCAAAATCAGCATTTTCATGTTGTCTCTCCAATACCCAATTAGCGAACTCCCTTCGCTGTCCATGGTCAGCTGGCTTCAGTTCCTGAGTCAATTGAACTTTGTATGCATGAAGATGCAAATCTTTCGTCAAAATTCGCTGCAAAGTGGATTTGGAGACACCAATTTGCTGAGCTCGGTGTCGAATTGAGGTGGATGGAGTTTGAGCGACATCATCACGTACAGCTGCGACATTTTCGGTCGATCGACCTAGTCGATGGCGCGTTGTTGTCTTAACATCACTAACAGACCCAGTTTCGGCAAATTTAGCCATTAATCTCTTTACAGTTGACTCTTTTGGAGCATTATTGTGACCCCAAATTGATCGCAATTTGCGAACTGTAGCCGCAAAACTTTCACCATTTTGGTAAAACAATTTCACAATGAGAATGCGTTGTTCATTCGTGTAGCGCTCCATTTTTACTAACCTCGTACCTTCTACTAGCAAACAATAACAATTGTTCAAATGTCAAACAATGACACTTCGAATGCTGCCAGATTTAAAAATTGCGTTCTTCTTGGGACACCCTTTATTTGAAGCAAGCGAACGCCGTGTCTCTTTTTGAAGTTTTGAAGCCATCAATCGCTGGCATTGAATTCCAAATAATTTTCTTTATTTTATTTAGGAGATTTTTTGGCCTTTTCTTTTAACATAAGTTTGCTAACAGAGATATTTTTGTCTCTCATATTCAAATACCATCGGTGTAATGCATTTTCCATTTTTGCACACTCGGAAGGCCGCACACTTTTTAATTTTCCAGGTCCAATAAACGTATTGTTAACACATTTAATAATAGCATTTTTATTTTTTTTTATTCCACATATTATAGAATTTCTTACCCCAAATTTATAAGCCAAACACTTGCACCTTTTCCTAAATGTTATAAAATTTCTGATTTTTCTTTTAAAGTTAAAAACTTATGCTTTTTTGTATGCATATTTAAGAACTTTTCACGTTAAATTTATATGAATTTACAAAACGATTATGGAATTACAGGTGAATGTGAGCACTAACTAAAACGTAAATGTAAGAAGACAATTTAAAAGCAAACAGCTAGGGAAATCCCCAAATTATAATGCAGTTGAATCATAATTTAACCTCTGTCCTGTTGACTTAGTTTTCAGCACTGTGTATGTAGATAATTTTTGTATTTCAAAAATTAGCTGTTAATATTTAAAAACTTTTGCACCAAGTTCATATTTTAGAGTAGTCAATGGAAACAAAAAAGTGTTCATATTTTGGGATGTTCATATATTAGGGTGTTCATCAGAGAACTGCAACTGCTGATTGCAAAACGTTCATACGTAATCAACACAAGAATAAATATGTGTTTGCGTTCAAACGCTGAATATACTCCAACACACATATTTGTTGATGATTTTAAATCAATCAAACGACGTGGAAATTGTTGTGTCACTGATTTATAATCATCGGTCGTTTTTATACCATTGATTTTATTCCGTTCGTTCGAGCCAACAATAATTATTTTGATGTAGAATAAATCAGAAAAAAACAACAAACAACGCGTATGTGTGTATTCATAATTAAAACAAAATAGTTTCGTATCTATAAAAAGGGGGTGGTTTTGTAGAAACACATTTCATAAATGTTATAATGTACATTAGGGTGGGTCTAAAATCCGTTTTTTAGAATTTTTATTAGTAATACCAAAAATATTGTTCCTTGCGATTTTTTTTTTTTTAATTTAGGTCGATATCTCAGGCTCGCCCATTCCGGTTAAAGTTAAATATTGCTTAATTTTCCAATCAAGATAGATGAAAACAATTTAGACAATATTTAAATTTTTCCGGATTAGGCAAGCCTGAGATATCGACCTAAATTTTTTCTTCCAAAAAAATATTTTTATTTCACAAAGAAGAATATTTTTAGTATTGTATTACTAATAAAAATTCTCAAAATGCGGATTTAAGTCCCACCCTAATGTACACTATATCACTTATGAAATGTGTTTATATTTTGTTTTAATTATGAATACACACATACGCGTTGTTTGTTGTTTTTTCTGATTTATTCAACGCTGACTTTTTGTTGAGTAATTACATTTGCATTAAATATAATCGACAGATAATTCAAACTGATCCCAATTACGCGTTCAGTAACATGATGCTGATTTTATTCTACATTGAATTTTATTGAGTTATTAAATGTGAACAAGAAAAAAGTTGATTTTGCAGTTCTCTGGTATTCATATTTACGCAAGTGCACTGTAATATTTCAATTTAACTGTTTGTTTAATGTTAATTGGACATTCAGTAAACGACATTTATTTAAAAAATAAATTATATATAAATAAAGATTTTCTGTTACAGTTAATATTGAAAAAAAAAATAAACACAAAAGTTAAAATAAACAAAAAAAAAAAAAGAAAAATTGTTTAGTTTTACAGACTTTATAGTAAATTTGTTGACAGTTAAAAAAACGAATTAAGGAACACATCATTAATGTTTATTTATTAAATCATTTATTTTTACAGATATTGATATCAAAGATCATTTATTTTTACAGATATTTATATCAAAAATCATTTATTTTTACGGATTTAATTTAATTTATTAACATTCAAATATAAATAAAAAGTTCTTTTGATTTTAATGAAAAATAACTTCAGCGGATTTTAAGTGATTTTTTCAGTTTTTATATTACATTTTCAGTTAATATTAACTACAAACTATTTTGAGTGAATTTATTAATACATGATATATTATAAGCAGTGTGACAAGTTCATTTAATAACACAGTTCAACACAAAAAAAAAATGACTCCTGTTAAGGAGACCAAATAAAAATATACGTGTGTCGGCGTTTTGAAAGTTAACATCAGAATTTCATTTTAGAGGCGGTTTAAGTTTCCAAGCTCTGGCCTGTTCTTGCAGCATATCGGTATATAAAACTATGTTTTCTTTACATCTGAGGTGTAGGGTATGTTCAGCAACTTTGTAGATACCGATATGACAAATATTTTTGTAGAACATATTAACCCTCTAACGGCATTTTTTGGCTTTATTCTAACAAATTGTAAAAAACACCCCTAAGGGCGGGGATGAAATGTTCTACAAAAATGTTGGCCATAAAATTCCACTATATATGTCAGAACACACCAAAACCCAAATCTTAACACAAACACCAAAAACCAATCAAATTAAAGATTGCTCATCAGATTTCTAGTCAAATTTCGGGATGACCAATATATTATAAGTCAGATTATTTAGGTCATCCCAAAATGTGACTAGAAATTTGATGGGCAATCTTGAATTTGTCTGGTTTTTGGTATTTGTGTTAAGTTTTGGGCTTTAGTGTGTTCTCACATATATAGCATAATCTTATGGCCAAGCTTTTTGTAGAACATTTCATCCCCGCCATTCCCCTTTTTCGGGGTTGTTTTTACAATTTGTAAGAATAAAGCCAAAATATGCAGTTATATTTTTTTTGGTCTCCTTAACAAGAATCAATCGTCGGAACCCCGTAATTTTGGAAAAAGAATGAAATTGTTGTGCAGTGTAATTAGGGAAATACGATACGATTTTCAAAAATTAGTCATTCATCCAATTTATTGCAATTGTTATAAAACTATGAATGTAGATTCAACTATGTTTAGCTATTAATTTGGAGGTTTTATTGTTAAGTTTGAATTTGTTTAGAATATTTAAAATTGAAATTCTAGGAATTGTTACTTTAATATGCTAACATCATACAAAATACAATATTTCATCCGTTCGCCCGTTCGTCCGTCCAAATTACATAGTGACATAAATAAGTAACTGTCAGAATGAGAATGAGTTAGCAAGTTAGCGACTTTGTAAAATTTTGTTATTAGATCAGGTTTTTTATTGTTATAACTATTGCTTAGTAAAATATTTTATTAATAAAATTAATTTTTAATGTAGTAATAATTTAATTGGTAATACTAGTTTCTTTGTGTTGGATTTTTTTGATGTTTTTTATTAACAGTTTATCTTTTTGTTATCTAACAAAAAAAAATTAACAAATTGTATCCATTGAATACATTATTCTTATTATTAATGCAAACCATTAATTTAATTTGTTAAACACCATTTTAAAATTAACAATAGAATAATTATAGTGTAAACGCCAAAAACAAAAGAAGTTTTGATAAAAAATCTAAGACAATAAAGAGAAAATCTTGTTTTTAAAAAACTTTTTTTTTTTAATTCATTTGCATATAAAATATTAATTTTGTTACAGGTTTTTTCTTAAAAAAAGTTTTTGATAATGTCAAAAATCTTTCTTATATGCTCTTAAACGAATCATTTATCTTTCATTTCTTTGTATAAAAGAATAACGTGAATGACTAGCTCTCTCAAAAAAATTGTAATTAAAAAATTATTTACTAATACACTACTTATTAAGGACACTTTACCAGCGTTTGCCAACTATGTCAGCTTCTGAAAAGTATCTTTTCTAAAACTATTCTCTCAGAATTTGCCCTCGATACAGTAACCAAGGTACTGGAAAAACACTCATTTTATAAATATTACTAGAGCGGATCATTAAGTCCGTGACTTTTCGAACTTCACTCGTAGTTATATGAAATGCAACACTGATTCCATCAAGTACCACCTGTTAATAGACAACTGTCAAATTTTGAGCAAGTTCCGTCATTTACTTTGCGTTTAACAGCAGGATTTTCGAGGTCTATAAAATAGACATTTGTTTGATCAATAATTTCATCGTTGGAGCTAAATCTCTTTCCACCGAACCATTTTTGTAGGTTTGGAAATAGGAAATAGTCACTGGGGGCTAAATTCGGAGAATAAGGCAAATGAGGGGGCAATTCGTAGTCTACTTCATAAATGTTTGCCATGGAAACTAAGCTATCACACGATTCCGTTGGTGGTCGATTGTGAGCAAACTTGGAAGCCATCTTGCGGAAAGCTTTCTCATACCCAAGTGGTCGTTCAAAATTAAAACCACAGAGCCATGTGAGATGCCTATGTCTTCCAAATTCTATCGCACATGGCCAACGCCATATTATGAATTTTTTCAATTGTTCAATTTCAATTGGCGTCCAGAACGTTCGGCATCTTCCGTGCTTGTAAGGCCACAACGAAAGTTAGTAAACCACTTTTTTACCATTGAAATCGATGGCGCAGAGTCCCCATAGTATTTGTCAAGATTTTCCTTTGTTTTATTGACTTTTTTTCGCAAAAAAATAATGTTTAATGAGCACTTGAAATTCACATTTTTCCATTCTTAAAAAAGCCACGAGGTTGTATGTTTTAAACAGCTGTTAAACGTAAAGTAAATGACGGAACTTGCTCAAGATTTGACATTAGTCTATTACGAGGGAAGTTCGAAAAGTCACAGACTTATTGATCCGCCCTCGTATGACGCTATGTTAAAAAAGTTTCTAGTGAGAAGGTTTCGAGTTCGAATCCAGTTACAGGCGGAATGTTTTTTTATTTATTTTTTTTTTTTCCATACAAATTTTTTTTATTTTCCATACAAATTTTTTTAATAAAATTTAAATTTAAATATTTTAATAAAATTTTAGGTTAGCGTCTGTTGAAACAATTTTTCAGGCCAAAAAAGTGTTGAGGTTAATAATACTTTATATACAGAAAAAATATTTTTACACCAAAAAATTTTTTTAATATTTTTTATTCAAAATTTTTTACAAAAAAAAAAAAATTTTAACCCAAAATTTTTTTACCATAAGAATTTTTTTAGCCGTTTGGTGAAAAGATATGAATATATTTTTTGTTGAAAATTTGTGGTGAAAATATTTTGTAGTGGAAAAATCAAAAATGTTTAGGAGTCTGGTGAAAAATTATATAGACGCCTAAAAAATTTTTGTTGAAAAATAATTGTTTTACCATAAAAAAAAAATTTTCCAACAAAAATTTTTTTACCACCAAAAATTTTTTTCACTTCCCATTTTTTTCCAGCAGTAAAATTTTGCGGTGAATATAAAATATTATTCACCTCAAAATGTTTCCCCGGTGCTTTTCCAAAACTTTTTGAACAGACGGTGCTTTTTTCTAATGATGTTGCAGCGATATCCCATTTGCACTTTTCTGTTTGGGTACACTTAAAATAGTTTGTAAGTTAAAATAATAAAAAATACCATTTACAAGAAATGATATTTCATTTAAAAACCGGCGTACTTACTTTTCATTTAAATCAAATGGCTTTAGTTATTTATTTTTAAATATTGTTTAAATAACTGACACATCCGTAAGAAACAAATGATTAATCAGTCAAAATAAATGTTAAAATTTTACCTACCAATTCCTTAAAAAATAAATGATTTAATCATTTATTTGAAATTGTTTCCGTTTTTGTATTTTTTGTTTTATTTTTTAATCTACAAAATGTATGTATGTGTTAAACAATTTTTATGTGAATGTGTTTGTGTATAAATGTATGTTTATGAAGTTCTTGTAATTTTAATTGAAATAATTTTGTATATAAACAAACAATATCAAAAACAAATTGGAATTTAATGATTTTTTTTTTTTTGAAGCAAACAAAATTTAAATTTTGTAATAACTGTTACGTACACAAATAAACCACAAATTTCCATTTTGTGAGTAAATTTTAATTAAATTTCGAACCAAAGAACAAAATAAATAAAACTGAAAAAAAATCGGTAAATGATAGTAAATCATTTCGATCAAATGTATAAAAAAAGTTTATATAAATATTTTTTTGAAAAATAAATGTAAGATCCTTTAGTTTTAAATGGAACGAAAATTTTTTTTATTAAACTGCAACAGTAAACTACATAATATTCTGAGAATAGGAACTTCAAATTTGTCATGGAGGTTCCTCCTCCGCTAAGATAACATTTCGGGGAATTCCAACGGGGAGAGGCAAAAAGAAGAAAAGCCTCCGTCTTGACAGCCTGTCCATATTCTCTTAGCTGGAAACCTAAAATTTAACATATGTGTCCCATGGGGTAGAGGCCAATTTACTAATATGGTTCTTTTTCTTTGGATTATTTATCATGGAAGTTATAAAAATGGGGGTTCGAAAGTGAAACAGTCTCCCTCTTAACGCCCCGCCCAAACTCCGTTTGCCAGAAACCTTATATTTAAAATAGAGTATGTGCAAATTCACTCATAAGGCATTTTCAGAAATTTTCCCCGGGTACTTGGTAAAAATGGGGTTTAAAAAGTGAAAAGATCAAAAGTGAAAGGAACGGCCTAATAAATAAGTGTTCCCTGGAGTATAAGTGTTCCCTGTAGTATGGAATAATTCAATGAAGACATACTTTATGGAATTTCCCATAAGAACGTAGTAAAAATGAGGGTTCACATTCACATTCTGCCCACTTAACGGCTAGGAACTTAAGGTACGAAATACATTAAAACTGGATTTTCGAAAATTTTTACGGGGAGAGGCAAAAAGAGAAAAACTCCTTCGGTTAGAAAATAGAATATGTTAGAAACTAGTTTTACAATTTTTTTTTTATTATTTCAATTTATGGAAATAGTTCAAATTAAAGAGGTTACAATACAACTAAAAGATTTTAGGAAAACCCCACTGACTAAGATAAGATCATCAAAAAAACCAAAACAAACAGAATTACAAAACTGTCTAAAACAAAATGTAGAAAAATATTCCATCATTCTTTCTGCAAAGCTGCTCCAGGCCAGCTAAAGTGAAAACTACTTATAGTAAAAACAAACATCTCTAGATATGGGGATACATAAAGTTTATAATCTTAAATACAAAAAAAAACACAACCACAAAAACCAACAAAACTACAATAAAATTTCACTTTAATTAATTAACATCACTTTATTTTAACGTTTTAAACACATGTTTTTTTTAAATTTCTTGTTTATATTAAAATAATCAGATTATGTTCTTAATATGTTAAACTCAAACAATAAAAATCACACTAACTTAAAATTATTCCAAAAGAAAAATACTAAATAAAATCAAAAAGTCACACAATATAAACAACTGCTGCAAAACAACCGCAATTATAATATAAAAATAATAATAATAAAAACAGAAACAAAAATTATATATTTTTTTTTTTTGATTTGGGTAAAAACCCAAAACAACATCCGCTTCACACAATATTATTGTACTCAGTCAGCATTATTTCTGTTGCTAAATCCAAGTTAAAATTAAAAAATAGTCTAATATTTTACATGTTTAATTAAAATGTGAAAATGTTTTTATTGAATTGCATTTTCCGGATAAATTGTACGCAGTATAATATTATAATCCTAGTGATCACATGATCCTAGTGATCCTAAGTGATGGTAAAATCTTCCACAGTGATCATAATACAATCAAAAAAAGAATCATATTTATAAACATTCGATTCCTCGATCAGTTATTATTACAGAAAATTTTGCTCATTTGAGTACCCGCTACATAATATTAGTAAAACTTTTGTAAAGTAGGATTTAAAGTCGGTTTACTAAAATCAGCGAAAAAATTTACTAAATATTCTTAATATTAGTACAATCAGATTAGTATAAGAATTAGTAAGCGCTACTAAATTTTAGTAAATAGCTCAATGAGTTGTAAAATATAGCAAAATTTTAATTTATTAAAAAAAATTGTAAAAATGCGGAAATTAACTCAATTATTATACCCTTCACCACAGGTGGAAGGGTATATATAAGTTTGTCATTCCGTTTGTAATTTCTACAATATTGATCTTAGACCCTATAAAGTATATATATTCTGGGTCCTTATGAAGAGCGAAGTTGATTTAACGATGTCCGTCTGTCCGTCTGTGTGTTGAAATGGGTTTTCCGAAGAACCCAGACATGATGAGGACTTGATTGTTTTTTATTTCTGTTACATGTGATCCATTTCTGTTTGCTATTAAAAATCAGACAGATCGGTTAATAAATGGCTGAGATATTAGCAAAAAACCAGGGCTACCTCTAATTTTTCCAGTAAAATCCCTTTGTTTAAAATGTATGTAGAATTTTGAGCATAACAACACATCCATGTGTTAAAATTCTTATCTTTCATCTCCAACTTTTATACACAAACAACACACATACAAAGATTTGTCATTTAAATAAAAACTAAACAAATCCCTAATGAACGAAGACTTTTATATATGTACCTCTATTGACGATGATTTTGTGTGAGCTTCAATAGCTCAGTTGTCTAGAGGCTATGTCACAAATACTTTTTTTCTCTAAGCCCGCGGGGTTCGAGGTTCGAATCTCGTTCAGGTCAATTCACTTTTTTTTTGTACATTTTTTTATTATTTTCTTAAGACTGTTTTTTTTGCTTATTTTTGGTTTTTTTTTAACATTTAATAATTAATTTATATAAAATTTTATATTAATAATTAAATAATCCATAAATAGGCTAAAAACATCAACATTTTTATAAAAACCCTCTGATACAAACAAAATACAAACGTTTTTATACCTTTCACCACAGGTGGAAGGGTCGCGGGTTCGTTAAGATTTTTTTTTTTTTTGTTTATTTTTTGTTTTTTTTACATTTAATAATTAATTAAAATAAAATTTTATATTAATAATTAAATAATCCATAAATAGGCTAAAAACATCAAAATTTGTATAAAAACCCTCTGATACAAACAAAATACAAACGGTTTTATTTCTATTTTTTGCTCCGATTTAAAAGAATTTATAAAAAGATTTTTAAACCATTTTATTTCTCACATATTAAGAAAATTTTATACATAATTTACCTTTGCAACTATTTTAGGTCATAACTTATAATAATTTATAAAAAAAATTATAAACTATTTTCCTTCAAATTTTTAAAATTAAGCTAAATAAATTAAAAATATTTTTTAATAAAAAAGCGAAATAAAATCCCAAATGCAAATTTGCCAGCTAAATCAAACTATTTTGTAGAAATAAAACACATGCAGTTGTAGTGATTTCTTTTAACGATTTGTTGAAATTCTTTTCTTTCACCTCTTCACCTTTTATACACAAACAACAAACACTATTCTAGAGCTGTATTATGACCTATGGATACGTCTTATATAGCAAAAGATCGAAAATCTTTAGTATAACATATTTGCTGAAAAACTCGGAAATATCGGTTCAGATACAAAAAAGTTATGCCCAAAACATAAATTTTTTTAAAATACCTATTTTCTGGAACCATAAATCTTCCCGAGTCCAAGTTTTATCTCCAAACTAAATGGTTAATTTCCTCTTAAAGACGTCCGTATATAAATCTGTCCATTTCATATATGTCCATATATAAACTTCAGTTTTTTCCCAACCATGGTGAAGGGTATATAAGATTCGGCATAGCCGAATTTAGCCGCTCTTACTTGTTTTTCGATACACTTGTTACACTTTAAAGCTGCTAATTTCTTTTGAAATTGCCTTACGAATTCAAATATACAAATCTACATATTTTTTATCGAACATTATTTCATATATTTTTTTTTCAAAAAATATTTTAGACAAAATAAAAAAAAAATAAAGGCTTAAAAAAAACAAATTTCTTATTTTGTTATAATTTGCTAATTTTTGTTTTAAAAAATATTTTAAGTAAATTTTTTGGCAATTTAAGTTTGTATCTATAAGTTTTAGTTATTAGAAATAACATTTCCTTCAATATCCACTTTTTTAAAATAATCGTAAGTAATTTTTTTTTTGCTAATTTTAGCAAATCGGTTTTCAAAAATTTGTAAAATGATTTCTGAAGGTAGCAACAAAAATTTGTAAATATTCTGTAAAAGTTTTGTAATTTGTAAAATGTAAATAGCAAACGGTTTGTTTACTAAAAATCGGTACAAAAATAATAAAGTGGGATTTAAACCTGTTTACAAATTTTTTTACTAACTTGTTTTTTCTGAGTGTATGTTCGCCTATAGGTAAGTATTTCTAATGTTGCAGCTTTGTATCCAAATCATGGGCAATATGGGCAAAGATATTTTTTTTTTGGGTACTTTTATTCTATGTACAAATTAATTTGAATTTCGTAAATATCTCTCATGTTTCCATACAAACAAATCTGCGTTTTTACCCCCTAGTCATGAGATTGGACCGCTAAATAAGTGCCTAATTAATTTTCTTTCCCCTAACACATATTTAAATTTTATTGGTGAGCCCGGGTATACTTTCATTATAAGTGAAAATGTGCTTGTAAAAGCAGAATCACTATGATGGTGTGTAATGAAAATAGATGAGTGGAATGTAATAAAATAAAGATGGCATAATACAAAAAGTGCAAAGGAGATGAGAACAAAATTTACTCTGCAGATTGTGAATGGACCTTAAGTCGGCAGACTTTTTTAACGACTTAAAAATTTGTTTAAACAAACCAATATACACTGTTTGTTATACAATATTTTTAGCGAACTGTTTAAAAAGCGAAAAAGTACAAATACATTTGACACTCAGATTTTTATCCTCTATCACATATTTATATGTAGTTTCATTCAAATCGCTTAAAAAGCGTTGAAAGCTTTTCCAATTGATTTTAGAATAAAACAATTTTTTAACGTTATAAATTTTTAAAAACATTACTTTAAAAAGTAAACTTTTAGAATTTTAAAAGGATATTTATCATGCTTGCTCTATTGCGTTAAATTACTTTGTAATATTTCCATCAAATCATTTCTGGGTTTTACCTAGTCCAGTCAAAAATTTCATCATTACATCCATACAAGTAAAGGTTCATTGACCAATTTTATAAATCATATAAATCATAATAATCGTTGCCACTAATCAATTGTACCCATTTGTCTCAAAATAATTAAATTTGTTTTTTAAAATTATATGTAAACCAGAAAATATTGGTTTTGCTGCTTAGATTTTTTATATTTGTTTAAATTTTTAATTAATATCTACTAATTAATAGAAAATAGTGGCTAATAGACCATAACCAAAATATTAAGATACTTAATAATAAAGGGTGGTTAAATTTTAAGGACCGATGTTGAATGTGAACCACACCTAAACGTCAAGTTTTTTTCTGCATTTCATTTGATATTTCTCAATTTCAGACTAACTCAATTTGAACCATGGAAAGATACACAATCGAGCAAAGCGTTAAAGTTATTCTGGCTTATTATGAAAATGGACGTTCAAATCAAAATGCATTTCGTGCATTTTTCGGTCAATTTAATCGTCCAAATGTGCGTACAATCGGAAAAATCGTGCAAAAATTTGAGCAACCCGGGTCTGTAGGAGATGTGAAAACACCATTGCATGCTCGTACAGCTCGTACTGCAAAAATATTGCTGCTGTTCGCGATAGTGTGGCTGAAGAGCCGTCCACCTCAACTTGTCGTCGTGCCCAACAATTGCACCTCTCACGCTCGTCGTTGATAAACATTATGCATAAAGACTTGCATTTACACGCTTACAAGGTGCAATTGAACTAAAGCTTCTTGACCATTCCAAACGTGGCTAATGGTCAGAATGGTGGCAAGAAATGGCAACAGTGGATGATCAATTTTCGAAGAAAATCATCTTCAGTGATAAGGCACATTTTCACCTCAGTGGGTTCGTCAATAAGCAGAATTGCCGCATTTGGGCGAATGATAATACAAGAGTGATTGTCGAAAAACCAATGCACCCACAAAGAGTGACTGTTTAGTGCGGTTTATAGGCTGGCGGTATCATCGGGCCGTATTTTTCCCAAAATGAGGCCGGTCAGGCAGTTACCGTGAATGGTGTTCGTTATCGTGAGATGATTACGAACTTTTTATAGCCCGAATTGGAAGATATGGATGTGCACGATTTGTGGTTTCGACAGGACGGTGCCACTTGCTACACAGCTAATGAAACAATAGCTTTTTTACGCGACAAATTAAATGGCCGTGTTATTTCACGTGGTGGCGATGTCAATTGGCCGCCAAGATCATGCGATTTGACATCGTTGGACTTCTTTCTCTGGGGTTATTTGAAAGAAAAGGTGTACGTCGATAAGCCAGCAACAATTCAAGAGCTAAAGGATGAGACAATTCTGCACATGAATGGCATAGAACCGTAGGGCCGATGTTGAATGTGAACCACACCTAAAGGTCAAGTTTTTTTCTGCATTTCATTTGACAATTTCTCAATTTCAGACTAATTCAATTTGAACCATGGAAAGATACACAATCGAGCAACGCGTTAAAGTTATTCAGGCTTATTATGAAAATGGACGTTCAAATCAAAATGCATTTCGTGCACTTCGTGATTTTTTCGGTCAACTTGATCGTCCAAATGTGCTACAATCGGAAAAATCGTGCAAAAATTTAAGCAACCCGGGTACGAGCATGCTCGTACAGCTCGTACTACAACAATATTGCTGCTGTTCGCGATAGTGTGGCTGAAGAGCCGTCCACCTCAACTCGTCGTCGTGCCCAACAATTGCACCTCTCACGCTCGTCGTTGATGAACATTATGCATAAAGACTTGCATTTACACGCTTACAAGGTGCAATTGTCTTAAGAACTGAAGCCTCTTGACCATTCCAAACGTCGTCAATGGTCAGAATGGTGGCAAGAAATCGCAACAGTGGATGATCAATTTCCGAAGAAAATCATCTTCAGTGATGAGGCACATTTTCACCTCAGTGTATTCGTCAATAAGCAGAATTGCCGCATTTGGGCGAATGATAATCCAAGAGTGATTGTCGAAAACCCAATGCACCCACAAAGAGTGACTGTATGGTGCGGTTTATGGGCTGGCGGCATGATCGGGCCGTATTTTTTCCAAAATGAGGCCGGTCAGGCAGTTACTGTGAATGGTGTTCGCTATCGTGACAAACTTTCTATGGCCCGAATTGGAAGATAAAGATGTGTAGGATA
Source organism: Eustalomyia histrio (assembly GCA_949748255.1). Classification (NCBI taxonomy): domain Eukaryota; kingdom Metazoa; phylum Arthropoda; class Insecta; order Diptera; family Anthomyiidae; genus Eustalomyia; species Eustalomyia histrio. The sequence continues at coordinate 12,893,720 of OX456527.1, forward strand.
TGTGGTTTCAACAGGAAACAATGGCTCTTTTGCGCGACAAATTCAATGGCCGTGTTATCTCACGTGGTGGCGATGTCAATTGGCCGCAAAGATCCTGTGATTTGACACCGTTGGAATGCTTTCTTTGGGGATTTTTGAAAGAAAAGGTGTACGTCGATAAGCCAGCAACAATTTAAGAGCTAAAGGATGAGATAATTCGGCACATTAACGGCATAGAACCTCTATTATACCTCAGCGTCATCGAACATTTGGACCATCGGATGGAGGTGTGCCGCCGAAGTCGCGGCCGCCATTTGACCGATATTTTGTTCCACACTTAATTGAACCATACCATATTATTATAATAAAAATAAATGACAATAATTTCCTAAATAATGTGTGTTTTATTCATAATCAACATCGGCCCTTAAAATTTAGCCACCCTTTATATATAAATATATGCACTCAAAAACGTGTGTGGGTAAAATCTACTAAAAATGACACGTCGAAGCAAATATATGTTTAGTTTAAAAGGCAATCAAAGAGTATTTACCTTTAAAGTCATTAAAACTGAAGTTTTTTTTTAACTGTTAAAAAACAATACCGTAAAAAAAAACACTGATAAATTTTTACTACAAAAAAAAATTCTAAGGGAAGCCACACTCAGGAAATTCTTTCTACTACTTAATGTGTTGCTTTCTTTGGAAAGGGGATAGAGGAGAAATGAAAGGTGATGGAAGATTAAGGTCTTCGGATATGGCAACAATTCTTGTCGGACAAACTTGCTAAAAACTACTGTCTTTTTACAGTTAATTTTTTCGCATTTTCATTTTCCTTGGATTACAAAATAAATTGTAATTACTTTATTCTACTAAAAATTTAAAGTTAAAACTGTACTACAGTAACTACTTGCTTAAATAATGAAATTTTATGACTTTTATTTGCAAACTAAAGACCCAACTACTTAAGCTTTCCCAATATACCATATAGCAATCAAACTGCAATACAACTTGAGAATAAGCTTATATTAATAGTGTGTTTTAAGCTTTTCTTAATTTCGCTTATTATAATATTTATAAAATGTGAATTCACAAGCAGTATTTAACAATGCTAGAGAAAAGATTATTATACATCACTTTTTCTAAAGTATGCGTATAAACAGCATACACATATTGAACAACGCAATATGACGATTGAAATAGAAATATTTTTCAATACATTCTAGTCTTGTTGTCTTTGTTCTACGCTTATAATGCATACAACAAGTGCCATTACTTTTTCTTTAAATTTGTCAAACGTGTTATGCGTGTACATTTCGTTGTAAATTTTATATTTAATTATTTTAATTTATGGTTAAAATGAATTATTATTATTTATATTTAAAATGAATTATTATTTTTTATATTTAAAATGAGTTATTATTATTTATTTTTAAAATTAAAATAAAAAATAAATTAAATTAAAGAAAATAACTGTGATTTCTCTTTTTCAACTATTAATAATATATTATTTTTGTAAGCTTATTCTACAATTGCAAGAATAAGCTTATAGTAATCATATACACATAATATTTTCACCAGGGTTCCGTTTTGATTTTTCTACAATTGTTACGATAGCCTTTTTCAATATATTCTCAAGTCATTTTCAAGCTTAAGTCTTGTGTTTGTAAGCTTATAATAATATTTTTCTCAAGTCATTTGGTATGTTGGGTTATTTTGGTTTACTGTTTTGCAAGTTATTTAAAAAAAAATTAAATTAAAACAACTGTTTCGCTAGTTTTTTCTTTTCATAGCCGTGAGACAACAGTTATTTTGCATTTTCCATTAAAAAAAAAAAACAACTACAATTACAATTAAAAACAAACAACTATCATGTAATAACTGACAAACCTTTTTGAGTGCGCCTATTATCAAATAATATGCCGACACCTTGCTTTAAATATATATATGTTGAATATATTTTATTAAAATATAAATTAAGAAAAATATTGCATCATATTATGTAATAACTAACATTTATGTTAAATAGTGACGATTGACAAAATTAGTAAACAAAAATTTATTAATCAATTAATGTCTAAAGATAAAATCTTACCAATAAAATACAAACCACATACGAGTACGATACACGAAGAGTACATATAACATTACGATGGGCCCAGTCTGGCCCTTCATTTCATTATCATGCACAATTTTTAATTTATGTGCGACTGACTGGCCAAAGTAAAAGATCAAAGTCATACAAAATTAATAAATTTAAAAAAATTAAAATTAAGTTAAAATTAAGTTAAAATAAATTTAACATCTCTAATAACGAAATTTGTCAATACATATATTATTTGTAAAATTCAATTAGTTGATGTGTTTATTTATGCAAATACCAATCAGACCGGAATTATCAAATCTATTGTATGGATTTTGTAAATACATTTTAAATACAAAAAAAAAAATGTTTAAATTTGTACAATGAGATGTTAAACTAAATAATATGTATAACATAATAATTTATTAACCCATTTGTTACAACCATGTTTTTAAAAGCCTACATTTTCACATAAGAAGACAATATCGCTTATTTGCGAGAAGACCGGCATAACTCAAAAAACTCGTAGCTAATGATGCAGAAGCGGTGGCGTACCCACCCAGCAAAAACATGGCATTGACAGGTCATTACTGTGTAGATTACCATGTAATGATAGGTCGTTACCTTTTGCATTACCTTAAAATACAAAATAATAAATTACTGGTAGTTACTGAAATAAGTACCGAACTCGTATTTCTGTTTTTTTTAATATTTATTGATTACCCATCTAAAAATCGAAATATATATGAGCATACATGATCATACATGGGCTTGTATATGATCATACATGGGCATACATGGTCATATACGTCCATACATTGTTCAATATATGACCATACATGATCTCATATATGACCATATATCTTCGGATCCGAAATTTGAGGGTATATGGACGTATATGATCATATACGAGCATACATGAATAATATATTAGCATGTATGATAATATATGCACATATATCACCATATACCCTCAAATTTCGGATCCGAAGATATATGGTCATATATGAGATCATGGATGGACGTATATGACCATGTATGCCCATGTATGATCATGTATGCTCATATATATTTCGATTTTTAGATGGGTAATTTGTTTTGAAAAACTATATAACAAAATAAAACTATCTGCTGTAAAAAGTGATTTTGAAAATATTTTTATTAATATTTTTTTTTATAAATTTAAATACAATTTATTCTTGTCGATTTCTTTAAGTAAAACAAGTAAAAAAGCTTAAATTTGGCTTTCCCAAATCTTTGAATACCCTCCACCAATATCCTAAAAAATCTTCACTACTGTTTTTGATACAAATAATGTAAAAAACTTTTAAAGTACAATTATGGAGGTGAAAAAAATTTGTTGAGATTAAAAACTTTTTGGATGTGCACATTTTTTGGTGGAAAAAAATTGAGTTGAAAAAAATGTTTATTTATTTCATTTATTGTAATTTTAAAGCCCATGGGACCAATAAAGCAAAATTACAAAATCCACTTATATACTGGTTCCTGATAGATCAATGGTGAACGCAGTCCAGCTTGGGCTACAAATATTTTGGGCACACTCACTTTTTTTGTTGGTTTTTATATTTAAAAGATTCTTTATTTCACGTTTTAGTTCAGATTTTACTTTCAATTCATTTATTTTACAGGTTTATTTTCTTTTTAATTTTAATTTACAATAGATTTATTTTATTATTTACAGTTTTGCTTTTTTTCTTCACTTTCTAATTCTTTGCACTTAATGCAGTCGGTTGCTGTGGCTCTTATTCAGTTAGTGGGGAGACAAGTGCAGCAAAGAAAACAAAAAGAGCTACATTCCCACTAGCTGAATAAGGATGCCACACTGTTGTACGTACCAGGCGGCGGATTCGCGCCGTTGCCCAACAACATTTGCCGCGTGAACATATACTAATGTGCAAAAAACTAAAAAGTTTATATGTATACAAAAAGAATAATATAATTATTATAATTACCACTCAGCGATAGTGTTTTTAATTGAATTTAAATATGTAATTGTATTGTAGTTAAAAAGCTCTGTTAAAATAATTGAAATATTCAAACAAAAATAGTTAAGATCGGTTAAAACTGTGTGAGAGAAAACTATGAAACTGCGATAAATGGTTGTTCAAATGCAACAAGACGTTTTTTCTGTAAATCAAATGAGTTTGTAAAAGATTTAAGTGCTCTCGGAAGAGCATTATATAACCTTGCCACTCTAACAAAATATGCTCTGTCTAATATTGTAGTTAGCTTCGGAACTAAAATCTGTTTATTTCTAGTAGATCTATTAAATCTAAATCGGTCTAAGAATAAAGAAGGATAACCCATCTTAAATGTTTTGTAAAATAGAATAAGATTACGAATTTTAATAAAACTATTAAAGCTACATCCCAAAAATTTCAGTACATATGAATTTACATGATCACAATTTCTGAGTGAAAAAACATATCTGAGAACACGGTTAAAAAGTAACGAAATTATTTTTAAATTATATGCAGGGGTACCAGTATATATCTCAATACCATAAGTAAAAATTGGCATAATTAAAGCATGTACAATTTTTGTTTTAACATGAAATGGAATGTATAAATTAGAGCAATATAACTTCCTTAGCATGAAATGAACTCTAGATGATATCGAGTTAATTTGACAATCAAATTTAAGCTCACTATCAAGAATCACAACAGGGCATGTCAATTTATTCACAAATTCAATTTGCTTAGGTCCAACAAAAATTGATATATTCTCCCTAAGAAGGGATCTTCCAAAAAATAAAGCTTTAGTCTTGTCAGCATTGATAATCAAATTATTGCGATTCAGCCTGAAAAACGTCTAAGAAGCTCCTATCACCAAATATTACCAGCTGCAAGTCATCAGCAAAAGCAAACGGAGTACACATACTATTATCATAAATACTAAATAAGTCATTAAGAAAAATTACAAACAAAAGTGGCCCTAAAACTGACCCTTGCGGCACTCCAGATGTCACTGGAAGAGTACTACTAGAGATACCACCAAAAGAAACATACTGACAACGATCCTGCAGATAAGAATATATTAGTTTGCAGGCACTAGATGAAAAGCCAAAATAATTAGCCAACTTATCAATAAGTATTGAGTGTGGAATAGCATCGAAAGCTCTACACAAATCAAGTGACAATAAAATAGACAACCGATTATCACTCAACGCACAACGCACAGTGTCAGTTAAATAAAGCAAAAGGTGTGTAGAACTACTTCCACGCCTAAAACCAAATTGACAATTATGTAACATTTTATTTGAATCTAAATACTCACTCATCTGATCTTTTATCAAACCTTCAACCAATTTGGCCAAAATAGGCAAAACTGAAATAGGACGCAAATTACTTGGTTCGTCTGAAGAGCCACGCTTTCTAATTGGTGTAACCCTGACTAATTTCCAATTATTAGGAAAGCAAGAAGTAGTCAAGATTCCATTTACCAAATGTAAAATATGATTCATAAAAAAGGGAAATACTAATCTTAAAAATTTTAATGAAAAGCCATCACAACCAGCAGAGTTTGATTTAATTCTTGAAAAAGCAATGATAAGTTCATTAATATTAACACATCTAAACATAAAGCCTTCCAAGTTTGAGTTAAGAAAAATATTATTTGAAACACTATTAGTTTGAAAATCCACAAAAAATCTATTTAAACTATCAACATCTGAACAGTGTACTTCATTATCATTATTCATTATACCAAGATTTCTGAGTCTAGACCACATCTGCTTAGTAGTTATATCCTCGAATACTTTATAATTAGACTGCCTTTTATACCTTCTCATGATTGACTTCGCTTTGTTTCTAATTCTACAAAAAATTTTCCAATTTTCATCAGACTTCACATCCATATAAGCTCCATATGCCAAATTACGTAAAGATAAATAATAATTCACCTCAGGAGCGTTAATCCACTTTGTTTGATTTAACTCTCTATTACGTCTAACTAAGTGACTGGTGAAAAAATATGAGAAAATGTATTATGTACCATTTTCACTCATAACTTTTTAACCGCTAGACCGATTTTGCTCATTTTCAATAGCAAACTACACAGGAGGATGTCCAATGATCTGGGTAAAAATAAAGACCCCTGCGTGCGTCTTCGCGCGCAGACAGACAGACAGAGACAGACAGACAGACCAACAGACAGACAGACAGAAAGACAGGCAGACAGACATCGCTAAATCGACTTGAAATCGCATAAGGATCACGAATTATATATACTTTATGCGGGCTTAGACCTACATTTCGACATGTTACAAACGAAATGACAAAATGAGGGCATAAAAATTATACTTGAATAAGGTCCATTATTATTTTACTAAGAGTAAATATTTACTTTACTTTTGAAAGTAACCACTTATTTCCTAACTATGAGTAACTCATTATTCTTACTATATTTGTAAGACCACCCATGAAATTTTGGGCATCGCGAACAAAAGCAATTAAGCCTAGTAACTAGTGAAACCCTTTGTGTGTTACTTACACCCTTAATTATTTGGTAATGTCTGTTTTTGCTGTGCAGGATTTTGTTATGTATTTTCTAATTTCAAAACCTAAATTTTTTGACTTATTTAATGCATTTAAAATAAAATTTAAAGCTTTTAAATACATTTAAGTTTGTAATTAAAACTTATTTATCACATTGACTGAGATCTAAAGTATACAATTAATATTGAACATACAAATCAAAACGACAATTTTTCGACACAAAACTTTCAACAATTTTGTCTGGGTCACCTCTTCACAACATACAGACATTAGAGCTAATGCAGAAAATCCTACTTCGCCTATTGTATTATACACTCACCAAAAAAAGTCTGTAATAGCAACTGAAAATTTTGCTGTTATTACGGGAAATTCTGCTAATTTGAGCACAGCGGTATTTCTTGCTAATCTTAGCAACACATGTCTACTGACGTGTAGTACAATGAAATTTGTAGAAAAAATTAACAGTCACTAAAAAATTTAAGTCAACTTTTTGTAAAGTGGAATTTAAAATCGTTTTGCTAAAATCAGCAACAAAAATTTACTTAAGTTTATTAATATTAGTACAAAATTACAAATTTATTTTTTTTTTTATATATTTTTTATTTTATTTATTTTTTTTTAATATTTTAGACAAAATTAAAAAAAAAATTAAACGCTTAAAAAATAGTAAAAACATAAACAAATTTATCATTTTGTTTTAATTTGCTAATTTCTGTTTTAAAAAATATTTTAAGTAAATTTTTTTAATTTTAAGGTCAAATTTTAATTGATTTGAAGGCTGATTTTTAGAACTAAAAAAACTTTTTAGTGCTATTTAAAGTGGATGCCCTATATTTAGACATGAGTCGCTATCTTCACTTCCGATATTTTTTTTTTTCAGCATATTAAGGCAAGTTAAGTTTGTAGTAATTAGAATAACATTTCCTTCAATATCCACTTTTCTAAAATTAGTAAGTTATTTTGCTACTTTTAGCAAATCGGTTTGCAAAAATTTGTAAAATGATTTCTGAAATTAGTAACAAAAATTTGTAAATATTCTGTAAAATTTCTGTAATTTATAAAATGTAAATAGCAAAAAGATTTGCTAAACAATATATTTTTTTTACTAAAAATCGGTATAAAAATAGTAAAGTGGGATTGAAAACCATTTACAAATTTTTCTGCTAACTTTGTTTTCTGATTGTACTTAATACTTTTTACATTTAATCCAAAACGGGCTTTTATTTATTTATTTATTTATTTATATTATACTAATCATATAATTACAAATTATATCCTAATACCCTAACCGAGCACTAGCAACAAAGGCCATCGGCTCATTGTAGCGAAAACAGACCAGAGCCTCTGGTGGGAATCGAACCCACCCGCACTGATAAGCTAGCACGCTGCCAACTAGCCTACCGGGGCGCTCTAACGGGCTTTTATATTCATACCAAAACAGAATTACATTTTATAATGCTTTCAAACCAAATTACGCTTAAGTACAGAAAATTACAATTCTGGAAATATTGATTGAATTTTTTTAAGTATTGAGTACCCAATGCCCAAATGATCAATACTGTACCAACTTTATAGCTGTGAATAGTTTCAAGTTAGACAAATTTGTGTTATACAAGTCGACGGTTTACTGTGGCAAATACTACTTTTCAGGAAAGACAAAAAAAATTTTATAAAAAACTCGTGGCATTCTTTATTATTTTTTTTTTTTTTAATTCATTATTACATTTTAAATTAAAAAAATTATTAAAACTTGTCACGAGTTTATTATAAAACAATTTTTAGTCTCTCTTGGAAAGTAGTAGTTTTTGGGATACGAGGTTGCGTTAGTGATGCCGTAAGGCATCACTCGTATTCCGAAAAAATACGCGAAGATGTTCGGATCCAATTATGGGTCTATACTGTGGAGACAAGGCTTAATCATCAAAATCTCCACCAAAATTTAGTAACAGATTCGAAAAAAATGTCCTGGCCGGTGTTGGATTAAAATAATTCGTTGTCTTTATTTGGTTTCATTTATCAAATAAAATAAATTTAAATGTACATTGCTAATGATGTTTTATGTTTTATTTTAAATTAATTTAAAAAAAACATGAATTTTGGTTAAAAACATTTTGGGGATTTTTGGCGACCAGAAAATAACAATTTGGGATTTTTGGGGATGAAAAATCAATATTATCCCCAAATAATAATAAGCTTTTAAAAAGCTGACAACACTGTAAATAACAACAATTATAAAAAATGCTTATTGGAAAACCAGTCATATACTTCAAGAACCGCTATATTCTGATAGTTAATTGATACAACACCGCAGTAAAAAACATAAGATAGTATAAATGTTTTGCAGCTACAAATAAAAAATTTTTAAATTATCATTCTAGGGTTGCCACATATTGATTTAAAAATCTTAGATTTTTTTTTAACAAAGCTTAAAAAAAATATACTATTTGTTTTTTCGAATTTTATATAAATATTCCATACAAATTTAAAAATTAAGAATTTATAAAAATGCTGCCAAATCTTGAAAATTCTTGGCTTTTCTCTTTTAAATGTAAACAAAAATATTTGTCATAAAATACTACAATTTTAATTTGAGAAAATATTACGAACAAAAGCTAACAATTGAATTATGTGTTTATTAGTAAAGGTAGAGTAGGGCACACAATATAATTATTCTATTTCGTGTTCCGGCAAAGTTCATATACGAAAACAGCTTTCGTAAAAAGGCGGCCTCAAATGTTTAAATTGTATTTGTTTACCAAAAACAAAGAAAAGTCAGGTAAGTAGGGAGGTAAGTATTTACAGTCAGGCAAGTACACTCAAAAAAAAATTAACCAGAATTTAGAAAAATTAACTTATTTAGAGGAAAAATTGAAATTAAAACGGTGCCAAAGACACTTTTTAATAACATTTTCCTTGAAATTAAGAAACAACTTTTACTTAAAATTTGGTCAAAATTTCTAAATTATAGAAAAATGTTACTACTGAGAAGTAAAATTTCCTCCTAATTAGTTCATACATCATCTAAAATTATACTGTTAGTTAGGAAATGTTTTCTTGATTTTAAGAAAAATTTTATTTTGTTTAAGTTCAATGGTTTTTTTTTTTTGCTTAAAACTAGGACTTAACTTCCTAAAAATAAGAAAATATTTTCTAACATCAAGTTAAATACCGATTCTTTTAAGTGAAAATTATCCTTATCCTGCTTCTATGGAAAAGGTAATATATTTTACCATATATTTAAAAGTACTCTTTACACTCAGTGAGGACACTGCTCTTAACAAGCTTTTTGCCATACAATTTTGTCTTTAAACTAAATTGAATTATACTAAATTCATGTATTTAAAATATAAATTAAATTTCATTAGCACAAAGGTAAACAAATTAAAAAAATCTACTACTGTGACAAGGTTAGATCCTTTTCATAGTTAATTAGCGGTTCTGCTTGAGAGAACTAGAAAAAGGTACGCCCTAAGTGACACACGGCACTGGGGGTCCTTTGTCTTCTTAAATTAACTAATTTAAGGAAATTGTTGCAAAAATACAAAATATCACAGTTACATTTCTTGTTATTATTGGAAAATGGAAAAGTCATGTTTATTTTTTTTTTTTGTTATTTTTTAGCTTAAACTTTATTTGACATATACAAATTTAAACTTTTTTATTATTAAGTGAAAAAAATAGTTCGATAAATATAAAGTTTAATAAGCGCTACGTCAATTATAGGAAAGCCATTACGCCGTAATGTATAAAATGCGCCTGCGATATTTTGTATTTTAGTCAACAAACAAATTTATTACATAAAAGCGCAAATTCGAAATTTTTTACCCTTTGCTAACAAAATTTCAAACTATATTTTAAGCTACATTAAGTTCAATATTTAAGACTGTTAAGATTAGAGATGGGCACGTGAGAGATTTTTGACTCACGCTTACGCATGATCACGAACCAAAAATTACAATCATGCACGATAGTGTTTTTAAATGGTTACTTTAATTTCTTTTATTTAATAATATTTTTTTTTTGAAAATTAGTAAAACTAACTGGTTTGTTTTTAATTGATTGTTTTTTTGGAATAGAATATTAAAAATAATTTAAGCGTTTTCCAACAAAAAAAAAATCATATACCAAATTTTATTATTTTTTGAAAATTAGAAAACTTCTACCTGAACAAAAGAATATTTTATTAAAATTTATCTGAACTAAGTTGCATGAAAATTTTCCTTAAAAAATAGTTCATCAGTTTCTAAAATCAAGTAAATTTTTATTATAACATAGAAACAAATTTATTACTTTTTGTTTTTAATTGTCTGAACTAATTTTTAGAAAACAATTCTTCAAAATTAGAAAGTGGTATACTTAAAACCTAAATTTGGAAATTGCTTTCTAAAATTTAGTTAATTTCACTACTCGCGAACAAAAAATGAACACACATTAAGTTCAAGTACTTTCTCGATTTAAGTTAGACACATTTTTTGAACTAAATGGGAGTAAATTATGTCCTAAATATTTTTTTTTTTTTTGAACTAAACTTAATTTTATTACATTTGAGTATGCAATTTTCTTAAAACTAAGATGTTTTTCTTAAAACTAATAAATTTTTATTTAATTGACTTATTTTTTTCCTAAAATCAAGAAATATTACTTAGGAAAAATATGAACTATTTCTGAGTATATAAAATATTTCGTTTTTCCTCAAACTTAGGAATTTTTATTCTTTTTATGAAAATTTTTCTAAGTTTTAATAAAATTTTACTTAAATTGAGGACAATTTATAAACTATTTTGAAGGAAATTTTTTATTACATTTAAGTTTATGTCTTTTTTTTTTTGAGTGTATTTATAAACATAAATATAAAATTCGAAAGAAATTAAACTCATAGAAAAAACAATGAATTTCAAAATTTTAAAAAAAAAATTTGAGATTGAAATTTAGAGAACGAGTTGAAAAAAAATAATTTTGAAAAATCTGCCTTCATGAAGCCATTCAATGTTACGATTTTAATGACACAAAAGTTAGTGGCACAGTACCCCAAAAAAAATTATAATGAGTTGCTTTACATACCTATAACAAAATTCAGTTAAAAATGTTTATTATTAAAATCTGCACACTATTATTTTCAACAAAAAGAATTCATACTTAACCCTCTTAAATCAATTTGCTGAAGAGGGTTATAAGATTTAACGTATTTTTTTTCATAGACATAATCTATTATTAATATAATCATTGGTATAATTTCAAGTGATTTTAAATTTATAAATAGTTTTTAGTATTAAAACGTTGTGTTGCTTATTTTTTGCTATAAATACTAAATCGTAAAACAAATATAAATTCACACGCTATAAATTTTTACGCAAACTAAATAAACATTATATTGGAGTATTTTTGATAATATATTAAAATAAATTAACTATTGTTTTTGTTAAATATCCGAAACAATGAAAAATTGATTATTAATAAGTACAATTTGGCAGATCTACATATAATTCTTAACAACAGGTTTAACATAACAACATAAAATACAATGTTAAAAATATTCTGCACAATCTTCCGGTTACTCCTTAATAATAACATTTGCGTCGCTTTGCCATAATCGCTTAAGTCGAAATTCGTAACTAAGGTACTTGTATAAAATTGGTATAAGAAAAAATTGTTATCTTTTGAACTAAATGAATTTTTGAAAAGAGTTTTGGACTACCATGGGGACGTCTTAATAAGGTTAACAATAATTTTTAAAAACTATTTCATACCTATGCCGATATTTCCAGATAAAAAGGTTTCTGTAGCAAATAGCCGCTTTAAAAAATTCTTATAACTTTTGAACTAAATGAAATTGTAAAATGAGAATTAGACGCATGAATTCGTCTGTATGAGCACAACAATAACAAACCCTAAACTTAATCTGCGCTTAAGACGACTTAAGCTATTATGCGAAACCGACACAGATCTATACCAATAAGTAGAATTCATTGTGCATAAACTAATAAATAAATGTTGATATATTCGAAATAAAAACAATGAAATAATTTTTAAAACTTAAAGATCTAAATAGATTTGTTCTAAATAACCAAATTATTTATAATAATTATATTAACACTTTTGTTTAAATAATTAATTAGTAGTTTTTAGTTAAATTAGTATTATTTTGTTTGCGTAAATAATTTCATATCTCAAAAAAATATTAAAAATACAATTTTGTTTGCTAAATATACAACTTGTTCTCAAAAAAAAAATTAATAATAATCATTTCTTGAAATGAACTAAAGTTCAAAACTGAAGGTCTTTTCAGAAGACAAAAATTGCTTACTTAAAAAAATTGTTTGTTGGTTATTTTATTGTTTCAGAGCAATAATTAAAAAAAAATATTTTATACTTTGCCAGTTTTTTCTAGGGAAAAATACAAAACAACTTTTATCACAGTTACAGTTGTTGTAAGCATTTAAATTTAATAATAATAAACAACTACTTAAACAGTAGTTTTTTGTTAAATACCCAGCAAAAGCACACATTACCAAATAATGTGTAAAGTAATGTGTAGCCATAGGGGCTCATGGATTACTTTACACCTTACTTCACTGATGAATTTCACAGGCGATGAGCCTCAAAGTAATGTATATACCCATTACTTTAGAGGTGACAATGTAAGGGGTTACTTATATGGTTACAAGAATAGAAAAAGTAATGTGTCTAAAAATGGATTTTTAAAAGAGGAATTTTTATTAAAAAAAGTTATTACAAATATTTTAAACGTTATTTAAAATAATGTGGTCATGATGGGAATCGAACCAGAGAACTCTGGTTGCATACAGTATTTGACTGCTTTAAACTTAAATGAATTGTTGCGCTTCGTTTTTTCGCTAGTGTTGTCAAAACAAACATACATTACCCTTTTCCTTACAAAAAAACACAAAGTAATGTATCTAAAAAAAAAATATATTTTCAAAAATATTTCAATAATTTCTTTACATTTATAAATCATGTATTACTTAATCAATAATCAGTAACTTATTACTTTAAGCTTGCAAATAATGAAAATATCGCACTCGTTACTAAATTTTTGCTGGGTAAATAATAAAAATTTCGTTGAGTTTTTGAACATTCTTGTTTAGTTTACACTCACCAAAAAAGTCTGTAATGGCAACTAAAAATTTTGCTGTTATTACAGGAAATTTTGCTAATTTGAGCCCAGAGGTATTTTTTGCTAATCTTAGCAACACATTTCTGCTGACGTGTAGTACAATGAAATTAGTAGAAAAATTAGCTGCCGCTATTAAATTTTAGTAAACTTTGTGTAAATCGGAATTTAAAACCGGATTGCTAAAATCAGCAAAATCAACAAAATTTTAAATTAATTTTTTTATCGAGCATCAATTTTTTTTTTAAATTTATTTTGTAAGTGAATAGTATAGTAGGATTTTTTTAAGATCATATCATTTATTTTTTCAAAAAATATTTTATACAAAATTAAAAACAAAATCAAATATAAACGAATTAATCATTTAGTTTTTATTTGCTAATTTCTTTTTTGAAAAATATTTTAGTCAAATTTTTTTTACTTTTAAGGCCAAATTTGAATTGTTTTAAGGGCTGATTTGTGGAATTAAAAAAAAACTTTTTAGTGCTATTTTAAGTGGATGACCTATTTTTAGACATGAGTCGGTATATTCACTTCCGACCCCTTTTTTTAACCTATGTAACATTTAAAGTCAATTTAAGTTAGTAGGGGTAAGTTTTAATAAGAAATAACATTTCCTTCAATATCCTCTTTTTTAAAATTAGTTTTTTTTCGTTAATTTTAGCAATTCGGTTCTCGAAAATTTGTAAAATTATTTCTGAAATTAGCAACAAAAATTTGTAAATATTTTGTAAAAATGCTGTAATTTGTAAAATGTAAATAGCAAAAAGATTTGCTAAATAATATTTTTTTTACTAAAAATCAGTACAAAAATAGTAAAGTGGGATTGAAAACCTGTTACAAAATTTTTTACTAACTTTTTTTTCTGAGTGTACATTTATTTTTATTGAGATATTCATAGTTTGCAAATAAAAATTTAGAAAATTTAATTGTATCGCCAATGCACACAAACGTACACAAAAAAAATATTTGTAATTTTTGGTGCCATTTCAATTAAAATTTTGTAATATTAACAAAAAAAATTATTGAATTTGTAAATACAATCAATGTTTTATTGATATGGTGTTACAAACAACAACTACAAATAATTTTTTTTAGGTAATAACTAGAGTGACTTTAAATATTAAGTAAAATGCAGTAATCAAACAAAAAAAATAACTCTTAAAACACTAGTTTTTACCAATTTAGTCAGTTAATTTAAATTTGTTGTAATAAAAATGTGTCATTTAACGATGTGTTTGTTATTTTAACGATATTGTTAGTTATTTTTCTTGTATTTGTTGATTATTTTTAAACAGTTAAAAATAACTACATTTTAAGTTATTTTAAAAGTAAATACAATCAAAAATTTTGACAGTTACTACATTACAGTTGTTTTTTGTTTGTTTAGTAATTAGTAGCTGTTAACTTAATAACAGTTATTTTTATGAAAAATTGCTAACCATCTTTTTTCACAGTTACTTAAAAAGAAACAAACTGAGCGAATTATCTACGTGATATTAATGAATTTTTGCTTTCAGTCAATAAAGTTTCACTGGAACTCGTCCATTGAAAGTTTTTATTAAATTAATGCTGTTTTTTCATAAAATTATATGAAAATTTTAATTTTAAAGAAGTTTTTGTGTTTTGTTGATCTGTTATTTTGGTAAATGAATGGTATAAGCTAACTCAACAAGGGCGTGGATACTGAAGAGGGTTGTGTAGCGAAAAACGAAAAAACTAAGTATTCTATTCTGCTGGCTCCGTCGAATTTTTTCAATTTTTTCAATTTTTATTCTCTATAATTTACTAATAAAATTTTTTCATAAAATTTACGAATTTATCCATTCACCTTGTAAAGAAAACTTTATTAGTTTACTAAATAATGCAATTAAAACTAGTCACAAGAAAATTTTGTATGTGTACTTTTCGTAACACTGTAATTTGTAACAGTTATTTAAATATTTTTTTGTTATGGTGACCAACTACCTAAACAGTTATTATTTATAAGTTATTTATTCCGTTTGGAATTTTAACTTTGACATTGAACCATATCTGGCACCCATATGTCAAGATAGGCCGAATTAAAGACTGATACAAAGTTATTTTAATCTTTGATTATGTGGCAAGCTACCAAAGTTGGCTTATGTCATTCCCATATAAATTTGACATAAGCCAACGTCGATAGCATCCCGAATAAACACAGCTAGTGTTACAAACGGCAAAAAATTGTTTTTTTTTTTTTTATTAAAATAACAAGAAACATAAAAAACTGTAAAAGTCAATAGGTTTTTTTTTGCCAATTTTTGATAGTTATTTCAAAATTTTATAGTAAAAATTTGTCAATTATTTTTAGTACATTTTCGGTTATTTTTACTGCATTTGTTTATTGTTTTTTAACACTTAAATAACGATTTTGAGTTATTTTAAGGGTTAATACCTCTATGGTATTTTTTTTATAGCATTTACACTTTTTGCAATTTACAGCAATTTACTACAATTTAGTAGCGCTTACTAATTTTTTATATGAATTTAATTGTACTAATATTAATAATTTCAGTACATTTTTGTTGCTGATTTTAGCAAACCGATTTTGAATTCAACTTTACAAAAACTTTACTAAATTTAGTAGTGTCTACTAATTTTTTCTACTTTTCTACTGTTTGCATTTCACTAATATTTAGTAAAATTTGTTGCTAATTTTAGCAAATCAATTTTAAATTGCAGTTTGCAGCAATTTACTAAAATTTAGTAGCGCTTACTAATTTTTATAATAATTTCATTGTACTAATTTGTATCAAACCGGAGGAAAAATTAAAATGAAAACGGCGCCAAAGACTCTTTTAACTAGTATTTAATAAATTATTCTTTGAAATTAAGAAACAAATTTTACTTAAAATTTGGTCAAAATTTCTAAATTATAGAAAATTTTTCTATTGAGAACTAAGTTTTTATTAGAAAACGGTAAAATTTCTTTCTAATTAGTTCTGTTTTCTAATAAGTACTTTTACACTTAAAAAATTTTTGTTAGTTAAAATAACTAAAAATATCATTTAAAAGAATGATATTTCATTTAAAAACCGGTCTACTTAATTTTCATTTAAACTAAATGCCATTTGTTATTTATTTTTAAATGTTGATTAATCAACTGACACATCCGTAAGAAACAAATGATATAATCAGTTAAAATAAATGTCAAAATTTTACCCACCAATCCTTAAAAAATAAATGTTTTTTTCATTTATTTGAAATTATTTCCGTTTTTGTATTTTTTGTTTTTTTTTTAATACTCGTACAATACAAAATGTATGTATGCATATGGAGCTATAAACACTTTTTGTATGAATGTGTTTGTATATGTATGTTTGTTTATGAAGTTCTTGTAAATTGTATTGAAAAATTTTGTATATACAACCAATTTAAATAACAAATTAAAACTTTTTGAATATATTTTTTTGAAACAGACAGCAAACAATATTTAAATTTGTAATACCTGTTACGGACACAAAAAAAACACAAGTTTCCGTTTTGTGGGTAAATTCTTATTAAATTTCAAACAAATGAAAAAAATAAATGAAACTGAAAAAAATGGTAAATGATAGTAAATTATTTCGAATAAATATATGTTCCTTTATTTTTAACGGAAAACTTTTTTATTAAACTACAAACAGTTAACTACATAATATTCTGAGTGTAGTTATTAAATTTTTCCTTGGTTTTAAGAAAAATTTTTTCATTAGATATTTTTTTTTCACTCTCGGAGGACATCCGCTTTGTCAGGACACTGCTTTTAACAAGCCATTTACTATACATTTTTATCCTTAAATTAAATTGAATTATAAATAAATTTCATTAGAAAAACATAATAAATTGTGACAGAGTCAGTTCCTTTTCGTAGTTAATTAATGGTTCTCCTTGAGAGAACAACAAAAAGGGTCGCCCTAAGTGACACACGGCATCTATGGCTAGAGAACACTGGGGGTGCTTTGTCTTCTTAAAATAACTAATTTATGGAAATTGTTGCAAAATATCACCGTTACATTTTTTGTTATAATTGGAAAATCGAAAAGGTCATAAGTTTATTTTATAACATTTTTAACTTAAACTTTAATTGACATATACAAATTTTTAATTTTTTATTATTAAGTGAAAAACAAAAATGGTTTTAGTGCCTTCGATAAATATAAAGTTTAATAGGTGCAACGTCAATTATAGGAAAGCCGTAATGTGTAAAATGGGCTTGTAATATTTGGTATTGTAGCCAGCAAACAAAATTGTAACATAAAAGCGCAAATTCAAAATTTTTACCTTTTGCTAACAAAATTTTAAAATATATTTTAAGCTATCATCAGCTTCTAAAATCAAATAAGTTCAATATTTAAGACTGTTAATATAAAAGATGGGTACATAGGCCATTTTTGACTCACTAACTAGTTTGTTTTTAACTTATAGTTTTTTTTTTGTAAAAAAATATTGAAAATAAGTTAAACTTTTGGCAACAAAAATTATCTATACCTTTAGGTTGTTATTTCTCAAAAATTATAAAACTTTTATTTGAAAAAAATAATACAAATTTAAGTAGATGTAAACTTGCTAAGAAGTTATAGATATAGCTACTTAAAAATTAACAATATATAAAAATGCTGCCAAGTCTTAGAAATTATTTGCGTTCCTTTTTTAAATGTAAACAAAAAAAATTGTGATAAAAATATTTGAAATTTTGGAATTTTTAATTTGATAAAATATTAAAAACAACAAAAGCTAACAAAAAAAATTATGTGTTTGTAAGTAAAGGTATAACAGGGTAAATAATATAATTGGTCCATTTCGAGTTCCTGCGAAGTCCATATACGAAAACAGCTTTCGTACAAAAGCCAGCCCCAAATGTTCAAATTGTATTTGTTTACAAAAAATAAAAAAAAAAGTCAGCTAAGCAGGGATAGTCTTTTTTTACAAGAAGTTATAGATATAGATATAAAATTCTAAAAAAACACAAACATAATATTTAAAATTTTGAAAATATATCTAAACTAAATTGCATGAAATAAATTTGTATTATTACATAGAAAAAAATTTATTACTTTCTGTTTTTAATTGCCTGAACTAATTGTTAGAAAACAATTCCTAAAAATTTTAAAGTGGTAGACTTAAAAACTGAATTTAGAACTGGCTTTCCAAAATTTAGTTAATTTTACTACTCGTGAAAAAAATGAACACACATTAAGTTCAAGTACTTTCTCATTTTAAGTAAGACACATTTTCTGAAATAAATGGGAGTAAATTATTTTCTAAATTTTCTTTTTTAACTAAACTTAGTTTTATTATATTTTAGTATGCAAATTTCTGAAAACTAAGATGTTTTTCTTAAAAATTAATAAACCTTTATTTAATATACTTGTTTTTTTTTTCTAAAATCAAGATATATTACTTACACTCAGAAAAAAAAAGTTAGTAGAAAAATTTGTAAACGGTTTTCAATCCCTCTTTACTATTTTGTACTGATTTTTAGTAAAAAAAAATTATAATTTAGCAAATCTTTTTGCTATTTACATTTTACAAATTACAGAATTTTTACACAATTTGTAAATTTTTGTTGCTAATTTCGGAAACCATTTTACAAATTTTTGCTAAAATTAGCTTATTTTAAAAAAGTGGATATTAAAGGAAATGTTTTTTCTAATTAAAACTTACACCTGCAAACTTAAGCCCTTACTTTCTGGGTAAAGTTCGGTAAAATGAGAGTAAGCACAAAATACTCTCATAAAATGACAAAATTATCCAAAAGTACGGGAATGCAAAAAACCACTTTTCTAGCCCAAAAAAATAATGCAAAATGCATCAGTGATGCCAAGTTTTTAGGTGCAGTAAGTGTAACACGACAAGTGAAAACGCGCTAATAGAGAAATGCGAACATTGAAATAAAAGATTCAAAAAAATATATTAAAATTGCCCGCCGTTTACAGTGGCACAAAATTTCGAGATTTTGATATTTTCCTCTTTAAAAAAACACACATAGTTATTTCTAATAAATATATTTTTCTCATAATTTAATGTCTATGAGCTTTTATTTTCATTGTTTTTTCAAAGTGGTGTATTTAAAAATTTCGAGATTTTGTGCAAATGTAAAAGAGGGGGTTACAGTTTTCAAAAAAAAGGTAAGAAAAATTAAAAGGTGCCGATCTGTCCCTTTTTTATAAACAGTAAATATTTGCAGTTTGCAGAAAGTAAAAAACCGCTTATTGTAACACGAAAAGGGCTAAATTAGCATCGCTGAAGTACCTTAGTTTTATTTTTTACAATTATAAAACAGCTGTTTCTGCTTATCAACTGTTCTTTTGACAATTTACCCAATTTACCCAAAGAAAAAGTCTGGGTAACTTTCGGTAAAAAGAGAAACACTAATAGACTCTCATAAACGCTCTCATTTACCCAATTTTCAAGTACGCTTTTGGGTAAGTTTGGGAACCCGCGGCAACATACGGGAACAGACTTTTAAATGTTACATAGATTTAAAAAAGAAATCGGAAGTAAATATACCGACTAGTGTCTAAAAATAGGACATCCACATAAAATAGCACAAACAATTTTTTTTAGTTCTAAAAATTAGCCCTAAAAACAATTAAAATTTGACCTTAGAAGTCAAAAAAAAATTGACTAAAATATTTTTCAAAACAGAAATTATAAAATTAAAACAAAGTGATAAATTCGTTTATGTTTAAACAATTTTTAAGCCTTTGATTTTTTTTTATTTTTGTCTAAAATATTTTTTGAAAAACATAAATAAAATAAAAAATTTTGATTTTGAAAATAAATTTAAAATTTTGTACAAATAATAATAATATTTAGTAATTTTTTTTGCTGATTTTAGCAAATAGATTTTATATTCCACTTTACAAAAAGTCTACTAAAATTTAGTAGCGGCTACTAATTTTTCTACTAATTTCATTGTACTACACGTCAGCAGACATGTGTTGCTAAGATTTGCAAAAAATACCGCCTGGCACAAATTAGCAAAATTTCCCTGTAATAACAGCAAAATTTTCAGTTGCCATTTCAGACTTTTTTTGGTGAGTGTAGAAAAGAAAGTTTTTACCCAAACATAACAATTTTTATTAATTTGAAGAAAATTTTTCTAATAAAATTCAACTTAAATTGAGGAAAATTTTTAATTTTTAGTTCATATCTTTATTTTGAGTGTGCTTTCTTCGCAAAATGTAAATTCTATTTTTTATTTTCACGACCTTTTATAAAAGCTGAAAGTTAAAAAAGGCCGTTTATTACTTTTGCATACATATGTATTATTTAGTAGTTCATCCATAAAATCCAAGATTAATTACAAAATGATTTGTTATTCAAATACCAGTACAAATTTAAAATGAAACTAAAGTTAAAGAAATCATTAAAAAAAAAACACTATATAAATAGTTAAATGACAGCTACCTGTCCATGGAGTTATGCTGTGAATACGATGGGCGGACATGTAGCCGCGTTAATAGAAAACGGTTTAAATGCTATTACATCCAATAGAGGGGAGTTATTTTAAAAAGATAAAAAAAACCGTATAATTAAACGGTTGCGCAGTGTAGACAATCATAATCTTATTGTTTAATTTAAATATAATTATGTATATTAAGTATAAAATTTCAATAGGCTCACTGAATTATTTAACAATTTAAATCAAATTAAATAGGGAATGATGATTTAAAGTTAAAATATTTTTTGCAATAAAATATTTACGCAAACAATTGTTACGTAATTTTATTAAAATAGCCAGCAACAAGTTAGATTTTCGTCAACCAATTTTATTTATTTTATACACTCTCCAAAAAAAAAAAAAAGCAAACGCTTTGTTCCAAATCAAATGATATTTTTATAAATTTATTTTATTTATTATACAATTTTAAACCAAGACCTTAAACCAAGGCCTTAGGGCGAAGGCCCACAAAAAAACATACATTTACAATTTACGAACTTAAGCCAACACTCAAAAAAAAAAAAAAAACATGAACTAAAATATAATCCAAAATTTTCTGTAAAATAGTTTAAAAATTTTCCTCAATTTAAGTCAAATTATATTAAAACTTAGAAAAATTTTCTTAAAACTAATAAAAAATTCCTAAGTTTGGGTAAAAACGAAATGGTTTGTATACACTGGCCAAAAAAAGGCTGTACACTGACCAAAAAAAGTCTGGCAACTGAAAATTTTGCTGTTATTACGGGAAATTTTGCTAATTTGAGCTCATCGGTATTTTATGCTAATCTAAGCAACACATGTCTTCTGACGTCTAGTACAATGAAATTTGTAAAAAAAATTAGCTGCCGCTAGTAAATTTTAGTAAACTTTTTGTAAAGTGGAATTTAAAATCTGTTTTCTAAAATCAGCAAAAAAAAATTACTTAACATTATAAATATTATTACTAAATTTCAAATTTATTTTTTTTATCAAACATCAAAATTTTTTTTTATTTTATCTATTTTTTCAAAAAATATTTTAGACAAAATTAAAAAAAATATATTAATCAAAGGTTTAAAAATTGTAAAGACATAAACGAATTTATCAATTTGTTTTAATTTGGTAATTTCTGTTTTGAAAAATATTTTAGCCAATATTTTTTTACTTTTAAGGTCAAATTTTAATTGTTTTAAGGTCTGATTTTTAAAACTAAAAAAAAACTTTTTAGTGCTATTTTAAGTGGGACATTTTTAGACATGAGTCGGTATCTTCATTTCCGATCCCTTTTTTAATCTATGAATCACATTAAGGCAATTTAAATTTGTAGGTTTAAGTTTAAATTAGAAATAAAATTTTCTTCAATATCCACTTTTTTAAAATTAGTAAATTTTTTTTGATAATTTTAGCAAATCGGTTTTCAAAAATTTGTAAAATGATTTCTGAAACTAGCAACAAAAATTTGTAAATATTCTGTAAAAATTCTATAATTTGTAAAATGTAAATAGCAAAAAGATTTGCTAAATAATTTGTCAATTTTTAAGAAAAACATCGTAGTTTTAAAAAAATTGCATACTAAAATATAAAGAACTGAGTTTTGATAAAAAAAAAAATTAGAACATAATTTACTCACATTTAGTTCAAAAAATGTGTCTAACTTAAATCGAGAAGGTACTTGAACTTAATGTGTGTTCATTTTTTTCAAGAGTAGTAAAATTAACCAAATTTAAGGAAGACATTTCTAAATTCAGTTTTTAAGTCTACCACTTTCTAATTTTGAAGAATTGTTTTCTAAAAATTAGTTCAGGCAATTAAAAACAAAAAGTAATAAATTTTTTCCTATGTAATAGTAAAAAATTATTTGATTTTAGAAAATGATGAACTTTTTCTAGGGAAAATTTTCAAGCAACTTAGTTCAGATAAATTTTAAAAATTTAAATTAAATATTTTTTTTTTTTTCAAGTAAAAGTTTTCTAATTTTTGGTAAATAATATCCTAAGGTATAGAGTTTTTTTTTTTTAAAAATTTCTTCAGATAAATTAAAAATAAATTTGAGTAAATTTTTTCTCAAATCGAGGAAAAATTTAGGTTTTGTTGGAAAACGTTTAACTTATTTTCAATATTTTGTTGCAAAAAAAAAAAACCAAACAAGTTGTTTTCCTAATTCTAAAGAAAAAAATTTATTAAAGGAAAAAAATTAAAGTATTCATTAAAAAGAATTATGGTGCATGATTGTAAACCGCTACCGTGCCCATCTCTAATATTAACAGTCTTAAATATTGAACTTAAAATAGCTTAAAATATATTTTAAAATTTTGTTAGCAAAAGGTAAAAAATTTTGAATTTGCGCTTTTATGTTACAATTTTGTTTGCTGACTACAATACCAAATATCAGAAGCGCATTTTACACATTACGGCTTTCCTATAATTGACATTGCACCTATTAAACTTTATATTTATCGAAGGCACTAAAACTATTTTTGTTTTTCACTTATTAATAAAAAATTAAAAATTTGTTTTGTATTTTTTGTAACAATTTCTTTATATTAGTTAATTTAAGAAGACAAAGGACCCCCAGTGTTCCTTAGCCATAGATGCCGTGTGTCACTTACTACGTCCCTTTTTGTAGTTCTCTCAAGGAGAACCATTAATTTACTACGAAAATTATCTGACTTTGTAACAAATTTATTACGTTTCTGGATATCCTGCTGTACATATTTTTAATTTGTTTACCTTTTTACTAATGATATTTAATTTATATTTTAAATACATTAGATAAGAATAAATCGATTTAATTTAAAGGAAAAAATGCATAGCAAAAAACTTGTTAAAAGCAGTGTCCTCACAAAGCGGATGTCCTCCGAAAGTGGGAAAATACTTATGGTTAAATAAATTACCTTTATTATAGAAACACTTTCATATTTATAAGAAAATATTTATCAAATTTAAGAATAATTTTCACTTAAAAGAAGTGCTATTTAACTTGATATTAGAAAATATTTTCTTATTTTTTGGGAGTTAAATCCTAGTTTTTAGAAAAAAAAAATTATCTAATAAACTTAAAAAAAAAATAAAATTTTTCTTAAAACTAAGTAAACATTTCCGAACCAACAGTAAAATTTAAGCTGATATATGAACTAATTAGGAGAAAATTTGACTGTTTTCTAACAAAAATTTAGTTCTCCATAGTAAAATTTTTCTATAATTTAGAAATTTTTACCAAATTTTAAGTAAAATTTGTTTCTTAATTTCAAGAAAAAATTTATTAAATATTGGTAAAAAGAGTCTTTGCCGCCGTTTTCCTTCTAATAACTTAATTTTTCTAAATTCTAGTTCATTTTTTTTTTCTGCCAGAGATTTCTATCATTTCATTAATTTTTCAACATATATATTAAATTTGGTATAAAAAAAATTAAAAATTGGCAAAATGCTTTTTTCACGCCTTTTTAGTGCGCTCAAAATTGCTTTGCCAATGTTTTTATTTCATTAAGAAAAAATCAAAAGTCTATGTAATGAATTGAAAACATATTTTTTTACAACCGCATATTATGTCAACTGCATATTTCGGTTGCAGACACCCATATTTTTTTTTCAAACCACTATAGTATTCAAATTATTACTTTGACTTTTGTTGATTCTTTTTAAAAAGAATTAAATGAATTGGAAATTTGATCAAAAATGATTACTTGCCGTCAGCAGATAGGAAACAGTTTATCAGTCAACCGTTTTTTACCGGTTCTTCATTTGAACGACCTGACAACTAAGCACTCATATTTTGGCAGCGTACAAAATTTATACTTCCTACTAAATCCTAGTTTTAATTACACTGTAAAACAATTTCAAACTTTTTCCAAAATTACGGGGTTCCGACGATTGATTCTTGTTAAGGATGGTTTACATCGGAACTGCATTTTAGAAGCGGTCAAAGTTTCCCAGCCCTGGCCTGTTTTTGCAGCATATGGGTATATAATACTATGTTTTCTTTACATCTGAGGTGCAGAATATGTTCAGCCCCTTTGTAGATAATGGTATGACAAATATTTTTGTAGAACATATTAACTCTAACTCCCCCACATAATGGCATTTTTTGGCAAAATTCTAACAAATTGTAAAAACCACCGGGAAAAAGGGGAAGGGCGGGGATGAAATGTTCTACAAAAATGTTGGCCATAAAATTATACTATATATGTCAGAGCACACTAAAGCCCAAAACTTAACACAAATACCAAAAACCAGACAAATTCAAGATTGCCCATCAAATTTCTAGTCACATTTTGGGATGACCTAAATAATATGTAGGTAATCCCAAAATCTGACTTATAATATATTGGTCATCCCAAAATTTGACTAGAAATCTGATGAGCAATCTTGAATTTGATTGGTTTTTGGTGTTTGTGTTAAGTTTTCGGTTTTGGTGTTTTCTGACATATATAGTAGAATTTTATGGCCAACATTTTTGTAAACATTTCATCCCCGCCCTTCTTCCACTTTTTTGGGATGTTTTTTACAATTTTTTAGCATAAAGCCAAAAAATGCCTTTATGAGGGGGAGTTAGAGTTTTAATATGTTTTACAAAAATATTTGTCATACCGTTATCTATAAAGTTGCTAATTATACCCTACACCTCAGATGTAAAGAACACATAGTTTTATACACCGATATGCTGCAAGAACAGACCAGAGCTGGGAAACTTTTACCGCCTCTAAAATGAAAATCCGATGTAAACTATCAAAACGTCGAAACACGTATATTTTTTTGGTCTACTTAACAAGAAGCAATCATCGGAACCCCGTATTTTTTTTTTTGTTGAACTGTGTTATTAGAAATAAAATTTCATTCAATTTCCGCTTTTTTAAAATTAGTACATTTCTTTTGCTAATTTCAGCAACTCGGTTTTCACAAACTTGTTAAATGATTTCTGATATTACCAACAAAAATTTTTAAATATTCTGTAAAAATTCTGCAATTTGTAAAATGTAAATAGCAAAAAAAAATAAGTGCTAAATAATATTTTCTTATTAAAAATTAGTACAAATTAGTAAAGCGGAATTGTAAACCGTTTACAAATTTGCCTACTAACTTTTTTTCTAAGTTTAGGTACACAAAATTGGCACAATGATTACAATGATTACAATTTGTGAATTAATTATTAAAATAAACTTTCATTGAAATCAGTGATTTAATAAAAATTTCAACTACAAAATTTAACCTTTGTTGTTTAAAAGGCGAACGGAATAACTTCGCCAGAGGAATTGTGTGTAACTAAAACAAAATATATACAATTCTTTCGGAAGAATTTTTGACTTCGCTTTATAAAAACAGAGGTAAATTAGCTCCTAATATATTTTGAATTCAAATCCAGGCCTTTCAACAAATTAAAAAATTTACAATTATTCGCGAATTCAAATTTTCTATTTTGAAAATAAATAAAAATAATTCGCGCGAATTATCTCTTATTTTTTGATTCACTGATTTAAAAAGCATGTGTTTTAAATCTCTTTTTTTAATGAATTATTTAAAGCGATGATATGAAGCAATTCGAAAAGAACTTGCAAATATAAAACCGTTACAGAACTGATTAAGCACACTGGGACAGACTTTTAATTTTGTGGTAAAGATATTTATTGAAACTGTTAAAAAAAAAACTATAAAATGCCAGATCTAATATGGGACTGTGAAATTTAAGGAAAAATTTATTAGACAAATCTACACTATTTTGTTTTTTCTTAGGTTAAATCAACAAATTCATTGTATTTTGTTGGTATCAGAAAAATATGTTAAGTTATGGCAAAGAGGGACATTGGACTTGAATTTCTGTATAATGGGGGTATTTTTCATGACAGTTAAATCCAAGGTATATGCAGTTAAAAATGCAATACCTTTAAAAATAACTTAAAATTCAGTAATTTTTTAACTTTAATAATTAACAAATGCCGTAAAAACAACTAACAAACACGTTAAAATAAACTGATAAATTTTCACCACAAAATTTTTAGAAAATTTAAAGTTTTGTTTATATTTTGTATGGGTTGAAAATTTTCAATACACCACATGTTTGTTTACTTCAAAATTCTTATTATGCCTGTTTATTTAGTTACTATAATTTACTACTTTTACTACAGCTGGAACATTTCATTAGAAAAAGTAGCAAACTTTCCAATTGTAGTAAAATTAGTAAGAATAACGAGTAAATGAACACACACTGATTATTTCTATTCCAATTGGAAAGATTTGTCTACTTTTTGTAATAACAGTTTCCAGCTGTAGTAAAAATAGTAAATTGTAGTAAGAAATAGAAAAGGCATTCAAAAGTAAACAAATTGGTTGGATGTTATTAAACAATACAGTTTTTTATTTATTTATTTTTTTTGTTTCTTTTTAAAGGTCAATAAAATAAGTTCATTTGTATATCATTCAGCCAATGCTTGTTCTGAACATTAATTAACAAACTTACGATGTTAAATTATTAATTGTGTATAATTACTACCGTATTCGCTTGTATAACAATAGCATTTATTTGGGAACATTTATTTCATATATTTTTTTTTATATTATTTGTTGCTAAATATGTATGATTATTATTATTTTTAATTTTATATAAAATATTAATGATTAATTCATTTATTTCATATTTTATGTTATTGTTTGTCATTTTGACATTAACGAATCCACTGAAGATTAATCGTGAAAGACCTTAACGATCATGTAAAGGCTACTCAACTTCAAATATAATTTGAAACAAAACAAACAGAAAATTTACATTGAGAACAAACAACATATTTAAAGTCACTTAAGGTGAATTTTCGAGTATCTCAAATTGTTTTGATGTTTTTTAAATAGAAACATTGAAGAATTGTCTTGATTTCAATGAATCTTTAGATATAAAATTATTATTGTTTCAAAGGTCATTTTAAAATTCCCAATTTGTTAATTAATTGAAATGATAAACACACATTTTTTTTAAAAGAAAAATAAAATTTGTATATTCAGTAATTCAAAGGCCTTTTAAGCTATGGTTTTTCAAAATTTACTAATTTGAAAAAAAAAAAAATTAATTGAAATTTAAAATTTCTTTTTGAAATTTTCAAAGTATGGTAAATATTAAATATTTTATTGGAAATTCTAAAAATATTTAGTTTCTATAAAAAACACCATTTTGAAGCCAAATTAAAAGGGCCGAGTAAAAAATCAAACTCGATTCTAAAAATTTATTTTGATAGAAATGGTTTTTGAAAACTCGGTAAATTTTCTTGCAGAAAAAAAAATTAATTATCTTCTCATTCCTTTAAAATCCTCAAATTCTAAAAAGAATTTTTAATAGAAAACCACATTTTGTTTTCATAAAGCGTTATAACCGATTAATCATTAATTTCATCGATAAATTACTGTGAATAAACGATTAATCAATTAAAATGATTTATTTAAAAACCCTTTAAACCGGATTTTAAGTACTAAATTCTGTTTCGTGTTATTCAATTTTTGTGCAAATATCTGATAATGCCTCAAAGTATGCTTTAATTATTTAAAAATATGAACCCAAGGTTAATAACCGTAAAATTGTTGCCTAAAAATCAACATTGGTACGCAGAGATGCCAGACTTGGCGACTTTGTTATTTTAACGGTTTTTTAGAAAATTTTCCGTCAATGTATAAAATCAACGAATAATATATTCTTTGACGGTACAATCTCTCAATTCCTGGAAAAATTATTAAATAAAATAGGAAACTAGGATTAAAAAAATTTAAATAGTGATTTTTTAATGCTTTTGATTCAATATAAAATAACATTATAATTGAAGAATAAATTGTTTATATATTAGTTAATTGTAACTCTCCTGAACAACAAAATATGCATTGTGTAGAAAATTGTAGGTTGACAAACCTTCAGTTAGCCACACATCACTGTATCGACAGTGTCTAATCTCGTTTAGAGGTGATGCTAGAGTCAAAGCTAATAAAGGGATGCAGGTTAAATTTTCGATCACGTCCTACGCTTTATAGAAAAAATAAGTTTTTCATGTAGAAATAATTGCAACAATTGGCTTTTAAACTAGCCACTGACGAGTCCTTGGATTGGCAGTATGGTAACTCTCTTGTGTCTATTAAATGTTTCAATTTATTTTTTTTTTCTTATAAATGTGCACATGAAAAATGTTCAAAGGAAGTGAATTTTGTGGGTCGGACTGTATCATTTTTTGTAGTTTGGTCCGCTAAAAATACATGCATCATCTTCAAAATCTATTTTCAAATGCCAACACTTGGAACCTTTCGGTCTGACAAGTTGTGCTTATAAATTTGTTTTTTACTTACTTTATTCATTGGCAGAAGTCATAATTCTTGCAGTTTTGAAATTTTCACACAGTAACCACAAACAACAATGGAATTGGACGTAACCAACTCATAATAAATACTTTACATTTTTTGTTTGCCAAGACAACAAATTTACTACCACTCTTAATTTTTTGCATAGATTTTCTTTGCCAGGGGCAAAATAAGAAACACTTCACTTTCAATTAACAACACAATTTTAATAGATTTACAACTCATATTTTTAAGTTTTCTAAAACTTTTGAAAATTTATTATTTGATAAAAGTTTACTAGTTAACCTTTATTTTATTTGTTTACACCTTTTCACATGGTGATGCCAGATGTTGAAAATTTTATTCCTACATTCTATTGCTGAAAGATATGCAAATATAATTATGAAACTGAATCTTTGGAAAATCTGGTTATGCACTGAGAGAATTGTCTGCATTTTATTTAAGATTTTTTTATTTATATCAATCAATAAAGTTTTGCTGAAAATCTTTCATTGAAACTTTTCATTTAATTTCGAAAATCGAAAAATTTTGTGCATATATTGGGCGATAACTTAAAAGTGCTGCTGAAGCAATCAATTTGTTTCAGCTGCACTTTTTTTAAATTGAAAAAGGAAAGCAAAACTTTTCGCAACTTATGCTTTGCTAACACAAAATTCGACTTTGTTATTTACACTATTCTTTACAAGTTTGCTGAAAATTTCATTGAAACTCATCCCTGAAATATCTCTTTTTGTATGGGTAATACAAATGTTGGAAAAAACATTTTGAAATCGGTTCATGTGCATTTAAAAATTTCTCAAAATTGTAGTAGTTTATTTTTTATATATAACACTTCGGTGCACTGAAAGTAAGGATATTGGTTGGAAGCCCTGCCGATGTGCTTTTTACCAGCCATTATTAAATTTTATTTCGTCGATCTGGCAACATATTTCTAAAATTTCCTGTTTGTTTTAAAAGTGGTGCCATATCAATTAATTCAAATCCCTATATCGCGCAAGACCTATGCAGAGTTAATTTATAAAGAATTATTTTAAATTCGTAAATCAAAAAACAAACTTCACGCGAACTATATCAGTATTTTTTGAGTAAGTAGTCTAGTAAACTAAATAAAACTTACTTGAAAAGTAAAAAAAAAAAAATTTAAATTTGAATCGGCTATAAAAAAGTACTGATTATTTTTTCAATTTTCTAGTTTTATTGGAAAGGTTGAACTTTGTCATTTATTGTTGAACTGGGTAATTTTTCTTCGAAAATGAGCAAGGAGTCGCCGTTAACGTCAACGGTGAGCGTTACCGTGAGATGCCCAATAAATTTTTGTTTCCAAAATTCATGAGAATGACATGGACGACATTTGGTTTCAACAAGACAGGACCACATGTCACACAGACAACGTAATCATCGATATTTTACGCACTGTTTTTGAAAATCGAATAATCAGCCGAAATTGCGATGTGAATTGAATTTGAGCCCTTTGGATTATTTCCTGTGGAAAGCCATTAAGGATGTTACGCAAACCATCCAGAGACAATTGAAGCGTTGAAACATGAAATCGAAGTTGCCATTGAAGAGATTCGAGCCGAAACCATCAAAAATGTACTGAAAATTTGGGTTGATCGGACGAGGTGCTGCTGAGCCAGTCGTGGTAGTCATATGAATGATATTGTGTTCCATTCTTAAATGACAAAGTTTAACCTTTCCAATAAAACCAGAAATTTGAAAAAATAATCAGTACTCTTTTTTTATAGCCGATTCAAATTTAAAATTTTAAATGGCCCACCCTGTAAATTAATAAAAATACACAAGAATCTTATCAATTAACGAAAACATAAAACATGTTTTTTTTATTTTTCAACATTAAAAACACGCATATTTAAAAAAAAATAATAATATATATATATAAATTATGACAAAAGTATATAACAAATATTACACAAATAACATAATTAAGTTTAAGGAAAATACATATAAGGACTTAAAAAAACTTGCAAAAGAGACGCAACTCTTAAAATAGTGATTAAGGACATCTAAAAAGATTAGGACAAGATTAAGACAAAACTTACTACTAATAAATTGATATGTTAGTTTAATAATGAAAGCATGCTTTAGGTAAATAAGTTAATAGTTAAACATACAAAAACATTTTCTAAACGAAAACGTTTTTGAAATAAATATTCTAACTTTTAATGAAAATCTATCGTTTTTTATTTCAATCCACTCTGTTAAAAATCAAAACTAAAAAAATTTAATAAAAAAGATAAAGAGAATTGAAATTAATTTGAATCATATGGATTTTAATAAATAATATTAATTTTATTAATAAGATTAAGCACATTTTATTTCTTCCGTGTAAAGAATTAAATATAATTATAAAGATTTATTAAAAAAAAATTAAACATTTGGCATTATTTACAAGGCTTAAATAAGTATTTTAAGTAAAAGAAGGAAAAACTGTTGTATAAATAATAAATAAACTAAAATGAAACAACTCTTAATATAAAAACCCCCTAAACTAAATTGAACATATTACAGAGAATTATTTTTTTTTTATATGTATAAACAATTAAATCTAAAGCGCCTTGTTTTATTGATTTCATTTTCATAGGAATTTTGTTAATAATTTACAAAATATAACATTTTGTTAAGGCACATTTACCAGCTATATTATTTACATGTCTTATAATTAAAGAATTTATTCTTATTACAGTAATTTTATTCTTATTTATAAAACTTATTTATTATGGCTAAGTTTCTCTGATGGTTGGTTGATTGGTTGTTTGTTATGTAAATAAATGTGTTGTTGCAAGGCAAATTTTATTACGCTGCCGGTGGTTTACCGTGTACCCGGAAACGATATAAACATGTATATAATGAATGGCCATGATTCGATTCTATACGTAATTCCACAATTTCATATGGCCGTTTGATGTTTTTATTTTGTAATGGGAAATACTGCAAGGAAGCATCATTATCAACATATTCATACTCACCAAATAGTATCGGTTCCTGATCCTTTTCATGTTCAAGACCCTGTAAAATATTATAAAAAGTTATATAAATGTATAAAAATAATATCACTACGCATTTGGTGGGGATTCTTTATTTTAAAATCTGTACTTGTGGACCTTTGACAGAAGTCCACAGAATATGTTTGCCAAAGAAAAACCTTTACGCTGAGTTTCACAATGGTCTATTAGTTAACCCAAAAATTTGTTGTTGTTTTCTATAACATTTGCTTCTGTTTAAATTAATATTAAACCGCAGGATGGGGACATTAAGGGAGGTGTGTGTGATCTGCGGATAGTGGAGTTGTTCGTTGATGATCCACTAGACATGGTCTCGGACAAAATCTTACCAAAGCAGCTTTTCGTTAGGAATTACGAGGTGATCATTTTCGAGTGAAGCATATAGACCAGTAAATCTTGGGAATATGAACTTTGGTCCCAGGTTGTGGTTCACTGATGGATCCATACAGATCAATGGAGATACAGATGCGAGCGTTTGTGTATCCAATTTCCAACGTGCGCTACATATGGGAGATCTTAGCCTTTTTCCACTGAGCTACATCTTACATCTTTCATTATTTTGCAAAGATGTTAACATCTTCCCATAAGAATTATACAGTCCAAAAATTCTACATCTTTCTACATCTACAAAAGATGATCATTTCTCATTTTGTTCCATCTTACATCTTTCGTTATTTTAAGTGTCATCACTAAAAAAATGACAATGAAATCGATTTTTTTTGTGCCATCACTAGCAAACTGACATTGCAGAAAAAAAATTATTCAACAAATTCTTCTTCATCATCATCTTCTTCCAGAATGACTTTTAATATTTCAATGTACTGCATTAAAATTCGGGTTTGTTCTTGTAAAGCAACAACTACTCCAATGGGTAAAGCTTTCTCTAAATCCATTTTTTATTTTTACAAAAAATATGCGCCTCTTTTTAATTTCTTTGACAGCTTAATAATTAACAGATGAAAGATGTTGCCAATGTAAACACATGCTTTACGTTTTCAACATCTTCCATGCGTTTCACAAAGATATTGTTCAGTGTAAAAAGCCTATATGTGTGTGCGTCGAAGTATCTGGGAAGGGGCACAATGACGGACTTTTTTATGTTTTTTCAAGCGATACTCGAGATATTATTGTACTCAGACGTGTCGTCTGCATTTGTCTTGAACTTTATCAAGTCTCTTAATAGACTCGGCGAATGAAACAAGCTAATCCTTAGTTGTTTACTGGGCACGGGGGCCCTAAAACCTTCTGTTGTGTACCTGCGGGGTACATCAAAGGAAACCTTGGGATATGGAAGGATTTCAAGTCCGCTGCGTGCTGGAATACAATTCCTTGGCGGATACACACTATTTCTGCTGGAAATTGGGAACTTAACATTTATTCAGAATTTAAAAAAACTGATATTCCGAATAAATGCGGCATTCCGGAAATTTTCAGAATTTCCAGATTTTTTAAGGGAATTGTCACAAAACACAATGTGCATGTGATTGAGTTTAATGTTTTTAGTTCACGAACAAAAACATTTTAAAAATTATGTATATTTTTAAACACCGAGACATAACAATTTTCCAAAAAAAAAAAGTAAGGGGAGGAAATAGGGCCATGCTAAAAATGTTCGATATACAAGCGATTGGTGTATCAACATAAACTAAAACGAATGACTGACGACCACACAGCTAGTTAACTCTCCCCCTCTTCGTGTCGTTGGGAACGAATGTCTTTGAAGATAGTCGTATGGCATACCTCCGATATGTCGAGAGCCGTTCTAGTGGCAATGGATTTAAAGCTGTTGTGCTATGATGCTATGCTGCTTTTGGAATCAGTGTTGGTGATGCGCGTGTCGAAATGCCAATGTTAAGCTGTAGAGGAGTGGCAAGTTTCTCGCGACTGGTAACAATAGGGAGCTAGACCTGTAGGATGTTTTGCATTCTTTGATGGTTTCAGATGTGGTATTAGCCGCCCATTTTTAAGACCCCTGGCACAATGATACGAGTAAAATTGAGAACTTTTGTCAGGTACTCGACTCCCGGTGTATGCAGTTGCTTAAGCATAAGCATCCAATTGCATCCGATTTCTTAAGCATCAGCATGGAAATCCTGTCAGGTCCTAGTGCCTTTAATGGTTTGTCTTTTTTGATAGTTTTGGTAACATGTCCGTTTCGAATTGTCCCTCTGTTTATCCTACAAATTGCCTACTGAAAAATCACGTGTACTCCTTGTGATCCGATATTGTGCTAGCGTTCCCGGAGCCGACAGGACCCCGACCAAAAAATGTCACTTCTGGGTGTCTTAAATATTCTACTTTTAAGCACCTACTGTGTTAAAATTAACAGAAAAAAATAAAGAAATATAAGTCTTTGGGTGCTTTAGATGGAGAAGGATTCTGGCTAAGAGTTCCGAATAATTACGACACGCATTTTTTTTCTTTTTTATATTCGTGTTATTTTGGATTTTAACGATTTTGTTACCGATCTATCAAAGAAACCGAAGAGTTTACCTTGGAATTCTTTCCTGATTAGGTTTTTA
This sequence comes from Eustalomyia histrio, assembly GCA_949748255.1. Taxonomy (NCBI): domain Eukaryota; kingdom Metazoa; phylum Arthropoda; class Insecta; order Diptera; family Anthomyiidae; genus Eustalomyia; species Eustalomyia histrio. The sequence goes on from OX456527.1 coordinate 12,928,726, forward strand.
ATATTAAAAAAAAAAATTAAATTATAAACAATTGAAAATTTTGTAATTTTTTTCCAAGAACTTAAGTAAAATTTTTAGTTTCTATTTAAAACTTACCCAAACTGTAAAATTTCTTGGCGCCGAATCAATGCGTCCATTAGGTGCTAAAGTTCTTGGTATATGCTCCAACGTAAAACCAGTAACATAAACCAAAGAGTTTAATTTCAAAACTATATATGAAAATAAAAAAAATCAATAAATATTACTTTAATAATTCCTTAAAAGAAAACAAAAAAAAAAAAACCTCACCCAAAAATCCAGGAAAACCTTGAAAAGCCCAACATTCACCCGGTTGTACATTAGGAGATATAGCTATTCTGGGTGTGTTGGTGGGATACCATAAAGGTATGCCAAATATAGATATTTGTGCCGATTTAGTTTGATAATTTTCCGTACAACGTGTTGACAATATCTGACCACCAGCCGATTCTAAAGCAAAATCTACGAGACCCGTTTTATCAGCATCATATATGGATAAAACAGATTTGACAATATTACGAACTTCTTGTTCCGACAAAGCCTCTTTTATTTGTCCCTTTAGAACGGCATTTGATTCGCGTTGTTTATTTTCTACGCTTATTAAAATTTCCTGTTTTAAACGTTCACTAATGTCACGCATTAAAAACATGCCAGATTTATCAATTTCTTGTTTAATTTTATCATTAGTACGATTATTAATTTCCGCAAGACGCAATTCCAAATAATCTTTAGCCACAAACATATTGTGTACCCAATTTTGTAAATCTAATTCTGATAGTTCTACGCCATTCTTAGTAGTTTGTTTAAAGCCTAGAATATCGATTAGAGATAATTTAACTTGTTGATTAAGTAATTTAAATTGTTCATCTTTAAGAGTGTTCAGTTTTAAAGTTATGTCTTGCAATAGATTGGCAAATCTTTGATCTGTTGATAATTCCAATTCCTGTAAGCGTTGTAATAGAATATCCTGTGTCTGTTGCAGTTGTTTTATGGAATAATGTAAATTTTGATTTTCTGCTAATTTATCATTTAATGAAAGCTTTATAAAAGCTACATCTCGGTTTAAATTATCAATTAATAATTTTTGTTGTTCTAAAGACAGTTTATAATGATCATCACCAGATGATTGAGATTGTTGTAGAATTAAAAGTTTTTCTTGTAATTTATCACTAAGCTGCAATGTGAGCTCTTCTTGTAGGTAAGTAGTAAACAAAGGAGCTTTTAACAGTTTAGCTATTAAAGCATCCAAATCTAAATTTTCCACAATTAATTTATAATGCAAATGATTATTAACTTCCAGCGTTTGTGATATCAAATTCTTTATTTCCTCTATATTTTCAGCAGACAATTTTAATGGTTTTCTAAAGCTTTTTGTATCTTCAAGCTGTAGCAATACTTTATAACTTATTAGATTTATATCATCATCAGAAAGTTGAAAAGCTGTATTTGTATTATCGCTAAAACGTTTTTGACGCGATAAATTCTCTAAATTTTCTTTGATTATTTGTACTATTATTTGAGTTTGTTGTGCAGAAAGCTCTGAAGCTTTTTCTTGTTTTTGTTGCTGTTGTTCATTTAATTTAACATCAACTAAATTTTGTATATAATTGTTAATGTGATTTAAAATATTTTCATATTCTTCGGCCGGCATTGAATTTGACATGGATAATTTTAATTTTTCCATATTTTGACTAGAGCTTTGCGTAGATGGAGATAATAAGGGCAAAAAGCTTTTAAGTGAGTGAAAATTTGTGTACAACGAACTTCTAAGGGTGGTTATTAGCGAAAGCGGCACCAATGAATGCCAACGTTGTGCAATTATAATACGATCTTGTTCTTCCAAAAGCCGCCAAGCTTAAATGATAAAAAGTAAAAAAATAAAAAAAAGGAAAAAAGGGATAAAACAAAAAAATACTCCAATATTACCTTCTTCATTTGTTAAAAGGATAGAGTAAAATTATATAAAAAATTTGGTTTTAAAAATAAATTTCAAAAAAAGCTTTAGGATTTTTTAGGAAATAAATCTTAAGATTATTCAAACAAATGAAGAAGGATAGAGTATTTTTTTTAGTTAACCGTTTTCCCTTTTTTTCTCTATTAACAAAATTACTCACCTTTAAAATCTCCCTTTTCTTTCAAATAAAACTCTTTTTTAATTTGTGTGTGTGTGTGTGTTAATTGTTACAAAAAATTAATTTCTAAACAAATTTATATATTTTATTAATATTTCTTTTATAGTGATATGATTAAACAAAAGAAAAGAAAAAAAAATACAATTACAATTGTAAACATATATAAATAAGTTGTTTAACAACTACAGGAAATTAAGTCAAAGACACACAGTGATTAGAAATTATTATTTTTTTTTTTTTTGTTAAAATATTTTTATAAAACTATATTTGTATTGAATTGGTATTGCAGCGGTTTGTTACACTCTATCCTTCTCCAAATTGTTGATATTTTTTTATTATTTTTTGTTTGTTACTATTATCCCCTTTTAGGTGGGGAAATTGGGGGATTTATTTTTAAAATTAAAGGGGAGAAATTTAAGGGATTAGAATTGAAGTAAAATCGACAATAACCAAAAATTAAAAAGAAAAAATGCTTAAAATTTGTACGTTTCTTTTTGCATAGAGCGAAAATATCTATATAAACTATAATTAGGAAAACTTAAAAAATATAAAAAAAGGGTGAACAAAAAATTGATTATCAATTTTTGAAAATATTTTTTAAAAAATCACACATTAACACAACATGACATTTACAACAAATTTTTATATTTTAGTTGTCTATTATTTAATAGAAAACTTTTGTTATTTTTAAGTTGTATTAATTCAACCTTTCAAATGTTTATAAATGAAAATGCTCGAGGTCTAGTTTTTTATACAAAGCATTTTTTCATAGCCGATACTTCGGCTGGAACTCGGATATTAGAGCATTATCATATAAAAACTTATGTAATAATTTATATATTTATCTAAATTCAAAAAATTTGTATCATCAGCACCTTGGAAATAATAAACTAACATATAGTTAAATTCTACGCTTCAAGAAAAAAAAATGCAATAATTGTTCACCCTTCTTTGTTTAAAAACTATAAAGAACTAACAAAAAAAAACAATAATTCATAAAAAAAGTAACGAAATAATAAAAAAAAAAAACAAAGTTAAACAAAACAAAATATAAAGTAAGACAACAAAAAAAAAATAAACAAAAAGTTTGCAAAAAAAAAAAATAATACGAAAACAAAGATTTAATTAAAGCGATTAAGCAATTAATCAAAAATTCTAATATTATGTAATTTAAATTAATATTTCATCCGAAATTTTGATAAATAATTAATGATCTCGAATAGCAGAATTTTTGGCAAAATACAAAGAAGTTAAAAGGTATTTAAAAATATATTTTTTTTGATTAGAAAAAAAGAACATTTGATTTACTTTAGGATTTTATTTCTTGGGCTTTCTTTTTTTTTGTATGAATCTAAAATTTTAAAAATTTTCCTTACGAATTTTTTTTACGCTAAAGTGAATTCTGTAGCAGTGATAATTTTGACAATTTTATCAAAACTTTTATTAATCAATATCATGATTATTTATAATTAAATAATCTGACTTTTTAATCAATGACTATAATCGCTTTTAACTCAAAAAACAATAAATAAAGAAAAATAAAATTTAATTTAGTTTAATGGCCCGTAATCATAGTCCCACACTAAAGTCGGTTTTTTTTTAAAAACAACTTAAAATTAAAAACTTGTTTTTATCTATTTTGCTATTATAGTCAGAATTAAAGCCAGTTTTAAGATGAACCGGCTTTAAATGGGTATCACATCAAATGTACCAAATGCCCGCATACATTTTGTACTAAAATAGAAGCAGGTGGCAACATTGATCAGCTGATTTTATATTTGCCGAAAAAAATTAAGTGTAAATAAAAGATTTGCAATTGCAAAATGTTAAAAGGAAAAAGTGTATTTTTATTAATAAAAATTTATTAACTTAATAAATGTTATGCAAAATATCTTATTTATTGATATAATTTTACTTTTAATAATTTGCAATTCAAACATTTTTTTCACAAAAATTTTCTTGGCGGAAAACAGCTGTTGTGTGTTGTTAAATTGTATAGAGTCAACTTCAGCTAGTTTTAATTTTTAAGCAGACTTTAGCGATAAAAGTATACTTTTACTTGTCTATAGTATGCCTAAAGTATACTTTAAAGAAAAGTCGACTTTAGATCTCTTAAAGTATACTTTATTTTAACTATGATTATGCGCCAATATTTTTAAATCAAAACACTATTAACTACCTCATATAATATTTGATTAAAAAATTTGAAAAAATATTCTTTAAAAAATTCCTCATCTCTAAACACGTTCATAATATTCTTCTTTACGTTGAAATAATTTACGACCCTCATCAACTAAATTTTGTGATACCGTTTTCAAATACAAAAAATAATCATTAGACCAATTGCGTAAATCATCAAAACGATTAACGGCCTGATATTTTAATTCATTATATTTAGCTTGATTTAAATATTCGGACATGTCGATTTTAGGTAATTCGGGTAGGGTAAATGTGTATTCGGAAAATGATTTGGGTGGGAAAGGTTCATTGGGATGGAGATAATAGTAAATGCCTGTAATATACATGAATATGATAAGAAAGAAAAACAAAAACAAAACAAAAAAGAAATATTAATATAAAATGTCATAATTACAAGTTAAGAAAAGTGTAGGAGAAGGAGGGGGTCAATAAACTTAGTGGATTTTTTTTTATAAAGAAAAATATATGCAAATAATACATTCAATAGCGTTTAGTGACTTATTCATTAAGAAATATTTTTTCGTTTAATTATATGCCCTTCAAACTATCAAAAACACATATTTTAAAAACAACAAGCGTACTAATGTAAACTTATATATTGCTCGTAAATCGTACAACATTGTTAGATCAAAAAATTTCCATTTTAGACTTAAATTGAAGTAATTCTTATTTAGTCTCAGTTGATATAAATTTTTTGATGAAAATTAACCAACAATTTAAAATTATTTGAAGTTAACTGAAATTTTTTTAAAGTTTTTTTTTTTTAAATAAAGCTACGAACAGTTTACAATTAACCCATATTCTCCGGAATCAAGAAATTTGTGCGAATTTGGTATGGCCAAATATTTGTTCTTGAATAAGATTTTTTCTGGATTACGCCCTCTAGCGAAAATTTTTAGAATCAAAGTTGAAATGTTAACCGACTGGTATTATTCAATTGATCCAGATTTTTTCAATACTATATTTTTAATTTGTTCTTTTAGTTATAATCTCCGAGAATAAAGATTTCGAAAAAAAAATTCACAATTTTGAAGATATTTTTTGTTTTTTTAACCAATATGAAGCAAGCTAAAATGTAAAAGGGCATAAGTAACAAAATTTTCTAACTCGCCATTGATGTTAAATTTGGCTAAACTATATGCTTTCACAAAACTTTAGACTTCGAATTGCATTAACTACATTTCTTCAGAGCATTTCACGTTATATGATAAAAACGTTATTTACGAATGTGTTAAAATAATTAAAAAGTTAGTTGCGACTTTTTTTCAACTCGAATTTGAAAAAAATTTATAAAATAAAAAATTATGCAACGTTTTTGCTCGCTCTTCTGCAGAATGTGTGATTCGGCCGAATGTCGAATTCGGCAGCAGTATCTAATCTATAAATATCCTTCACATAGAATTTTTTCAAACATCATTATACAAAAAAAATATAATTTAAAAAAATTGGAAAAAACAAAGTTTTGCAAAATACTTTCCGCTAAAAAATTTATTCTGCAGAAATTAAATTTTAGCAGCTCATAAAAATTTGCTTGTAATTGCTCGAATGATTAAAAAAGTTTAAAAAAAAAAATCAAAAAAAAATTTCTCCAGTGTAAAATTAAAAATTCCGGTAAACAACAAAATCCAAATAAAATTTAAAAAAGAAATTTGGAGAAAAAATACTCCAAAAATATTTGCGTAAGAATTTCTCTTGTTTTAATATTGATTTTATTGCTCGTGTAGACGTCAGGTAAGACGTTAATACAAAACTGTACAGACCTTTAAAAACATTATTCTTAAATCAATTTTCAAATCTAATTTAAAATTTGACGCATTAATTCGCGAATTAAATTTTTTGATTGAATTATTTTATACCATAATTCAATTTTTGTCTTATTGGAAGAATCAAGTTGATTTAAATAATTATTTTTATAAATCAAACGAAATAAATAATTCATTTTGAATAATTCAATTTTAAATCAAAGAAAAAGGATTATGTTTATTCTAGAATTTGATTCGCGAATTAAAATATTTTTTTATAACTCAATGTTAATTTAATTTTAAACCCAAAGGGTTTCATGGAAAACAGCCTCCTCGGGATGTCTTCGCAGTATATTAATACTCTAATAAAGCAAAAATTTTGTCCGTTTTTTGATTTTATAAAACGCTGAATATATCGGAAACTAAACGGACAAATTTTTATAAAGCTCAACAAAAGTAACCATACGAAAGAATTGATTCGGTAGATTCACGAAGAGTTTCATGGAATTTTTATAAAACAGCCACAGGGTGACTATTTTTTTTTCAATTTATATGATAATATAAATTAACAAAATCCGATAAAACAAATTTCGTTTCTAGTTCCATTTCCTTCGTGTAAAAATGGGTCACCCTGTGGCTGTTTTTTAAAAATAGATACCTCCGGATGTCTTTCCGAATTGGCCTATTTTTATTATCGCAGTAATACTCTACTAGAGCTATGTCTTTTGATAGGAGCATGAGGACTAACCGGACTTGGGAACCTGAAGTTGGGGCCTTTATTATTCACAGATGGCTTAAATGGCTGAATAAGGATACGGGTGGGGGGTTTTAGGGCCCGGGTTCCAGCGCGCCTTTCCTATAGCAAATATCCCTCCATTTTCCAGGCGGAAATTTACGCCATATGTGTGTATGTGGAGGAATGCCTACGGAGGCGTGTGGTCAGATCTCGTATCTATATTCTCTCTGACAGTCAGGCGGCACTTAGGGCTCTTATGTCCCACGAGGTGTTATCTAAACTTGTCATGGAATGTATTACGGCTCTCAACCGACTCGGTAGGAGCAACTCCCTTACCCTGGGATGGATTCCGGGCCATGAGGGGCATGAGAGCAACGAAAGGGCGAACTGTCTGGCCAACCGAGGTGCCCGTCGGCCCTTCATAGGCCCTGAACCTTTTTGCGGGGCTATATATTAGGGAGAGGCTCAGGATGTGGAGAGAGTAAAAATTTTACGATTATTAGCAAACATCTCGTGGCCAACGCCTGGCCATGAGATTAATATCTATACCCAGTGGTGGGTCTGGGCGACTATTGACCCTTGGTCGAAGGGACCTAAAGACCCTGACTGGATACTTTACTGGTCATTGCGACCTTAAGTACCATAGGCACAAGAAGGGTCAATCGGACACTGAGTTGTGGAGGTTTTGCGCGTTGAAATCGGAGACGTCAGAGCATGTCCTCTGCGATTGTCCTGGGCTTTGTGCCAGGAGGATCAAGTTTTTGGGTGACAGTTTCTTGTCGCCTTCCGACATTTGGAACACTTCACTCGGTAAGTTTCTTGGCTTCATCAATAGCTTGAACCTTTAGAGTGGTTCTGGGCAGCACAAAAGACCTATTGTGGTCGCGGTGCGCAGTGCCATTTGAAATATTAATAATAATACTAGAGCAAATTTTTTTTCTGTTTTGCCCTATCTCACTTAGTTTTCGGGATACCAGTCATTTTAAAAAATTACAATTTTACAATATGGCGAATATCTAGAAAACTGAGCGATTGAATCAAAAATTATTCAAATATAATTGATTCATCAACTATGATTTTAAATCTGATTTAATAAATTGATTTATAAAATATTGATTCAATTCAATTATCACAAAATCACATGCTTTTTTTAAAAATGTTTAGAGGTTATATTGCAAAAAATAAAATGAAAATCTGGGATCTTTATTCAAACGACAAAATTTAATCTGCCAATGATTTTGTAATTTTTAAAGGGTTCTATATCGAAAATTTGCTGGATTCGGTAAAAATAAACAACCAGCCAATAATCGGTAATTCCCCTCCCGCCCACCCCCCGCCTCTCCAACACTTAAAGAAAATTAAAATAATAAAATTTCCTATTTTAATTTACAACTTTATATCTCTTCAAATCCACTAAGTTTATCCAAGGTTTTTATATAAAACAAAATATTTAAAAAAAATTGAACTTACCCGCTAATAACAACAATGGTAATAAAATCAATAAAATTAACAAGAAACGTTTCTTGTTTTTATTTTCAGCGTTTGAAGATTGTAATAGCCAAGTATCCCAACATAAAACCGAAGATATAAACAAATAAACATAACGGACAATGGCCAATAATGCCGAGGAAATACCATAGATTATAGAACCAAAAAAGCCTACAATAAATAATGCAATAAATTAATAAATATTCATAAAATTTATATTAAAACACAATAAAATTTACCTCTATTTTCTTCAGATAACTTAGTTTGATACATACTATTGCTGTATGTATACCGGCCAACACCACCGGCATTATCATTATTGGAGCCAGTGATAGATGACCATGTTGAGGTGATGGTAGTAACAATTGTTGTTATAAAATGCATTAACCAAGATTCTTCTTGTTGTTGTGTATTATAACGGCCATTATACAAATTATTAGCATTACGATATGATTGATATTGTGAAAAATCTACTTCATCTCCTGAATCATAGGTTAAATGTTCTGCTGCTGCTCTTCGGTTTTGTAAATATTTTGAGGCCTCATAACGACGTCTTATATATTCTTCTTGGGTGGGATCACGTTGAATCATATAATGGATACGTTCGTGGTGATTTTCTAAAGATTGACGGGACATATTGGGCATAGCAACTACACCGGGAGCCAATTCTCGACGATGAGGTGATAATTCTGAATAAGTATAATCTGTTTTTGGTGTTGTTCTACAACAAAAGAATTTATGATTTAATAATTATATAGGTTTTCTCAATTATTGATGTGTTACTTACTTCCAATACTCTCCAGCCTTTTTATATTCCAAATAGGCAATGTGATCACTGGCATCCAAATTAAGACTTCTTTCTTCAAAGGAACTACTGCTTAAGAAACCACTTAATGATTTATTTTTACTGTTTTGTTCTTTTTCTGTATTTAATACATTTTGTGTATGTTCTTTAATTCTACGTTGTCCATATTGTGAGGTTTCACTGCTACTGGTGGCTTTAGCAGGGGAAGTAGTTTTAGCGCTGCCGCTACCTCCTGATCTGGAAGAGAATTGTGAGGCAAAACTTGAAACAAAATTACTGGCCTTTGGTGTTGATGTAGCTAAACTACTAGTGCCACCTAGTTTTTTTGATTTTGTTATGATCGTTGTTGATGTTCTAGTCTCAGTAACTGTTTGTTGTTGCTGTGATGATTGAGCTGAAGATGATGTTCTGGTTGTTGCTTTTATTCTATTTTCTGGACTATCTTCACTTGAGTAGTCGGATGTTTTAATTTTAGTTTGGGCCATTTTGGAGGGACTATCTTTTACAGAACCAGTAGCTGAGGAGGATGAAGTTACTTCAACTGTTTCTTCGATTATTGTTCTGTAAAGAAAAATAAATTTTATTTTGTTAGAATATTTTTTAGTCTTACAAAGGAAATATTAGCGCTCAACTAAAGTAGAGAAATCTTTTGCGATATTCTTTCTATTATTAACATTTTCTTTTAAAATAAACTATTTAAAGTACAGAATACGATCATATTTTTTTTTTCAATTTCTCCCAAAATACAATTTGATTTGAATAATGCTGGATCGATTTAAATCCACCTTGATCAATAAGTCCGTAGTTATATGAAATGCAACACTGCTCCCATCAAGTACAACCTATTAATAGATCACTGTCAAATTTTGAGCAAGTTCCGTCATTTACTGTGCGTTTAACAGCAGGATTTTTCGAGGCCCATAAATAGGCAATTGTTTGATCAATAATTTCATCGTTGGAGCTAAATCTCTTTCCACCGAGCCATTTCTTTAGGTTGGGAAATAGAAAATATGCACTGGGTGCTAAATCCGGAGAATAAGGCGAATGAGGGGGCAATTCGTAGTCTACTTCATGGATTTTTGCCATGGAAACTAAGCTGTCACACGATTCCGTTGGTGGTCGATTGTGAGAAAACGCGGCAGCCATCTTGCGGAAAGCACTCTCATCAGGGATGGAAAATATGTTTTCTGTTATTGTACCAACCAGACAAACAAATTGTACTTTTTCGATCCTAACGGTACCAAAATTTTTTCCGCTTTTTTAAGCAATTTATCGTATTGAATCAGATTTGCTTAGATACTAAAAGACTTACAAAAATATAAATTGACGGGTCGAAACAAAATTTATTTTACCTTTTCAGGATTTGCTATTAAAAAATTTAAAGGCATTTAATAGCTTTTTAACAATATACCACTTTTTTCTTTTTGTTTTGAGAGGTAATTTAAAATCAGCTGTTCAATGTTGCCACTTCCAAATATTTTAGTACAATGTGTATGGAAACATTTGGTACATTTGATGTGACACCAATTTAGAGGCGGTTCAACTTAAAACTGACTTTATTTTTTACTATAGTAGCTGAATAAATAAAAACAGGTTTTTAATTTAAAGTTGCTTTTAAAAAAGTCGACTTTATGTTATGTTGTTTGATCAAGTTATAAGTTAAACATATTAAAAATTTCAAATTGTACTAAATACGCCGCGGTAGTACCACGGTACCAACCAAGGTAAAAAGTACCAAAAAAAGTACAATTGTACCATGTTTTCCATCCCTAATTCTCATACCCAAGTGAACGTTCAAAATTGAAACCACTGAGCCATGTGAGATGCCTATATCTTCCACAATCTATCGCACATTCAATCTCCGATCGGCCAACACCATATCGTGATTCAATTCAATTCAACTGGGCGTCCAGAACGTCCGGCATCTTCCGTGCTTGTAAGGCCACAGCGAAAGTCAGTAAACCACTTTTTTACCATTGAAACCGATTGTGCAGAGTCCCCATAGTATTTATCAAGCTTTTCATTGGTTTGATTGACGGTTTTTCTTTTCGCAAAAAATAATATTTAATGAGCACTCGAAATTCACTTTTTTCCATTTTTAAAAAAAGCCACGAGGTTGTATGTTTTGAACAGCTGTTAAACGCAAAGTAAATGACGGAACTTGTTCAAAATTTGATAGTAGTCTATTAAAAGGTGGTACTTGATGGGAGCATTTCATATAAATACGAGGGAAGTTCTACCCTCGTAGATCTGCCCTCATAGTATGATGATTTATGACAAGCAAAATTATCAATTTATAACAATTTGAACGAAATTTGAGTTTTAAGAATGTAGATTAACATTACACTGCTTTTAAAATGTGATTTATATTGTTTTCTTTCAACAAAGGCCAAAGAAAAAGTTATTGCGATAAATTAATGTTAATATACTTAGAAATGACTGACACAATTGATTTTTTTTTTAGAATTTGAAGATAAATTGTGGTGAAGGATGTTGATGGGAAGTTCCTAGTTGGGGCGGGTGTTGTCATTTTTTATTATATTTTTACCAAATATGGACCGACAACTGGCTCTGAAAATTGTTTACATTAAATTTAATTCAGGGTGAGGCAAAACTATCATCTAATTTTCTTTCGCTATAACACATATCCTCCAAGTCCAGACCGTCAACTTTCGGTAAGAAAAATTCAGCCAGCAAGGCTGTATAGCGGTCGCCCTAATAGTTTTACTGTCGCCACGGTGTCTTTGAGAGGGTGTAATAGTATGATAATTATGAGTGAATTTTCCGTCCTCCACAACCGAGAATATTGCTTATTGATGTAGCTGCTGAGATAAAAGTGAGCCTTGTCGTTCATTCTCAATTTTGTTGAGAAATCATCTACTTCGTCTCCTTCGTCGTTCGCCCGTTCTTGATGCATATAGCGATTCATTGTAATTCACTACAAATTTCGCACATGTCTAGTTCACAAATGTCAAAACCAAACTAACAAAAAATGCCATTTGCAAAAACGACGGCACTCTCCAATAGAGTGATACTTAATGCCCCACCATTTCTCGGTTCAAATTGTACTTCATTAGGCCCGGTAGGCTAGTTGGTAGCGTTCTAGCTTATCAGTGCGGGGTCGTGGGTTCAATTCCCACCAGAGGGTCTGGTCTGTTTTCGCTACAACGAGCCGATAGCCTTTGTTTCTAGTGCTCGGTTAGGGTATTAGTATATAATTTGTAATTATATGATTAATATAAATAAATAATATATTATATTTTATAACATGTAATATTTTTTACTCGGGATGTTATTACATATTATGTTTTAGATACACATGTCCACACAAATTGATTTGGAATTTTGTTTTAGAACAAACTTTTTATCTAAGAAATATTTAAAAAAAGTTTCTTAAAAGCAGTATAAAAACACATTGTGAAAATAAAATAACCCCCTTTAAATTTAAGACATTATTATAATTTATATAAAAAAAAAAGTTTGTAAAATCTAAGAAATTTATCAAATAGTAGGTACAAAATCTATATATTTTTGTCTCATCATAAAATTGGCTTCAATCCACATGGTACCTAGAACTTAACAATTTGAAGTTATATTGAAAATACCCTGTAGGAAATGTCGATAGTGAAACTGTACTAATTCACTATTGACTTTGTCACCAGTACTACTGACTAATTATGCCCCAGCCAACGCTTTCTGCTGTAGACATTTAACATGTGCGTGTCATTGCGAATCTACACAACTATTGACTAGGTGTTGACATTGGAACCAGAGTATCACTAGTACATTTTAGTAATTCTAGTCTACACTTTTGGAACTTTTTACTTGATTTTCACACTAGGAAGGAAATAAGATTAAACTGGTGCATTTAATTTGTTAAATTATATATTTTATTATAAATTTCATTAAATTAAAAAAAATGTTCGTGCAAATTTAATTTTGGAGTAGACAAATATTTAAAAAACTGTAAAAAATCATCCACAGGCTTCGTAAAATCTTCATAGGGCTCCACAAAATCTCTATAGTTGCAATTTTCACCAAAAATTGTTGCCTCTTTCTTGTTATTTTTTATTTTTATACAAAATTGATTGTTTTTTTCACAACTTTTTTGTAATTTCTTTTGCTCATTATATATTTTGTTCAAAATTGTATATTTACCTTTTAAATTCATTTTTCTTTATAGTTTTATTAAAAACATTAATTTTGCATGCAGCTATGTACAATGTATTTTCAACAAAATAAAACAATAAAAAAATCAAGAACAATCACAGCTTTGCAGCTTTGCAGCTGCAAAAAAGGAATGTAAAAAGTATAGACGCTTTGTAGACATGTCACCAAAGTCACCCAAAAAAGTCGACAAAAGTGGTGACTTGTAGACACTTCACCTTAGGCTTCCTACAGGGTATAATAAACACTCACACACTCAAAAGTATACAAAAAAAAAGGTAACAAATAACGTCATCGCTTAGCAATTTCTATTTATATGTTATTTCTAGTTTTATTGTTATTGTTATTGTTTTCTTTTCTTTTCTTCAAACACAAACAAAAATAAACATTATTTTTGTTTTTCAATGTACATATTTCCAAATGATATGAAATAATAATCCACCAAATGTACGATAGATAATAACCACACAAACACACAATTTTGGCATGTTTAGGCGTAATAAGTATTTCAAATAAAACTTTTAACGAGACTACCGGTCGAAAACATGAAAACAAAAGTCTTTTATATATACATGAGTTTTTAATAACCGTTTGTTGAAATTTCAATAAACATTAATGTTTTTTTGTATACATATTTACATTACTAAAATGTAGTTTCAAGTAACTATGTATATTTAATGTAGAAAATAAATTTTGTAAACATTGTTTTTTTTTAATCGGTTCAAGCCCATAATTTTAAGCAATAGTTACCTAAGCGTAGATATGTACCGTTTAGACGAACAAAAATCAATAGATATCTAAATTCTAGTAGGTAGATAACCATTGCTTTGAATTACAGGCATCAGAAGTGTAAACCTTTTACTACCGTATTATTTTAACAATTTTTTCATATATGTGACCTTCTCCGAGAAAATAAAGATTTGAGAAGAACGCATTTCAAGTTTCATAACGCATTATCACTGTGAACACACCTTCAGTTGGGAGATGCAGTTTGGTATGGTTAGTAATGATTGGGAGCCGACTTTGGTGACGTATTTTTTTTCGCTTTTAGTGTGAACTTCCAAACGAATTAACTCCGCTCATTGGTATTTGTATGAGAATGTCAGGGTCTTATGTACTAATTCACAGAAACGGGATTTTGTAGCTCCTAAACCAAGTGAATCCAAAGCGAAAAAAAATCGAAAATAAATCTGAACCTGCCAGTAAGAGAAAAAAATCGAAGCACCGGATCACGAGAAAAAGAAAGCTAAAGTCAAAGCGCCGAAAAAAGAAAAAAACTGAAATTGTCAAACGGAAGAAAATCGAAGTACCTGATCACGAAAAACCGAAAAAAAGTCCAAACTCCTAAAAGCACATTGATTACGTTTGTGCTCGTGTGAATGCTACCTTAAGGCGATTGTGGTCTCTAGATTTATGTTTGCCTCTACATGTGAGGAAACGTGTTGCTAGTGGTCTTCTTATGTCACAATTATTATACGCCTTAGAGGTGTTCACGGGTACTAATAGTGTTTTACTTAGACGCCTTCATCTTACATTTAATCATATCATAAGATATGTTTATAGATTAAGAATGAGGGAACACGTCACTCCTTTTGTATTAGATTTTGTTGGTATTTCTTTTGAAAATTTAATAAAATTGAGAATTTCGTTGCTATTTCACAAGGTGATTAAGACGAATTGTCCTAGTTATATTGTTGAAAACTTTAATTTCACAAAATCGAGTAGAAAGCCTCAAATAGTTTTTCATCGTATAACTTCATCCACTTATGAAAGATCCTTTAATGTGAGGATAACTAGAAATTGGAATTCGCTTCCTAGATACCTTAAAAATTTCGTTTTTTCAAAGGCTACGTTTAAATGCAAATTAGTGCAGTATTTCGGTATGTAACACCCTCTCTAATTTATGATAACTCTAATTTTATCTTTTCTTAATTGCTACATTATGGACCTTAAATTTTAAATTTTATTTTATATTTTAGTTATTATTTTAGTTTAGGCATTTTATATAGATATATTTTTTTTTTATATAGTAAATTGTTTTTTTAGTGGTATACGAACCATATTTGACACAGAGGGTCAAATATGGTTCGAAGACTGACAAAAAAAGAAAAACAATTTAAAACCAAAAAATCAAAAAAAGTAAAATTTTAATGTTTTTCTCATTTTTTTTTATCGATTTTCCCAATTTCGTTTTGTACGTTTTTATGGGGTAAATAATTTTTTTTAGGTACCAGAATCCACTCTTAAGTCCAAACCTTTTTTTGACACACTAGGTCCCTTTTCTGTGACATATGTAAAAATCATAAATTCAGAAAAACTTTTTTAAAAAATTTTAGCATCTTTCAGAAGGAAGATATGTTCTGGGATTATATATACCAGTGGGTTTTTTTAACAACATAAAATGGGCCTAAATATCCCATCAGTAGAGATATGATTTTTTAAATTTTTTTTCGGATCCATGATGCCGATGGTAGTGAAACTGTTAAGTGGCATAAGCAAAATTATTTGTATTAAAAATTGATGTGAATTAGTTAAAATTCGAATTTTTTATGCTTTGAAAAAAGTCATGAAAAATAGGAAGTCGTATAGAAAAATAGTTTATTTATTAGTATAGCCCATATTCCAACGAAAAAACAAGGTATATAGTATAATACCTTATGACCAATTTTGATAAATAATATATGGAATGGAGTGTTGCCTTCTATCACAAACGCAACATTCATAGTCTCGCTTTTGTGCTGGAATTTTAGTAATGGTATAGTAAGAATAACGGTATTTTAAAAACCTGCTTGGTTTGAGACTTGCTTGATACTTAACTGAGCCCAGGTTGACTGAATTATCTATGGGGGAGATCTGCCACCCAAGACTATATTGTTGGATTTGAGAGTGTAGTGGATATTAACACAAATAAAGTACTTCGTAATATTGTAAACGCACCATGATATATATGGAACCAAGATATAGACTACGATTAAGATATAGACTACTATTAACCCACCACGAGAACCCTGAAGATCGAATTTTGGTAAAAAAAATTCATTCCAGACTTATGACCGTAATTGATTTTAAAATATTTTTTTCTGTGTATAGTATTATCAAGAACTAGCGTGCAAAGACCGCCATATTCCTGGCCAAAATTCAAAAGTGTTAGCCCATATTAATACATATTAAAAATTTTAGGTTTCTAGCTAAATTGGTGTGGGCAGGCCATCAACGTGTAGAGTTTCTCCTTTTTGTCCCTTCACATAGTTTTCATAAATCCCATCTGTGAAGATGTGTACGCCAGAAGAGGAACCAACATATCAAATTTCAACTTCCTAGCTCTAGTATTATATTTGATCCATTCACCTAAGTATTTTTCATTTAAAAATTACATTAGTTATTTTTTACATAAGCTCTATACGATTGTTTACTTAAAGAATATTTTGCTTTTGTTGTTGTTGTTTAAATTTAGTGTAATTTTTTTTGTGCATGTGGCAATTCTGCCAGTTGGAAGCTGCACATACATATGTTTATTCCGATTATTAAAAATGGAGCGCTTTACGAAAGGAAATTCTCAAACTTTGAAGAATTTTCAGTCGAGAAAGTTCATATAATGTGTCAACCATTCGAAGAGTGGTCAACAAATTTGAAGAAACTGTGTCGGTTATGGGCACTAAGACTCCTGTGCGTCAACGTACCGGTCGCCCGAAAATATCAATTCGGCATCGTTCTCTCAACAACTTCAAATTTCACGAAGCACTAGGCAGCAAATTTTGACAAAAGACCTCCACAAAGAGTATTGGCCTGTCATCAGATCCTTTGGGGCCATTTGACGGATATTTTATTCCATACTTAATAGGAACATGTCTTCTTTACAATCCAATAAAAAAAATCACAACTATTTCAAAAAATATGTGTTTTTAATTTAAAATGAAAAAGTGCATTCTTACTGAGACACCACCCATTAGTTATATACCAAACTAAATAATTTTAAAAAGTCAACAGAATTCATGTTGGGGTTAAAATCGGTAAATATTATTTTTTACATTTTTGTTAAAAACTTTTTTATTTATTATTTTAATGGAATGATATTAAGCCTATGTCCATCCTCCATTCTAAATATTGGTATTTATATTTTTTAAAATCACATGAGTAGTTACGGACATTACCTTCAACAAACAAACAAACATGCACACATCACCTCTTTATTATATTAGTATGGAAGTATAGATTCCCTGTAGAAAGCCTGGGGTCAAGTGTCTACAAGTCACCACTTTTGTCGACTATTTTGGGTGACTTTTTGGTGACATGTCCACAAAGCGTCTATACTTTTTACATTCCTTTTTTGCAGCTGCAAAGCTGGGCTTGTTCTTACAAATTTGAACAAAACATATAATCAGCAAAAGAATCAAAAAAAAAAAAAATAACGAGAAAGAGGCAAAAATTTTTAGTGAAAGTTGCAACTCTAGAGATTTTGTGGAGCCTGATGAAGATTTTACGGAGCCTGTGGATGATTCTGTGCAGTCTTTTAAAGATTTGTCTACTCAAAAACTAAATTTTCACGAAATTTTTTTTTAATTTAATGAAATTTATAAAAAAAAAATTATTAATAAAACATCTAATTTAACAACATAAATGCACCTGTTTAATCTTATTTCCTTCCTAGTGTGGAAATCAACAAAAAAGTTCCCAAAGTGTAGACTAGAATTACTAAAATGTACTAGTGAATCTCTAGTTCCAATGTCTACACCTAGTCAATAGTTGTGTAGATTCGCAATGACACGCACATGTTAAATGTCTACAGCAGAAAGCGTTGGCTGGGGCATAATTAGTCAGTAGTACTGGTGACAAAGTCAATAGTGAATCAGTACAGTTTCACTATCAACATTTCCTACAGGGTTAATATCAAACCCAACTTTACACCATTATTACATTTTATTATATGATAGACAAAGTTTTATTAACATTTGGCGCGAGATTGTGTTTTTTTTTTTAAATTTTTTCTATTTCAAGCGAGACTAAACAACAAAAAAACGTGTTTGAATGTTATGTTTGGTTTTCTTAGCAGTTATTCACGACCATTTTAATACTTTTGTTATTTCATTTTAAAATGATGACGTTATTTTTGCGTTATAGCGAAATTATAATTTTGACCGTCATTAGTTTTACCTTAAATAAATTCAAACATCATTATCATCATAGGCGATGTTTGGTGTGTGTTGAGTTGTGTTGAGTTCAATACAGTTTATTTTGTTAATAAAAACGACATAAATTGAAGGTCATATGACACGTTCAAAATGTTTTGTTTTTTTTTTTTTTTAATAATTTATGTATAATATGTATGTAGCCCTTGTTTATGTATGAAATTTTGTTTTTGTTTTCCATATATTTTTGACCAAAGTATTTGTCAATTTCTATCGTTTAGACTATTTTCGTAATAGATAAACATGCGATTAAGTTTTATTATATTTTTAGTTTATTTTTAATAAAAAAAAATCTCGTAAAATTTGTGTATGTATTCGTTAAAATGTTTTAGTTGAAATATTTATTTGATTTGTTATTAGAAATATTTATATAAATATGTAATTTATTAAGTTTAAGATAAAGATCTTTAAAATGAATACATAAATTTTTCCATTTTTGTATATTGAAACTCGGTTTGGAGACAGAATAATATCCATATTAAGCTTTTAACGTGTCTACAGTCTCGTCATAACAGGTCAATTAGAAGTCCCCGGCCTGACACATAGATGGCGCTACAAGACTTAAATCGATATGATTTTTAGTTAGCCCTAACCTTAAAAAGACACGTGACAGCTGTCGGATCATTTGTTTGTGAATTATAGCATTTTGAGTAAAGCAACTTTTGTTATTGTGAAAAAAAATTGATAAAAAGGAATTTCGCGTGTTGATAAAATATTGCTTTTTGAAGGGAAAAAATATAGTTGAAGCAAAAACTTGGCTTGATGACGAGATTCCGGGCACTGTTCCAGGAAAATCAACCATCAAGGATTGGTATGCTAAGTTTAGACGTCAATATTAAAATATCTTTAATATGTTAATAAAATATCTTTAATATGTTAATAAAATATCTTTAATATGTTGGATTTCTTATGTTATTCTGTTAAAAAAATGCAATTTTACGAAGGAAAAACAAATATATTTGATCGGAATACTTGAATGAACGATCGGACTCGAATTTTTCAAAACATTTCAACTTTTATTTTAAATAAATGGGTTTTTTTATTAAGCCTATTAAAGATTTTTATAGATCTTGTTGTATCACAAAATATTTTTCGTACATTGCACCGAAGACGGTGAACGCAGTGAACCCCAAAAAAAGGTTGTTACGAAAACATCAACAAATCTACAAAATGATTTCGAATGACCGTACAGGTTGGTTGAAAAGTTTCTGCGCTCGAAATGAAAGAATACTGTTTTGTTACGAAATATATTTTTTTTATTCAATATAATCTCCTAGAAGCTCAATACACTTGTTCCAATGATCTTTCAATAATTTTATCCCATCCTTTTAATGTTTTTCCGGAAGCTCTGCAAAATAACCGTCTACGGCTGCTATGGCCTCTTCATTCGACGAAAAATGTTTTCCTTGCTTGTTTGAGATTTCTGAAGAGATAGTAGTCACTAGGAGCCAAATTTGGTGAATACGGTGGATGTTCAAGCAATTCGTACTTTAATTCTTTGAATTTAGCCATCGTCAAAACACTTTTGTGAGCAGGTGCATCGTCTTGATGAAAAATGATTTTTTTCTTCTTTAAACCAGGTCTTTTCTCACGACTTTTTTCATCCAGCTGATCCAAAAGGCTGCAATAATATTCAGAGTTGATTGTTTTACCTTTCTGAAGATAATCAATTAACAAAATTCCTTTTGCATCCCAAAAAACTGATGCCATAACATTATATGCTGATCTTTGTGACTTCACCTGCTTTGCAGCTGAACAACCAGCTTCAGTCCACTGTAAACGTTCTTGTTTCAATTTAGGATCATGGTGGTAGATCCAAGTCTCATCCATAGTTATAAAACGACGCAAGAAGTCGGTTTTATTCGGCTTAAAACGCTCTAAATTACGCTGAGAAATTTGTTTTCGATCCAGTTTTTGTTGAATTGTTAATGTGTGCGGCACTAACTTTCCAAACAGTTTTTTCATACGTAATTCTTGATGTAAAATATGGAGTACTTGTTCGTCTGAGATGCCTATGGTATTAGCAATTTAACGCTTAGTCAAACTTGGATCTTCACTAACCATATTATGTACCTGCTCAATGATTTCTGCTGTGGTTGCAGTTTTTGGTCGTCCTTCGCGTGGATCGTCTTCAAGGCTGGTACGACCACGTTTAAATTCACCAGCCCAAAATTCAACGGTGCGTTTTGAAGGTGAGGACTCCTTATACACTTCTAACAATTGTTCATAAGTTTCCTTTGCTTTTAAACCCTTCAAAACAAAGAATCTAATGACTGCACGATATTCAATTTTTTCCATATTAAAAAAAATCAATGACACGTCAACTTCAAATGGCTTGTAAACAAAGAAAGAATTGACAGAATGACTTGCAACTTTGCAGGGAGAGTCGCTATAATCAGTGTATCACCCTTGAAGGGAACTATGTTGAATAAAAAAGACGAATTTTGCCAGAAAAAAATGTGTTTTAGTATGGTAGGCCGGGTACTTTTCAATTGACATGTTAAATGCTCGAATAACTGAGATTAAGCTTTCAAACATATCTGAATTAAGGGGTTAGGTTGGTACGAAAATTCGAATTCGTCACAGGAAAGTTCAAAAGGGTGCCCTGCAGCATATTCTTTACTTTATAGTGCCGGAATCGATGATTCTATGTAAGTTAAAAACTATATTTTTTTTTTTTGTTTTTCAAAACTTCAAAGGCGTTTTTCTCAGTAGCCATGATTTCTTAAAAAGTTAAAATTTTGAACACTTCTTCAAAGTAACATCTAATATTTGAACGAAGAATTTTTTTATCAAGCAAAAAATTCTAATTTCAACTTTTTTCCTTCGTTCAAGCACGAGATTTATTTTTTTATTAATTTTATTTTATTTATTCAATAAGTGTGTTTGGGAACTTAAAAATTTGTACAAATTTGTAAAAGTTTTTACTAGAAGGTGTTTGTTTATTACACAAATACACAGTAAGGAGAGAGCAATAATAGGGAGTAAATCAGTGCTGTTCAAAAATAAAAATGTAGTTATGTTTGTGAGACAATGAGAATTGCACTGTAAGAAATGTTCAATGGGTTAATAGCAGTGCTAGTATCTGAGTGAATTTATTTTTTAATTGAAAATATGAAACTAATAATGTTTTGTGTAAAACTGTTTTAAAGAAATAAAAATTAAACAAATATTAAATTTTTGAAAGGAAAAAAAGAAATACATATATACATTAGGGTGTCTTTTTTTATTGTATAAAAACAAAAAGTTGAAGATTTTTTTAATCAATATTAAAATATCTTTAATATGTTAATAAAATATCTTTAATATGTTAATAAAATATCTTTAATATGTTGGATTTCTTATGTTATTCTGTTAAAAAAATGCAATTTTACGAAGGAAAAACAAATATATTTGATCGGAATACTTGAATGAACGATCGGACTCGAATTTTTCAAAACATTTCAACTTTTATTTTAAATAAATGGGTTTTTTTATTAAGCCTATTAAAGATTTTTATAGATCTTGTTGTATCACAAAATATTTTTCGTACATTGCTATTAATTTTTTTCAGTGCATTGAAAAAAAATCAGCATACATCCGCTACACATGTTCATTCGTCGCTGTTTCAGTGACGACTAAAACCAAGAGCGTAAGAATACATGTGAGTTGAGCAGGGGACAATTGTCCCATCAAATGAACAGCACTGGAGTAAAGTGACATATTGATACAAGAGAACTTACTGGTTAATACTGGATAAATTTTTGCCAGTAAGAATTTGTAAGAAAAGTTGTAAGAAAATTTAACAGCTGATTGATAAAAAAAATATAATTGAATAACACAGAATTTGTCCAAACACATTAATTTTTTTTTTTTTACAAAAGTTAAAAAAAAAAAATATGTAAATATCAGAAGAAGTAAGATGAAAGTTTGGAATGATCCTAGAGAACCATTTCACATCTAATTTTCATTTTTTATTCATATTTTCGATATTGAACGGTTGAATAATTTTTTTTTAACTATCTTACTAATCTTTACAAATTTTCCGTTTGCGTACTTTTTTCTTTGGATATTTTTCTGTTTGTGAGTAAATTTTGTCTTTCTGTAAATTTTTTACTGATTAATTTTTACTTCCACTTTACTGAAAAAGTACAAAAACGGACGTAGTATCAATACAATGAAAGTTATTCTCTGCAGCATTTTTCTAATAAAAGATTATCATAAAAACTTTTTTAGTTTTACACATCGAAAAATTCTCCAGATTTATCGTAAATAAGATGTAACACTTGGAGAAATTAAATACAAATTTGACAAAATTATTTTACTTACTTGACATTTGGTGCCAGGGATGAGGGTTTTTTCTTATGATGAACATGTGGTTCATCACCGACATGTTCACAATTTTCATGATCACAACTGGAACGTAAAAATGGTGTTTTCGACCTAGATCGACGTCTTGTTTCTATAGTGTAATCACTCATCTTTAAAAAAAAAACACTTTTATTTTTGTTTGTATTTTTATTTAATGCTACAAAGAAAAAGATAAAATATACAAATTAGATAAATTATTACAAAAAATTACGTTTACATGAAAAGTAAACAAATGAATTGCGAGTTAAGTAAACATTCAAGTTCGTTATATACAAAAAAAAAAAATAAATTACAAGACTTTGCCACATAGATTGATAAAAAGATACACAAATATGCAGACAAACGTTGCGAAGATAAGTAAACTAGTGAACAAAATTTTGGTGGGGTAAAAATATTACAAAAAAAAGGAGTGTCTTGTTTACATTTTAAATTTGAATACGTTTAGTGTAAAAAATTAAGTAATATATAAGAAAAATAAACAAACATTTAAAGGTAGCAACAGAATGAGCTTAAGTGACTTTAAGCTAGTTATCAGTATGAATAAAAAAATTTTAAATTTTCTAAATTTCATTTCATACGACAAAACAAATTTGAGGTCACTTAAGCCAATGATGTTTAAGTCTTCATCCTTTTTTATACGGATTGCAAAACGTTCATACGCAATCAACACAAGAATAAATATGTGTTTGCGTTCAAACGTTGAATATACTCCAACACACATATTTGTTGAAGATTTTAAATTAATCAAACGACGTGCAAATTGTTGTCACTGATTTATAATCATCGGTCGTTTTTATACCATTGATTTTATTCTTGTTCGTTCGAGTCAACAATAGTTATTTTGATGTAGAATAAATCAGAAAAAGCAATAAATAACGCGTATGTGTGTATTCATAATTAAAACAAAATAGTTTCGTATCTATAAAAAGGGGGTGGTTTTGTAGAAACACATTTCATAAATGTTATAATGTACATTAGGGTGGGTCTAAAATCCGTTTTTTAGAATTTTTATTAGTAATACCAAAAATATTGTTCTTTGTGAATTTTTTTTTTTTAATTTAGGTCGATATCTCAGGCTCTCCCAATCCGGTTAAAGTTAAATATTGCTTAATTTTCCAATCAAAATAGATGAAAAAAATTTAGACAATATTTAAATTTTTTCGGATTAGGCAAGCCTGAGATATCGACCTAAATTTTGTTTCCAAAAAAATATTTTTATTTCACAAAGAAGAATATTTTTAGTATTGTATTACTAATAAAAATTCTCAAAAAGCGGATTTAAGTCTCACCCGAATGTACACTATATCACTTATGCGTTGTTTGTTGTTTTTTCTGATTTATTCAACGCTGACTTTTTGTTGAGTGATTACATTTGCAGTAAACATAATCGACATATGATTCACACTGATCCCAATTACGCGTTCAGTAAAATGATGCTGATTTTATTCTACAGTGAATTTTGTTGAATTATTAAATATGAACAAGAATTTTTGTGTATGATTAAATCAAGAAAAAAGTTGATTTTGTAGTTCTCTGATATGTATTTCTTAGATCTAGTTTCACCTAAAATACCTACATAATTTTTAAATAATTGCAAAAGGGTTAAAGAAAAAATAAAAATCAAGAAAATTCCATGGTATTGTTTAGAAAAGCAATAATGCTAATAACAACACAACAGATGCATGGAATGATACTTAAAGTGCCACATGGCCAGACAAGATGTTTGTTGCCCTTAGATAAAAGCAAAGTTTTTAAATATAAAAACGAAAACTTGTAAAGGGGAGAGTTAAAAAAAAATATTAGATTACATAAAGAATAACAAGCATTTGTAATCAACTGTAATATTTTTAATTAATTATGGCATAAATTAAAAACTACTTTAAATTCATTTAAAATTTTAACAAAGCTTTACCAACACAGAAAAAAGTATCACAAAATTTTAAGTAATTAAAAATATTTGTTAAAATTCATATTCGATTTCTAACAATTTTTTGTTTGAAATGTTGGTAATTTGTTACTTTTCATATAAAAATTCTTTGAAAATAAATATTGAAGTTACAAAAAACAAGTAAGAGCGGCTAAATTCGGATATGCCGAATCTTATATACCCTTCACCATGGTTGGGAAAAAACTGTAGGTTATATATGGACATATATGGAATGGACAGATTTATATACGGACGCCTTTAAGAGAAAATTTACCATTTAGTTTGGTGATAAAACTTGGACTCGGGAAGATTTATGGTTCCAGAAAATAGGTATTTAAAAAAAATTTATGTTTTGGGCATAACTTTTTTGTATCTGAACCGATATTTCCAAAATTTTCAGCAAATATGTTATACTAAAGATTTTCGATCTTTTGCTATATAAGACGTATCCATAGGTCATATTACAGCTCTAGAATAGTGTTTGTTGTTTGTGTATAAAAGGTGAAGAGGTGAAAGAAAAGAATTTCAACAAATCGTTAAAAGAAATCACTAGAACTGCATGTGTTTTATTTCTACCAAAACGTTTGATTTAGCTGGCAAATTTGCATTTGGGATTTTATTTCGCTTTTTTATTAAAACTATTTTTAATTTCTTTAGCTTAATTTTAAAAATTTGAAGGAAAATTGTTTATAATTTTTTTATAAATTATTATAAGTTATGACCTAAAATAGTTGCACTCAAAGGAAAATTATGTATAAAATTTTCTTAATATATGAGAAATAAAATGGTTTAAAAATCTTTTTATAAATTCTTTTAAATCGGAGCAAAAAATAGAAATAAAAACGTTTGTGTTTTGTTTGTATCAGAGGGTTTTTATAAAAATTTTGATGTTTTTAGCCTATTTATGGATTATTTAATTATTAATAAAAAATTTTATTTAAATTAATTATTAAATCTGAAAAAAAACAAAAAATAAACAATCAAAAAAGTCTTAAGAAAATAAAAAAAAATTGTACAAAAAAAAAAGTGAATTCACCGGGATTCGAACTCGCGGCCTTAGAGAAAAAAAAGAATTTGTGACATAGCGTCTAGACCAGAGAACTGCAAAATCAACTTTTTTCTTTATTTAATTATACACAAAAATTCTTGTTCACATTTAATAATTCAACAACTTTTATATGTCGAAAATGTTTACTGCAAATTTAATCACTCAACAAAAAGTCAGCCTTGAATAAATCAGAAAAAACAACAAACAACGCGTATGTGTGTATTCATAATTAAAACAAAATATAAACACATTTCATAAATGATATTGTTTACATTAGGGTGGGACTTAAATCCGCTTTTTTAGATTTTTTATTAGTAATTAAAATATTCTTCATTGTGAAATATAAATATTTTTTTGGAAAAAAAATTTAGGTCGATATCTCAGGCTTGCATAATCCGGAAAAATTTAAATATTGTCAAAATTTTTTTTATCTATTTTTATTGGAAAATTAGGCAATATTTAACTTAAACCGGATTGGGCGAGCCTGAGATGTCGACCTAAATTAAAAAAAAAAAAAAATTCACAAAGAACAATATTTTTGGTATTCCTAATAAAAATTCTAAAAAAACGTATTTTATTTAAATGACAAATCTTTGCATGTGTTTGTTGCTTGTGTATAAAATCCAATATGCATTAAAAAATTATTTTTCCAGTGGCTTGTGTATAAAATATTTTATATTTAAGGTGGAGATGAAAGAAAAGAATTTCAACAAATGGATATGTTTGGTTTTTTGCTAATATATCAGCCATTTATTAACCGATCTGGCTGATTTTTAATAGCAAACAGAAATGGATTACATTTAACAGAAATAAATAACAATGAAGTCCTGATCATGTCTGGGTTCTTTGGAAAACCCATTTCAACACACAGACGGAGATCGTTAAATCAACTTCGCTCTTCAGAAGGACCCAGAATATATATACTTTATAGGGTCTAAGATTAATATTGTAGAAATTACAAACGGAATGACAAACTTATATATACCCTTCTACCTGTGGTGAAGGGTATAATAACAAAAAGTTTTTTGTATTTACAAATTCCATTGTTGGTGACTTTTTAAAAAATAATTTTTTGGATTTACAAAAATGTTCTATGGATGTAATTTTATTCTGTGAAGGGTTGAAATTAACTAAAAATTCCTTAAACAATATAAATTTATTGTTAATACATATTTTCAAAAAAAATTAAATATTTAACATGTAAATGTAGAATATTTTAAAAATCCATGTGAAATCCAGAGTTAAATACAAATGACGCTAAAAAATGGCGCAATATTTGTTTATGCTAAACGTACATACATAGACACATGTGGCAAACATTTTGCCGGCATTATTTAATTAATATAATACTTGGACTTTTTGTAGAACAAAAGAAGAAATGAATAACGTATTTTTTTGTTGATATTTAAATGAATCACATTGTATGAATGCAAAGGGTTTATTTTAAACGGTTTATATGAAATTGATTTTTTAAACTTTTATGATGTCATTTTTAAATAGTTTGACAACAGAGCTGGATTAAGATTTTTATAGATAAATACAATAAAATTTCAAATATATTGCTGATGCGAAGACAAAAAATTGGAAAAAGTTAATTCTAGCTAAAACTGGATGCCGTTTTTATAATTGATATATCTTTGGCCTTTTGACAAATTAACTTATTTAAAAAACAATTTATAAAAATTGTTATATGTAAGTGCTTTCTAAAATTGAAAATAAAATTGTTTTATTTTCTCTTAAAAAAATTGCCGCTAAACAATCAAGTTTTTTTGTTCAAAGAAAATTCCTGTAAATTTTTGACAAATCATCTCAAAGTCGACATAAGAAAATTTGGCAATGATTTTTTAGTCAATTTAAGTTTTGATTGCACACGTTTCTTACTGATCCTCAGATTTCTATGCCTTATATTAACGGTTCCCAGATAAGGGTGTCAATAACCTCGAGATCCCTAGCTGCATCCTAGGGGTCTGCAAAGTCTTTGGAAAATATACTTCATAAACCACAAATTTTTAAAAATTAGAAGTTGTTAGTTAAAATTTATATTTGGAATATTAAAATAGAAAGTCAGATAAGTCTGTTCCCGTACGTTACCGCGGGTTCCCAAACTTACCCAAATTTACCCAAAAGCGTTCCCGTACTCGATAATTGGGTAAATGAGAGCGTTTATTAGTGTTTCTCTTTTTACCGAAAGTTACCCAGACTTTTTCTTTGGGTAAATTGGGTAAATTGCCAAAAGAACAGTTGATAAACAAAAACAGCTGTTTTATAATAGTAAAAAAAAAACTAAGGAACTTCAGCGATGCTAATTTAGCCCTTTTCGTGTTACAATAAGCGGGTTTTAACTTTCTAAAAACTGCAAATATTTTCTGTTTATAAAAAGGGGACAGATCGGCACCTTTTAATTTTTCTTACCGTTTTTTTGAAAATTGTAACCCCCTCTTTTACATTGGCACGAAATCTCGAGATTTTTATATACACCACTTTGAAAAACAATGAAAAAAAAAAGCTCATAGACATTAAATTATGAGAAAAATATATTTATTAGAAATAACTTTGTGTGTTTTTTCAAACAGGAAAATATCAAAATCTCGAAATTTCGTGCCACTGTAAACGGCGGGCAATTTTAATATATTTTTTTGAGTCTTTTATTTCAATTTTCGCATTTCTCCATTAGCGCGTTTTCACTTGTCGTGTTACATTTATTGCACTTAAAAATTGGGCATCACTGATGCATTTTGACATTTTATGAGAGTATTTTGTGCTTACTCTCATTTTACCGAACTTTACCCAGAAAGCTATTGTCAATAACTAAAGCATATCGTCAGCTTATTATTGGTTTGACCTATTGCCGAAAAGTCGATATCGAGAAAAACGATGCAGCAAGTATAAGTTAATTTTTCTTAAAATTTACATGTTAAATATTTTTTTTATTTCACCATGTATTTTGAAAAAAACTATAAATTTCCATTCCGTTATGTACACAATAAGTCATATTTTATTAAGCTTTACAAAAAAAAAAAATTTGTTATCTGCTGCATATCAATTTTTGTTTTTGAATTTAAATTTATTTGCTGAATATCTCTCTTTTGTTTTGATCTGCATTCGTTGTAATGGCAATGCAGCAAAACAATACAGAAAGAAGTATTTTTTATTTATATTCATCATATAATTACAAATTATATTCTAATAACCAAACACAAGCGAAGAAGGCTATCGGCTGGTTGTAGCCTAAACATACAAGAGCCTTTGGTGGGAATTGAACCCACGCTACCAACTAGCCTACCGTTGCGCTCTATACTGGAGTACATTGTTTCATTTCTGTTTGTAAATTTGCTACATATGCCAAATGCAGCAAAACAATAATGACATTTTCTTTTTATTTGATCTTTATGATTTTTTTTTATTTTATTCTGGTTCGAGATCAATTCGGCTAGTGTCTAATAACTTTTTCCATAATTATAAAAATTTAATAAAAAAAATTTAATTTAAAAAATTTTACATGAACCAGAATAAAATACTTTTCATATACGATCATTTTTTTTAATTTTTGTATCCCCAATTTGCTGTACATGCTGCATCACTAAATATTAAAACTTCGGACGTACATAAATCAAATTCGATGCTGGATATCTTAGACATGCTAAAAGATATCGAGAAACGAATATAATATTTACAATAATCCATTCCTAACTTAATTTTTTAAAAAGCTCACGATTAATAAATATACGTTTCCAAAACATTGGGCAACGACCAGGGACTTTCACCTCAGCAGAAACCAATTAAATTCTGCTAAAATAATTACCAGTAATAAATATTAGTTTTAAAAATTAAAAAAATTTAAATTTTTTACTGCATATTTTAAGCGCATATTTTCAATTTTTTATCATTGCATGAAAGTCGCTGCCCTGATCATTACAATGCGGTCATACATAACCTGGGCAAAGAAAGACAGGCTGTATGTAGATTATTTTAATAATCGAGGAAAATTAACTATGAAATTAATTATGAAAATTTTACATTAAAATTTAGCAATTAAAAAAAATTAGAATATTAAAGAAAGTAGACCCAATTATTTGGGGGGAGAAATATTTTCGATTTATAAAAAAGAAAATTAATTTCTTGAAAGTCCCCTACAGGAGTCCCCTTATGGGATAAATAAATAATTGATTTTATTTAGTTTAACAAAATCTTTCGCCAATATTCTCTAGAATTAACAGGAATTTTCAAAAAATGTTAGCTTTCACGGAAAATTAAAAAGCGCATTCAATAAAATCCCTAACATGAAATGTGTTAAGACATGAGAAATTGTATACATGTGTCAAAAATAGATTTTATATTACTAATTCTATTACACATTCACTTAAAATTATGCAACTTTCTTTTGGCAAAATATTTAGACCAACCTATTAAATTAAAATAGAATTTCTTTAAAAAACAAAAATTACATGCCTTGAAAAATTCATTGCAGGGATATAAAAATAAAAAATGGGAACATGGGAATGTGTACAAAATGGGCTGACACAAATACAATAAAAAACAAAATCCATGAGCGAAAATTTGAAATTGTAAATTGCAAAACTACATTTAAAAAAAAAATGGTGCTCTAAATTTAGAATATTTTTTTCTAGACTAAAAGAAATTTCACTAATACAATACAAACACAGTTTTGTTTTAACAAATTAGTCAGCTAGCTGAAAACTCAAACCATATGTATATGCATTTATTTTATAGCTAAAAAATCTTTTAAATAATATTGTTAAATGTAGAAAAGTAATCTCGTAAAATTTTACATATAAACAAATTAAATGAGAAACAAGTAAAAATGGCTTAAATTCGGCTGTGCCGAATTTTTAAATACCCTCCACTAATGTCATTAAGGAATCATTTACCCTGTCCTTCACAGTGTTTTTGTTACAAATAATGTAAAAAATTTAAAACTGAAATTATGGTTGAAAAAAAATTTTTTTAGGTGAAAAAAAATTTTTTTTAGGTGAAAATTTTTTTTTTTTTTGATGTGAAAACAATTTTTGTGATGGAAAAATATTTTTGTTCTGAACAAACATTTTTGGTGTAAAAAAAATTTTAGTGGTGAATAAAATTTTTGTTTGCGTCTTCGCGCGTCAATCACCATTTCAACAGACGGACATCGCTAAATCGACTTAAAATCTCATAAAAATCAAGAATATATAAACTTTATGGGATCTTAGACCTTTATTTCGACATGTATCAAATGGGATGACAAACTGATGATGATAATAATAAAAAGCTGTATAATGAATATAACTGTACTTGAAATTTCAATACAGAAAAAAAAACAACAACATAAATTAAAAACATATTGAAGGTTGATGAAATGAAAAATTTATGGCCTTTAACATTAAAAAAAAAACAAATTATTTGTTAATACAATATTTATTCGATATATTTTTTAAAAAAATTACGCCGATTTGTATAAATCTGTCCTGATTAAATAAAATCGATTTGGTTAAAATAAAACCTATTGCAAGTTTGGGGCATATTCTAAAGCAGCGGTTCTCACAAATTTTCACTTCACAGATCCCTTGATGCATTTTTACTGGCTGGCGGACCCCCAAATTTTTAGTTTTTTTATATTTAAAAAAGCATTTAAATCCGAAGTTTTCCAGAAAAAATGGTACCAGCAAAAAATACTACAGATGTAATTGGAACTAGAATTTTCAGAATTTAAGAGATTTAACAGATAAAAGTTTTTAAAGAATCTTTCAATTAAATTACCCTTAAAAAAACTTAAAAACTCTAAGATTTTGAATAGTTTTCTATAAAAAAGCATATTAGTATCTGTAATTTTTAATACGAAAAATTTATTATTTTTGACATAAAAAATAATGTTTACTCAATAAAACAAAAAAAAAAAAAATTGAGTCTGAAAAGTCTTAAGAATATGTAGTTCTTATTTTCCTTAAAATTTTGAAAATCGCGATATATTTTTTATTTTTGAATTTTTTAAATACAATTATGGCAACTGACATGCAAGATTATTTATTATTACCTTCTTTAAAGATTTTTTTCCGAACTCTTCCCGTAACCCTTTGGATGCAGCTACAGACCCATGGTGGCGCGACCTTCTTTAAAGAATTTTTTCCAAACTCTCCCGGACCCCTTTGGTTACAGCTACAGACCCCTAGAGTGTCGCCACCCCCAGTTGGGAACCGTTGTTCTAAAGAAAGAGATAATTACCCAAATTGGCAATAATTTTTAACTTCTGTTTTAGGAACATCGGAATGAAAGAATACAATTCCTGAGGAGGAGATTTTTCTTATTCAAAATTGTTTGTAAAAATTGTTTATTTTGGTTAGTTTTAATAATATAGAACGTGTTTCAGCTTTGTTTTTATAAGAATTTAAAGAATCAAATGATCAAATATTATTAAATTAACCAAAATCTCCTATATATGTCCTTGCTGAGCTCATAAAAATAAAAGGAGGAGGACACACATTTTCCTATTGGACCTACATCAATTACGTGTCTATTCTTACAAGAAATTTATGACTTAAATTTTGACTATACTTCCCTTGTGTTTGTTGATTCAAAGTCAATAAAATTTTATTTTTTATAAAATTATATTTAAAAAAAGTATAAAATTTTAATATTTTGTCCAGATAATATGAATGCCGTAACACCTTATTTTAATTTATTAAGAGTTTAGTTATATTTAAGTTTTCAACGTTACTTTTACTCTTGGTACTAAAGTACTCTTGTAGACCTTGTAAAGGTTGTTGATATAGTAAAAGTACTAGAATTTACTACACCACAACAACAAAATGTATTTAACTAATATTTACTAGGCTGTGGTTAAAATACAAGCCAAAAGGTATTGTAAATATGTTCATGTTGTACATTTACAAAAATAAAACAGCTGATCGTTTAGCCGCCAAAACTATTGTTTGATTTTTATACCCTCCACCATATATGGAGAGTGTATATATCAGTTTGTCATTCCGTTTGTAACATGTCGAAATATGTCTAAGACCACATAAAGTATATATATTCCTGATCCTTATGCAATTTTTAGTCGATTTAGCGATGTCCGTCTGTCTGTCTGTTGAAATAGGGATCACGACGCGAAGACG
Source organism: Eustalomyia histrio (assembly GCA_949748255.1). NCBI lineage: Eukaryota > Metazoa > Arthropoda > Insecta > Diptera > Anthomyiidae > Eustalomyia > Eustalomyia histrio. Next base: position 12,961,633 of record OX456527.1, read on the forward strand.
CTAGCGGCGGTGCCTATTTTTACCCAGATTATTGTGCATCCTCCCAAGCAGTTTGGTATTGAAAATGAGCAAAATCGGTCCAGCGGTTAAAAAGTTATGGGTGAAAATGTGAAGATACCTCTAAATTTTCCAAACAAATTGGTTTATTTTATTACAATTTCATAGTAGCGACTAGTATATAATATATATTTTCTCATATTCTTCCCAATCGCTTAGAAATTAATAATATTTTGTAAACCTCAAATATTTTTCACCTTAAAAACTTTTTTTCACCACAAAATTTTTTTTTCACCACAAAAAATTTTTTTCACCTAAAAAAATTTTTTCACCTAAAAAATTTTTTTCACCTCGAAATTTTTTTCAAGTAAAAAACTTCGTTTCCGCATCCAAAAAAGTTTTTCACCTCCATAATTTTACTTCAAAAGTTTTATACATTGTTTGTATCAAAAACAATAGAGAACATTGGTGGAGGGTATTCAAAGATTCGGCACAGCCGAATTTAAGCCTTTTTTGCTTGTTTTATTTTTCATTTTGTGGTCACTATTAAAATAAAGTTGAATAATGGATCAAATAATGAAAAACCAAACTTTAAACAAAAGCGTGAAAAATTTGGTTTTTATTATTACAAGTAATACCGTATCTTCCAACCCAGAATCTCTGAAAATTATATTTGGTTAATTGCATTTTGCTCCAAAAAATTTATAATTTTATCTCTTTCCGTAATTATGGGCATTTTTGTTAACTTCAAATTCTTTTTGATATTTTAAGTTTTCAAATTGAGGAAAAACAAAACAAAAATCAGCTGATTCATTTATTTACAATAGCAGAGTTTATGCAGGAAGTAGATACACGAAAAAGTCGTTCACGCTTTGTACTATTAAATCGTTGTAAATATACCACAAAGATTGAAACCCGCTATTGCAAAATTAAGCAGTTATTAAAAAAGTTTTTTCATCAAAAGAGATTTAAATTAATTCTTCTTTTAAGATTGCATGAAATTGATCTTTCTCTGACTTTTCTGCCAAGATGTTCCCAGAGATTCTCGATCGGGTTAAGGTGGTCTGGGGACTGAGGTGATCCCTTCGCAGTTTTGGAGGAATTGTTAGCATCGTTATGTAGTTGGAAAATCTAGTTACCTGCTTTGCCCAATTTTGCAACACTAGGGGCAATCAAGACTAGAATAAAATCAAGATTACCACTAGCTGATCCCGCCTTGCATCCCCAAACCATAACGGAGCCTCCACCACGATTTATAGTTTTAGTTACCTATTTGGCAATGAGTGCTTGCAATATATTTGAAGGCTTTTTTTACATCAAAGATTTCAAATTAGCTTTCATCGGTGTATAAAATATTTTCTCAAAAATTTGAAGTTCCAGTTTTGTAATTTTTTTTGGCGAATTTCAATCACTTGCTCTGATTAACAGGTAGCCTTTTGCGAGGTGCTCTTTCATGCAGACTATTTTGGTGAAGTGTTCTTCTAATGGTACTTGAGCTCCTCACTGGTTTCCCGAAAGTCTGCGCTACTTGTTCCGATGTTTTTACTGCACCAGAAGCTGATGGTGCTTTTTATATGTGTCTATTATTTTCTTTTTTATTGTGCAGTGATTGTATCCCACAATTTTGACAGAAGAAGATACTTCAACCGAAGTATCTAATGTGGATCTAAAGAGCCACATATGATGGACCATTAAACTAAATGCCTTTTTTAGATCCTGAGGAAATTACCTTTCATTTAAGGACAACACTTATATATTACTACACGTACCGGCTTTAGGGCCTGGAGCCCCCAAAGGCTCCTGCCTCAAAAACCGAAGATGGAAAAAAATTTTTTATTCCAAAAGATGTTATATTTTCAATTTTTTTAAGCAAAGCATAAAAGTAACTTTAAGCATTAACACTAAATGTTGGCTTATGACAAATTAAAATGGGAATGATATAAGCCAACTTGGATAGCTTGCCGCATAAAGACAGCTAAAATGTGTCTCATAACACAGGGTTGACTTAGCATATCTTTTGAACAGCAAGCAAATGCCAAAAAAAAAAATAGAAAACATTATAAATGACTAAAATTAATTTACAAATTATAAACAATTACAATCGTTAATAAGAAAATAAAAATACAATTCACGAGAACCAAAAAAAAAGAGATATAAATCACGAATCAAAAACAATTTTTATAGATTCCTTTTTAGAAATTGAATTATTATATTGTTCATTTAATGAGAAAATTGTAAAATCTAATCAAATAAAACTTTCGAACTCAACATGCACGCACGTTAAATCAATTCGCATAAAAATTTATTAATATTATAAATCAGTGAATAATTTATAATCACTTAATCAAGTTTAAAATAAAACTTTTGGCAACCCTTACTTTAAAGTATGTTTATTTTTTCTTTATTCCCGTCCTTCGCTTTCGTCACAGGCGTTCTTGCTCAATTACACACACACACACACAATTGCAAGTGACACATTCCAAAAACACGCATGCTAAAAATTCTCAAAAGAAAATCGCAAAAAAGTGGTAAAAAAAAGCGCAGGGAAAGGAATATTAAAACTGTAAAAACATTGATTTCTATTTTTCACATATACAAAAAAAAGCACACAAAAATGTACATTCATGAATTGGAAATGAAAAACTCGTTTTTCCCACTTTTTTTCATTTCTATAACAAGACGCGATGGCCTCCTCTAGGCAAACACAACATATATTAATTCAACAATATATATAACGCTTTATTAATTACAATGAAGTATTTTATAAAAGTATGAAGCACTAAAAATGCGGTCATCGCTGATTTTGGCTACAATAATCATTGATGATAAAAATATTTAACATAAAACTCACTTTTCTTAAGGAAATTTTGGTAGTTTGTTTGTATATACAATTTTTGTTATTAATTGCTGTAGTTTTTTATTTTTATAACATTTTTCACCATTAATAATTTTTTTGCGGTGTTTTTTTTGGTTCACTTTAATATTTATTTTTAATATAAACACTGCACGTTTATGTTTTTTTGTAGTTATTTAATTGTAAACATTAGTCATCAATTAATTTATGCAAAAATATCTTTAAGCGCTTGCTTTTATTTTTATATTAACAAAATAACGCGTAATCCGCAGCTGTACGTCCGTTCAAATCAATTTGAAATATGCGAATGACGATGAAAGAAAATTGAAGCTATAATAGGGGGGCCTGTAGGGTTTTCCATCTTTCTACAAGGTTGTAATATTTTAGTATGCCCAACAGAGTTGTAATTGAGGTGAATTTCATTTAAAACGGTATTTTGCAAAAAGCTACAGAATGATTAAATTTTAATGAATTTGGCTGTAATTATTAAATTTATCAACTAATTAGAAGGATTAAAACTAAAAAGTATCGCAAACACATGTGAAATAAGTAATATTTTATGAAGTTTTTAGTTTCTACCTTATTTTTAAATAAATGCAAAAAGCTTTGTTAGGGTGTGTGTCAAACACTAGCAAAGTGGCATGGTAAAAATTGTTTTCTATGGTGAAAAAGTTTTAAATTTTTAAGTGTGAAAAAATTAAATTTATTTATTTGCTTTTTTTATTTAAAGCTTTTAAATTTTAAAACTTCAAAAATTTCTATTCTTATGTCAAAAATTCTACTAGCCCTATGGGTTGGTGAAATTTTATTCACCTCAAAACTGTCAAAAATTTACCAAGAAGCATACTGTGCTACCTTTTAACACACACCCTATAAACTTTTTTTCATTATTGTTTACAGTGGTGAATATTAGAATATCTGGATATATTAGCGAATGCGGCAAGCTATCAAACATGCCTTATTAATTTTACATAATTCAACGTTTAGTGTTGACGCTTAACGTTAATTATGTCAAATTTGTATGGGAGTGACTGAAACCAACGTTAATAGCTTCCCGCATAAACACAGCTATTTATCAAGTATTTGAATTTTTGATACCCAAACCGAAAAAATGTAGTAGTGGCACAATTATCAAAATCCATAGTCCATTAAAAAAAAGCCAGAAAAAGAAAATTAATAAGATTTTAAAAAGTATTTACGATCAAAATTCTAGAAAATTTGAAATTAGGCGTAGTTAAAACGTATTACAAATTCATTTTCATTTCTACCACCAAATCGTTGGCAATAACTTTTTAATGGTTGACTTGTAGAAATAATATGCTCATAGTTATCTTCTAACACTTCATGTTAACTATGTTACAGTGAGGGTTATTTCAGCTATGACAAAGTTGAGAAAATAGTGATTATCAACTATGTAATTTTTTGGGTGTAATCATATTTATGTTTCCCATTTCACCACGCACATTGTGTTATTTATAAAATAAACTTTGATTGTGTTGTAACACATACTGTAGCTAGATAATTAATACCCTAATTTTATGTTATTTCAACTTAGTTTTTTTGCATGTTTTCATACATATTTGTGATTATGCGGCAAGCAAAGCTTATGTAAATTTATATGTAAACTGCCGTATTTGCTGAAAGTACAACATTGTTATTCTGTCAGTAATCTGGTAACGCTAAATATCTAATGAGAATCATGCAATACGATCAGTTTCTTTTTCTTCGTCCTTCTGATAAGATGGTGACCGTTATTTTGTTATTAATAAACTAAAAAGTTAAATAATTTTAATTAAATGTGTTTAGTGTAAAATATAATGCAATTCGAAGTGTTGAATGTAATATAAATTTAATAAAAATGAAACTGTGTTAGTGTTAATAAACTGAAACCGGCTTTATTTGTGATTTTTTCATATTCCTTTAAGAATTAATTGATCTTATTTTGTTATAAAGAAAGAAAAAATAATATATGTAGTTTAAAAAGTTATTAATATCAAACTTAAATTTGTTTTTTAACAAATGTTAATGCAAATTATTGCAGTATCTTTTTATATAAAAAAGTTTTTACATAGTTTTTTTTTGCAATATGGCGTCGTTGTTACTACATTTTCTAAGGTAAGTTTTTATTGTTTTTTTTTTACTGCTAAGTTTTTTTTTTACAATTCATAAATCCTTTTATTTTGGGGAATGTGGTGAATATATATAAATGTAATTTATTTCTTAGGGCTAACAAATATTTGGAAAATGTAATTTTTTTTTTCGCAATAGCAAAATCCAACATGGCGTGCATATTTACCTCATCAACGTACGTATAAATAAAATGTATTTATATTTATTTATTGAATTCTGTATTCAAAAGGGAATTCGGTAAAGATATAGTTTAGCGGCGTGACTAAAAAATTTATGAAATTTGGTACATCACAAACACTCTTCTGATGTCCAATTTTTTTTTAGGGGAAGCGTCTCCTTTCGTAGGAGCACTAGTTAAAAGATAAAATTAAATGGTTGTATTTCACTTTTGGACAACAATTTTTGCCATTCATATATATTTGCTGATGATATTATGATGTTGTATACTCCCGGTTCTGATCATATTGACCGCTTTGAGACCTGCTTGAATAACCATCTTAATTTAATATCCAATTGAATGTCACTAAATTGTATTGAGAACAATTCCACTGAGACAAACAAAGGCAATTGCTTTTAAACACAGAACAGGAATTTTCTTTATCTTAGGATATATCTAAATGGACAGGTAATTGAGTATATGGATTCTCTTAGATGTCTCGGTATTTTTTTGGATTCCAGACTAAGTTTTAACAATCACATAAATTCTCTTTCCAATAAAATTTGTCGTACTATAAGAAGATTATACTCATTAAAACAATATACACCTAGACATGTAAGACATCGCCTAGCTCATTCCCTAATTATGTCCCAATTTAATTATGGCCTTGAGGCCTTCTCTGGGACCTGGTTATATAATATAAATATTATTGAGAAAATTGTCAGAAAAGCTGTTCGTTATGTATTTAATTTGAGAATTTATGAACATGATCGTGTAACGGAGCTTGTTCCTGAGTTTTTAAGATTTAGTTTTGATAACTACTTAAAATTTCGTACTTAACTTCTTTTTTATAAAATTATTAAATTGCAACAACCGGAAGACCTAGTGAATGAGTTTCACATTTATTAATTCAACTAGGAACGTTCAGATTGATGTACCTTTTAGACATCTTTCAATATTTGATCGATCTTTTGTTGTTCGTGTCTATCAAATTTGGAGTAATCTGCCAAAGGGTCTTTTCATATTCATTTTTATCATATAAGCGTAGACTACTGGATTACTTTAATGAAACTCCTCCATAAATAATAATATGCCTTTAAAGTTTCATTTATGCCCCTAATTTCAAGCAATAGATACCTACCAGTGCCTAGTTACCTACACGGTACGAACAAAAACCAGTAGGTATCCATGCACAGGTCGATCTATTGCTTGAAATTACGGGCATTATGACCTTTAAGACTTTTTTTTTTGTCTCTTGCTATAGGTACTTATTTAAATACTTGTTTCCATGTTCATATGGCTGGGGAGCCGCAAATATGTATATATATTAATATGTATTTATTATTATTATATATTTATTTAATTATTTAATAATTGTATCATTATAGTATTTAGTTTTTTATCTAACAAACATAAATAATTAGCCATGAAGGCTTTCTTTCTATTGATATAAATAAAATTATATTTTGCGATTTAAAACAAATCTAATAATCGGCTCTGGACGAAATAAATATTGTTAAAAATATATTTGAAATAACTTATTTATGAAAGAAACATTTTTTTTTGAAAAACTTGAATTAAACAAAAAATGTGAATCTATAGGGAAAGTTAAAAATTATTTGTATCATAATTGAAAATTCACAGAAATGTGTAGACAAGATTTCAAGCTTTCACTTGATATATGGCACAACCTGTTAGCTTGTCAAATGCCAAAAATATTAAGGACAAAATTTAGACTTTACTCCCCTTTTTTTGAACAACAATTAAAAAATTTGCTCTGCAAAAATACTTTACTCAGTGAGGCCACTAAGCTGTCAATAACATAACTGTCTTTTAAACATCGAATGACCAAGAAAAAAAAACTAGAAAAAATGTGGAAATGCTTGACCCTAAAAACTTCTTAATTTGATAAGCAAAGGGGTCATGTTGTACCATAATTGAAAGTTTAAATTCTTGACTAAACTAAAATAACCATTATATACGTAAAATTTTAAGTTAAATAAGTTTTTTTTTATACAAAAATTATTGAAAAAAAAAAACAAAAATTGTTTATTAAGCGAAAAAATATACGGACAAGCATGCTGGACAGATTGGCTTGATGACTCCGTGTATTTGTTTTTGCAATGACCAACAAACAACGCATTACATGATCAAATACTGAACATGTTGTACAACATGTTTGATCGTCTAAAGGTCCCTTTAAGTTCACAATGAGCTAGTTAATACATTGAGTCATATTAGACCTACTTAAAATATATTTCAGAGGCCTTCCCTTTGGTATTAATTTCGTCCTGATGAAATAAGTATTTCAAAACTTATTTGAAATTTAATTTTCAACTTTGAAATCTAAAAAATTTGGAGCAATTGACGTAAACTGTGGTTGTTTCAAAAATCGTTAATTTTTTTCATTATCAATTATCTTCTTTCAACCATATTTTCAATTGTAAATATCTTTTGTAAAAGCTATTCTAAAACACGACACTATCGAATATTAGACTATTAGATAAAGTCTCCGATTATTTCTTGAATATACATAAAGAAAAGTTTACAAAGCCTAAAAATGCTTTGAAAAAAACATATTTTTATTACTTTTATGCATTTATTTATTCTTTTAATCAAATTTTTATATACTGTAGTTTTTTTTATTATTTATATGTACGATATTTTTTTTTGAATTCATTACAAACTCTGCTCTAAAAACTGCTGGATTAACTTGGTTAATATAGTCAAAGTAAAACTGTTTTTAACACATAAATAAGAATCGAAACATTGATAAAAACATAAACAAAACAGAACTTTAAACTTAAAAAAATAATAAATTATACTTAAAGCGAATACTCCAACTGTGAAATTAAATTCCAAAACTACAGCAAAATAAATAAACGTAAAAGGAAATTGAAAGCTTTTAAAAGGAGGGCATAATAGAAAATACCATGGTTTTGGAAACTTTGTAAGTACACAAAGAAAATTTATGAGAAAATAAGGCGAAAAAAAAGGATTTTTTTTCGAGAGACTGGCTACACAATCGATTTACTTATGTAAAGCAGCAGTATCTAATTTAGGTTCGGGTTTCTTAGCTAGACCAGCCAACAGTTTCTTAATTTCAGCAATAGCACGACCAGGATTTAAACCCTTAGGACAAGTGCGTGTGCAATTCATGATGGTGTGACATCTGTACACACTGAAGGGATCCTTAAGTTTATCCAAACGTTCAACGGAATTTTCATCACGAGAGTCAATAATCCAACGATAAGCTTGCATAAGAACAGCTGGACCCAAGTACTTTTCAGCATTCCACCAGTATGATGGGCAAGAGGTAGAACAGCAAGCACACAAGATACATTCGTATAAACCATCCAATTTAGAACGATCTTCTACAGATTGTAAATACTGTGCTTTACCTTTCTTTTCAACAGCTTCATTTCTAACAGAAATAAGAGATTTTTATTTTTTTTTTTTCATTAATTATTTCAATTTCTATTTTAGAACATAAAAACTTACTTGCGTTGCAACCAGGGTTGAATAGCTCTGTATTGTTCATAGAAATTAGTCATATCAGGTACTAAATCACGTACCACATACATATGGGGCAAAGGATATACCTTCAATGGTTTCGATGTGTTGGTATCAATTTTGCTAAAAATAAAATATTAAAATTATTATCAATTGTACATATGTATACATTCTTATCTTTATGAAATGTGAAAGTTTTTTTTTATTTCATGTTCATAGGCTTTAGGAGATAAAATTAATGTTTTGCTATTTTAAGATGCATAAACCCAACAAAACAAAAACAAATATGTAATGATAGGTCGTTAATGAAAACATTACTTTGAAATACAAATTAATGAACTACTCATAATAGATGGCAAAAGTACTTATATGTACACGAAAATAATGATGTGCTGGTAGTTACTGAAATAAGTACCGAATTCGTATTTCTGTGTCTTTAATATTTATTAATTAGTTTTGAAAAATTATAATATAAAATAGAAAATTATCTGCTGTTAAAAATGATTTTGCAAAAATTTTAAAGGATTTCTAATTTGAAGCTGCATAGCATCTATATAAACTTAAAATTTTGAATGCAAAAAAATAGATATTTTTAATATTGTTTTTTTAATAAATTTAAATACAAATTATTCTTATCTATTTATTTTAGTATAAAAATTTTAATTTAGTAAGGTAAACTATTATTTTGGTAAGAGTAACTACTTACTTTACTGTTATAAGTAAGCACTTATTTCTTCACTATGAGTAACGAGGCTGGTAACTCACTTTTTTTTTGTAAGCGAGAGGGTAATGACCACCCATGAATTTTGAGACATCGCGAACAAAAGTAATTAGGCGAGTAAATAGCCTGGTAACTAGTGAAACCCTTTGTGTGCTACTTACTCCCTTAATTACTTGGTAATGTCTGTTTTTGCTGGGAAGACACACATTAAAGTAATGTAGCGGTTATTTAATACTAACAGCAAAAGAATTAAATTTCACAAGCTTGATACATACTTTTTGCTTAAAAATCGTAAAAGTATCACAAAATATAGCTGCCCAGCCAACAAATTTCAGAGTTCGAAAAATGTATGACTCTTTAATGATTACAAAAGAAAATTATTTCTCGACCCCTTTAATTTTGTATTTGTATTTATTATTAAATTGGATTTCTAATACAACCAGACAAAATATCTTATAAATTACAGTATTAGAATCAGACTAGTTATAGATTGATTAGAAAAACAATTGAACTTAAATTAAATATAAAATAATACAAGTATAATTAATCAGAAAAGTAAAAGAAAAATTTTACATATTTGTATAAAAAACATTTTAGAAAAATATTCGAAAAGTAATTTCCTAAACCTTATTGCGTTGACAGTAGTTTGCAAATTATTTGGGAGTTAGTTCCAGAGACGTATGGTGAATATGAAAAATTGACATTCGGAAGCATTCACGATGCCGAAGTTGTGTTATTGCGTTTATTCAGAGATAAAAATTATTTGATTAATCCTTTTTTTTTCTTTTGACTTTTCAAAAGTTTTCTATCAAAAATACTCTACTCTTTTTTTAGACAAAATGAGCCAAACAAAACAGAACCAACGTTACTGATTTAAGGGAAATTATTGTTTCAAAAAAATATTGACTCAGAAATGACAACGAAAAATAGGAAATGGAGTCTTTTGAACAATCTAAAAATGTTTTAAAGAAAATTATTTTTAGTCAGAAAGAAACATTTTAACATTATAAGTTTAACGAGAGACGAATGGTTACTTCGTGTATTTTGTTTTTGTATTGCATGTGTTTTATTTTATTTTCGTTCGTCTGAAGCAAACCGTGATATTGAAACACCAACTAAATTTGAGTAAATCTTTTTGATCCCGTTTGCTGTCTGATTTATTTATTTATTCAAATATTCAAGAACCAAGTCCTCTGGGCCAAATATGGTTTGTAAAATAATAAGGAGAATAACGGGTATTATATACACTTCCAGTATCCAATAAAGCCTAATTTTGAAACTACTACAGTTAACGGGCACAGCGTAGTTTTTTATACTGGTTTAAAAAATAATTTTTATTGGTCAAGTGGCGGGGCTTGAAAATTAAATTTTAAATAAGTCCAAAAATACTTATCCGATCAGAATAAAATTTACACCATAGGAAAGGCCTCTCTTAAATAAATTTTCAGTAAGATCTTATATCACACCGTAAATAAACTTATGATGGACTAATAGAAATTCTATGTGAATTTTGTTTTTAAATTTATTTACTCAATATTTCCCAGTATAATTGTATTTTTTTTTTTTGCATGAGTTAGTAGTCAAGACTTCAGGTTTTCATTTCAGACACCTGCCTCTTCAAATTACAAATATTTTTTAAGTTCAAACTTGGTCAGTTAAAATTTTTTAATTTTGTTTCTGGTCATTCGATGTGTTATAGACGATTTACTTTTGCAAAGTAAAGTTTTTCTGTTTAACCCACCGACAAAACGGCATCTTTGGACTAAGTTTGGACTCTTTAGTCAATGGACTAAGTTATATATATTTTGGTGAGGTGCTTGTAAACTCTAGATAAGCTCCAATTTTTGATTTATATGTTATTATCAAATAAAAATTTAGTATTTAATTTAAAACAAAAAAAAAATTGGATAAACTTTTATAAAAAAATTTGTCAATTGTCCCAAATTATTGTAAGGCCCCTTTGCACATGATAAAATTATTATGATGATTTTTTCAACTTGTATTACGGCACTTACCTAATACAAGCCAATGTATTGGTACCAGCAATATTCATGGCACAGGAACCACAAATACCTTCACGACATGAACGACGGAAAGTTAAAGTAGGATCCATTTCATTTTTAATCTTAATCAAAGCATCCAAGACCATTGGGCCACATTCGCGCAAGTTAATCTCATAAGATTGCATATAAGGTTTCTCACCAGCATTATCGGGATTCCAACGATAGATTTGGAAAGTTTTGATTTGTGCTTCCGGTGTCTCTTTGGCTTGAGCCTGTTGGTTTTGTTGGCTACCAAAGGTGAGGGCACGCAACTGCAAGTATAAAGCAAAACAATAGAGCATATAAAAACAAAATACAAATGACATTTACTAGTAAATTAGAATATTTAATATAGTATATTAAAAACTGCACATGATATCAAAACAATTATTAGGCGTTTACATAACAATTTAATTTTTGCAAAATTTTCCATTATAATTTCTTATATTTGCAAGATTTTTAATATAAAAACAATTTTCTTTTTATTTATATTAAATTCTTATGTAAGAAAATTTCTTCTTCAAGTGAATGAAAACTTCTTTTTAAAGACACTTTTTCCTTACCTGCTGACGTGCGGCCAAAGAACCAGCACGGCTCAATATCAAACGGGCTTCGTTAACCAACATAATTTAGTATATACTAATTAACACTTGTTTTGTAACTAAAATTGAAACGTCACTGCGTTTGCAATTTACAATTTTAATAAAAAGTAAATAATATAATTTTTCTTATTTTCCCCGTGAGGAAAATTCTAGACTTGTTGTTGTATGTTGAAAATCTCTCGCAGCAGACTGCTAGAAAATAAAATTTCTCTCAGTTTTGATTAGAGTTGTAGAAGCATTGAGTAGTTGTGTACTAAGTACTTGATACCGCATCTTCTTTTTGAATAATCAATATCCACTAATACTAATTTCAGAGTTGTATTATATTTATATGCATAGTTTTTCCCTAAAAACGACCTATGAAAAAACAACTACGGTTAAATGCAACTCTTTTAGAAAATAAGTTTTGTGAAAAAACAGTATTTAGTAGTATTGCGTACTCAGTTGGTCAAGTACTGAGTTGTACCGAGTACTCAAAAGTATCGACAATTTACAACTCAACTTTTGACTAGAGTTTTCTCCAAGGATGCCAATTCCACGTTACAAAATAAAGCTAGATTTAAAAAAAATCGCTAGAAATCTTTAGATTTTCAAAAAACGAAAAACCTGTTTATTTATTTGAAAATCAAAATGTTTTAAGGGTGTATTTTCTATAAATTATTAAATTTTAGTTTCCTTTAAGAAGCTCGAGGCTTTAACAGCATTAATTATTGCTGCTCATCAAAGAATAACTTTAAATTATTTTTCACATCAGTTTAAGAATAATTGATAATTTTGTATTACTACCATATATGTATGTATATATTAATAATCAAAATTTTATTTTATAATTGTAATCAAATCATAGTTCAAAAGGAATCTTTTTTTCCATAGATTGATATAAATGAATTGAAAAACTGTTTTAACAGTAATTTAAATAGTTTTTTAAGCAACTTATGCCCGATAACACAATGTTCCGTTAAAATAACTAAGAGTTAAATTCAGTTATTACCTAACTGAATTTTGTGTTAATGTGATTTTAAAACATTCTAAAACTTAAAACGTAACGGAAAAAATTAACAACGGGAAGTTTGATGCAAATAACTGCCATCTTAAGGTTATAATATTTTTTAGAATATGTATTTGTAAATATAAACAATAAATTAACCTCTTAAATTTTTTGTTTCGATTTTATTTCCATTCTTAATTTTAGTAAGCTATTGTATTTATTGTTTTCCTTTAAATGCAAAGTATGCAAAGTCTGCAAAGTTTGCATAAAGAAATAAATTTCCTGCTAGATGTAATCTACCGTTTTTTTATAGCTAGGTGAAAAAAATCGCTTTGTAAGCGGGAAAACGGAAAAATGGCAACCGTTCATTAACGAACTAGTTCAAAGACCGAAATCAATTAGTTCACCTTTTTATTCTATACATTCTATCTATTTTTAATAATCATCCTTTGAATTATATCTTTTAGCAAATTGAATTAAATCTTTTAGTATAGTATTAAAAATGTTGCAAATTAAAAAAAAAAACAGTTAAACATACAAAACAGTTTCGAAAGAATTTATTAAATTCAAGCTTAATGCACGAAAAAATTATCTCATATTTAAAAATGTTCTTAAACTCTATACACACTGATCCCCAAAATACGTATTTTCGTTTTTTAAATCGAAAACTTGAAAATGACGAAAATATTTACGTATTTTGGGGCTAAGTGTGAATGGAGTATTATACCATTCCGTTAAAACTATTTATTAGGAATACATTCAGTAGCTTTATTTCTAAAATTTATCTCGTATGTGTAATATTTCTCATCGAGCTAAAGATATTTTTTTTATAAAAAAAATAATTATAAATATTTATTTATCCCTAAATAAATAAATAAAATTTATAAATATTTATAATTAATTTTTTATTAATAAAAAATATTTAGCTCGATTAAAAATATTACATAAATCAAAAAGATCGAAGAAAAATAAAATAATTATTTACGTGGTATTGTATGAATTCCTAACTTGAATGATTCAAATGTTATGTTTATTCAACATGTTACTAATAGAATGAAGAAATGTTAGTATCATTTATTTGTACAATAATCTTAATACAATAACAGCATAACGTAAAAACAACAAAAAACTATTTTTTTTGTTAATTATGGACTAATTATTTATACTTTGTTTTAGTTTATGGAAATATTTCAATTTAATAATGAAAAATTTCGTAAATAATTTTACCAAATCAAATCGTTCTTCATTCACCTTTTATTTCAGCGAATTAAGGAATTTTTGAATTCATTTAAATGGAGTCATTCAAAATAGAATTTATGCATAAAGCTTTTCGAGAATTAATGAACTCATTCCATAAAAAGGCTTATAGAGTGGAATTTGGGTAAAATTTAATTCATTTTAAAAAAGAATTAATTCACTTCAAGCTTTTGTATAGAGAAATGTTTTTTCCCAAACAAATTTAAAAATTGTAAATTTTATAAAAGAGTTAATCAAAATTAAAAAAAAGTCACCAAAATGAACTAGCCTAGTTTATGAGAAATGTGTGTTAAATACTCACAGTTGTATTTTAAATGTATAAAATTTTAACAGTTGTATTATATAGTATTTATGTGCTACATGGCTTATGAACAGGATAAATTATATGAAGGGTTGTGTCTAAAATAATAGTGGGTTGGAAAATTATTTTTTTAAGCCACTTGGAATATTATAAAAAATAACCAAAAATATTCGAGAGAAGAGCTGAGCGATTTTTTCATGCCGGTAATTTAATCACCGTGATTGAAAGATTAAAAGACCAGTTACGATTACTAAGAACAGCATTATTTGTATTACGAACAAAATATAAAATCAATATGACTTGTTTGCATCAATAGCGCGAATAATGTCAGTGGGGACTGGTTCTGCAGCAGAATAGATCTAATGGAGAGAATGATATGCCGCATGGCCATAAAAACTTGCAAGTTATGTGCCTTCTTAAAAACACATTTTTACCCATTAAGGACACGTCATAGATTCCATAGATCCCAAACTTTGCAAATGCTTCATTTAGAACTTTTTCCTAAGTGCCCTTAATTAAAAATATTAGCGATACAATTGAAACTTTGACAGGATCTGAATACTAAACGATTAAATATATTTATTTATTTATTTACTTATTTATTTATTTATTTATTTATTTATTTATTTATTTATTTATTTATTTATTCATTTATTTATTTATTTATTTATTTATTTATTTATTAATTTATTTATTTATTTATTTAATTATTTATTTATTTATTTATTTATTTATTTATTTAATTATTTATTTATTTATTTATTTATTTATTTATTTATTTATTTATTTATTTATTTATTTATTTATTTATTTATTTATTTATTTAATTATTTATTTATTTATTTATTTATTTTATTTATTCTAATTTGACAAGCCAGTGCAACAAGAACAGTTCTTATATTATAGGACTGGGGCAATTAATGGCATTAGATATTTTCGTCACAAAAGATTTAAAATAATTTTAAAAGGTTTTATTTTGTTCTCTTTTTGGGGGAAAAAATATTGAAAATAAGTTAACGTTTTCCCACGATTTAAGAAAAAATTCACTCGTTTTGTTTTAATTTATTTGAAAAAAAAATTTTAGAAAAAGAATTCCTATACCGAAGTTTATTATTTTCCAAAAACTAGAAAACTTTTACATGAAAAGAAAAAAAAAAAGAATATTTTAATAAAATTTTTAAAATTTATCTGAACTTAGTTGCATGAAAATTTTCCTAGAAATAGTTCATAAGTTTCTAAAACGAAATAAATTTTTATGTTTACGAAAAAATTTATTACTTTTTGTTTTTAATTGTCTGAACTAATTTTAAAAGTCAATTTTTAAAAATTAGATAGTGGTAGACTTAAAAAAGTGGTAGACAAAAAAAAAATTAGAGGCTTTCTAAAAAATAGTTAATTTTGCTACTCGTAAAAAAAGGAAAACACATTAAGTTCAAGTACTTTCTCATTTTAAGTAAGACACATTTTTTGAACTAAATATCAGTAAATTATGTTCTATTTTTTTTTAACTAAACTTAGTTTTATTATATATTAATATGCAAATTTCTTAAAAGAATTTTTATTTAATATACTTGTTTTTTAAATAAAATCAAGAAATATTACACTTAAAAATAAAAAAACAAATATGAACTAAAAATTAATCCAAAATTTCCTTTTAAATAGTTTAAAAATTTTCCTCAATTTAACTCAAATTTTATTAAAACTTAGAAAAATTTTCTTAAGTTGAATAAATATTCCTGTTTGGGTAAAAACAAAATAGTTTATATACTCAGAAATAGTTAAATTTTTAAGAAAACATCTTAGTTTAAAGAAATTTGCATACTAAAATATAATAAAACTAAGTTTAGTAAAAAAAAAAAAAAAAAATAGAACATAATTTGCTCCCAATTAGTAATGTTTCTAACTCAAAATGAAAAAGTACTAGAACTTAATGTGTGTTTATTTTTTTTTTCGCGAGTAGTAAAATTAACTAAATTTAAGAAAGCCATTTCTAAATTCAGTTTTTAAGTCTACCACTTTTTAATTTTTAAGAATTGTTTTTTTTTTTAAATTAGTTGAGGTAATTAAAAACAAAAAGTAATAAATTTTTTCCTATGTAATAATAGAAATTTACTTGATTTTAGAAAATGATGAACTATTTCTAAAGAAAATTTTCATGCAACTTAGTGCAGATAAATTTTAAAAATTTGAATAAAATATTCTTTTTTTCAAGTAAAAGTATTCTAATTTTTAAAAAATAATAAAATTTGGTATAGGATTTTGTTTGTTGGAAAACGTTTAAATTATTTTTAATATTCTATTCCAAAAAAAAAAAACAATCAATTAAAAACAAACTAGTTAGTTTTCCTAATTTTCAAGAAAAAATATTATTAAATAAAAGAAATTAAAGTAACCATTTAAAAAAAACTATCGTGCATAATTGTAATTTTTGGTTCGTAATCGTGCGTGAGTCAAAAATCTCTCACGTGTCCATCTATAATCTTAACAGTCTTAAATATTGAACTTAAAGTAGCTTAAAATATATTTCAAAATTTTGTTAGCAAAGGTTATAAAATATCGAATTTGCGCTTTAATGTAATAAATTTGTTTGCTGAATACAATACAAAATATCGCAAGCACATTTTATACATTATGTTATAATGGCTTTCCTATAATTGACATAGCGCTTATTAAACTTTATATATATTGAACTATTTTTTTCACTTAATAATAAAAAAATTTAAATTTGTATATGTCAAATAAAGTTTAAGCTAAAAATCCCATAAAATAAACTTAGCACTTTTCCTTTTTCCAATAATAACAAGAAATGTAACTGTGATATTTTGTATTTTTGTAACAATTTCCTTAAATTAGTTAATTTAAGAAGACAAAGGACCCCCAGTGTTTCTTAGCCACAGATGCAGTATGTCACGTAGGGCGTCCCTTTTTGTAGTTTTCTCAAGCAGAACCGTTAATTAACTACGAACAGGATCTGACTTTGTCACAATTTATTACGTTTCAGGATATCCTGCAGTACATTTTTTTTAATTTGTTTAACTTTTTGCTAATGAAATTTAATTTATATTCTAAATATATGAATTTAGTATAATTCAATTTAATTTTAAGACAAAATTTTATAGCAAAAAGTTTGTTAAGAGCAGTGTCCTCACAAAGTGGAAGTCCTCCGAAAGTGGGAAAATACCTACTCAATGAGTGCAAAGTACTTTAAAATATATGGTAAAATATGTTCCAGGATATATGAAGCAGGATAAGGATAGTTTTCACTTAAAAGAAGGGCCATTTAACTTGATGTTAGAAAATATTTTCTTATTTTTAGGGAGTTAAGTCCAAGTTTTTAGTAAAAAAAAATTATCTAATGAACTTAAATAAAATACAATTTTTCTTAAAACCAAGGAAACACTTCCTAACTAACAGTACAATTTTAGATGATGTATGAACTAATTAGGAGAAAATTTTACTGTTTTCTAATAAAAAATTTACTTCTCAGTAGTAAAATTTTTCAATAGTTTAGAAATTTTATCCAAATTTTTAGTAAAATTTGTTTCTTAATTTCAAGGAAAATTTTATTAAATATTGGTAAAAAGAGTCTTTTTCACCGTTTTCATTTCAATTTTTCCTCTAAATAAGGAAATTTTTCTGAATTCTAGTTCATTTTTTTTGAGTGTATAAATTATTTCTGAGTATATAAAATATTTCATTTTTACTCAAACTTAGGAATTTTTATTTTTTTTAAGAAAATTTTTTTGAAGGAAATTTTGGATTAATTTAGTTCGTCTTTTTTTTTAGTGTATGACTATAATTTCTATAAGTGTAGATTTCTACAATAAAACTGTCCCAGTGCTGGGAATACAAAATGTAATTATAATAAAGAATTTATAAAAATTTGACAATTCATATTCATATATCTCCAATAATGGGTAAATTAATCTTACGCTTTAAGGAGCCCATACATTAATAATATTATGTCAAAACTTTCCAAGTAGTGTAATTAGTAATTACCCTGTCGGAAACTGAGTTAGCTTTAAATTAACTTCAAGCTAACTATTTCGCAACTAACGCTGACTGACACTTAGATTACTTTTCAATGGAAGCAACTAACTATTTTAACATTGCGATGTCCTAGGCGGTAGTCAGTTGGCCGACTCTGCATTACTTTTCAACTACCTTTAAGTTAACTTCCCAAACGTTAGCTTTAAGGTAACTTTTTGTAGCCAGCTGTAAAATAACTGCTTTTCCGTTAGCTATAAGTAGGTTTATTTTTAATTAACTATAAGTTAGAGTTAAGTCAACTAAAAGTTAACTGTTTACACGTTAGCTGAAAACTAACTTTTAGTAGCTAGTTGCAAACTATTTACAAAATAAATAAAACAATGTATTCATAATTTTTTATGTGTTTTGTTGTAATTTTTGATAAATAATATTTTATTTAAAACTTCAGTATTGAATACATATTTACACAAATATATATAAATATTGTTGATATTATTAATTCAAATAACACATGTAATTAAACTAAAGCAATCACAGACAATAATATTTGTTTTTTTTTTTATTATTTTACATAAATAATTGTATTTTAACTTTAAACCACACTTTAAATCTTTTAAATGAAAAAATTATATATTAAAAACAAAACTTCGATACCACGCGCGAAAATGTTTACTAATCAAAAGTCGAAGCTGTAAGCTTAAGTCGACGGCGTCAACAGTTAGGCGGCGACAGTGGCCGGTAGCTGCATGAAGCTGAATGAAGCCGATATTTAATAAGAATATATTTAAAATAATTTTAATTTTAAAATTAAGTAAATTAAAACAATTAAATTAGATTAAATAATAATAATATTATCGATTTCACAAAATTATTTTACACACATGTGACCCAGGACGCAATATAAACGAACATTATTTTCAACACTACGTTTCATTTAACTGAATTAATTGGAGATTTAAACTTAATTTTAACTTAAAGTTGGCTATTTTTGTAGTCAGCTACTCTTTGTCCGACAGGGTATATTGACGGTGTGTGTGTTTAGGTGAATGTTACATAAAAATGCCCAAAATATTGCGAAAGCACAAAACCACATTTCATACCCAAAATTAACGTCAAATTTATTCGTATTAAAAAACAGCTTAATTAATAAATATATTTGAAATGACAAATATCTATTTACATTTTCAAATGTATTTTTCATTATTAAGAAGGAAAAGTTCTTTATAGTAAATTTTTTTTTAACTTTAATTCTTTTGATGATTTGATAATTTTACCAATTTACCCAAACAAAAAGTACGGGTGAGTTCTGGTAAAATGAGAAACACAATTACTCTCTCATGAATGCTCTCATTTACCCAATTTTTATTACAAGAAACGCTTTCTGGTAAGATTGGGATCCAATTTGCAATTTTTTTTTGCGCTGTTTATAATTGCATACATTTTTAGATTATGATGGAATTAAATATTGCATAATATATTGTGGCAATATTTTGTAACAAATATGTTGCAAATTTATTGTATGGTGTGTGATAAAATGATCGAAATTCTGTGTCATTATATTGAAGAAACCCTAAACTAATATTTTTTTGTATATATGTAAATGATTATTATGTTATATACAGACACAATGCAACCAACTGGAATTAATACCCGGTTATTTTTTTTTTTTGTTATTTGTATATTACTTTTTATGTACTTCAGACAGTGAAACTTTCTATTTTTTTTTTACTTTATGTCAGCAATATTTTCGTTACATTTTGTTTTCTTTTTAGAGTTTTGTTGTCCATTGAAACAAATTTAAGAAATAAAAATAACAAGTACAATAGACGAGTACAAAATATATACTACAGGACCGTTCACATTACACTACTATACAAAACTATTAGTAGTTTTAAAAAACTTTTAGTATTTAATTTAAAATTGATATGAAATTTGCCAAGCAAATACAGGTAGTTTTTAAAAAATACTACACAAAAACGCATTTTTGCCGAAAAAATGTCTTATTTTTCCCAGTCAGGGTTAACTTTTTTGAATTTAAAATATGTATTTTAACATATACTATAAGTGCTTAAGAGTTCAGAAATATCGGATGAAAAACGGAGTTGTCCGTTGAAAGTCCGTCAATGACGTACCGTTTACTGATCCGTATTCGTACCGTATTCGTACCGTGTTCGTACCGTTTTTCAATAAATATCGGATTTGTGTAAATGCCTATTATAATTTTTAATAGAAATTTTATTTTTTTTCATTAAATTTTTTTACAAATATATTTAAAATAAAACTTTTACAAACTAAATGCAACAAATACCAAACAAAATTACAAACAAATACCATATTTATCTCCAGAAAAATTAGCATCCATCAATCACTGCAGTTGTGGCCCATTAAAAGTTATGAAAAAATAAAACAAAAATTTAATTTAGGATTATGATACGATATCATGTGGAACAAAATGCAAATTTGCAAATTTTTACACAAAATCTATTATAAACTGTTAGGCAATATTTTTATTTATAAATCTGCATAAATATGCACACATCATGGTAAAACTTGTTTTAAATTTCATAAATATTTACCTCATTGATATTTAAGTATTCTTTTGTTTTAACTAAACAAATCCAAAAGCAACGGAGGGAAAACTGATGGGAAACGGTGGTTCGTATTTGACGGTACAAAAACGGATACACACCAAAACGGAGTGAAAACGTATTGTTTTCGCAAATTTTATTCTACAGTCCGTTAATGTTCTGTTTACATACAAGCTTTGAGGGATGCATATTTTCGGACCGGATTCATGAATCCATACGTGTCGGAGAGTTCGTAAACATGTTTTTTTGGTACTAAACGTAAGCCAACGTTGATAGCTTGCCACACAAATACAGCTAATACTACGTTCATACTGAAATATGTATTTACGTTTTATTTTAAAGTTTTTGATATAAAATTTTTGTTTCGTTTTCCGTTTCGTTCCTTGTATTTGATGTACCAATTCCACTCGATTTTCGTTACATTTCAATTCGTTCCCCATGTTAAGAGTGCCAATTTCATTCCGCATTTTATTCTATTTTGGCATATTTTGTCACTAAAACTGACTTTTTCCATAATTTATATCTTTTGAAAAGTATTTTTTTTAAAAAGTATTTTCCTGACCAAATTCTTTCTTTTTCATTTATATTTTTTTTATAAACAAATGCTTTTTTAAGCAAAAAAATTTAAAGAAATCTTTAGTTAAACCCAAAATCTAATTCTAAATGGTACAAGCTTGCAAGCATTTATATAAATCGCGATGTATGTATTGAACATTTATGTCAGGTATGCCGAACTTATTACTGACAGCTTGATTGTTTATACGTCTGTTTACGTCGAATTTTAACAACCCGGTAAAGCTGAGATGAATTTATAATTTTATTTTTTTTGTTACAAATTAAGTTTGTTAGCACAACGTTGATGTTTTATTTTAAATGTCATGGAAATTTTTATTTTTTAGACGAATGCTAAGTATAATCAAATATTTTTTATATATCGCTTTGTAAATACTTCCATAAACTTGACCTTGTTGCCATAAGTAATTAAAATGAATAAAATATGAAGTTCTTTCATAAATATGAGAAAAATATAAATGCAGCATAAAGGATATTAAATAAAAACAAGTAAGAGCGGCTAAATTCGGCTATGCCGAATCTTATATACCCTTCACCATGGTTGTGAAAAAAGTGAAGTTTATATATGGACATATATGGAATGGACAGATTTATATTCGGACATCTTTAAGTGGAAATTTACCATTTAGTTTAGTGATAAAACTTGGACTCTGAAAGATTTATGGTTCCCGAAAATAGGTATTTAAAAAAATGTATGTTTTGGTCATAACTACTTTCAGCAAATATGTTCTACTAAAGATTTTCGATTTTTGGATATATAAGACGTATCCATAGGTCATATTACTTTTTAGTTTTTATAAAAATTTTTATGTTTTTAGCCCATTTATGGAGTATTTAATTACGGTCTTACCGTTATTAAGATATAAATTAATGTATTTTGTGCCACGCCCAATTCAAGGATCCTGCCCACATTTGGTCAGATGTTGTGTATTGATAACCAAGATGTTTGCACCTTATTTGGAAACTTTTCCTCTTTCCGTTCTCCAATTATACAGAAAAGCTGACCAACATCGTTAAGACAAATGTGCTGGACGCATTTGTTTTGTTAAAAAAAAATAAAAAATAACAAAAAGTCTTAAGAAAATTAAAAAAAAAGTGTTAAAAAAATATAAAAATAAAAAAAGTTGAATAGACGGGGCTCGATCGCGTGACTAAAAGAAAAAAAGTATTTGTGACAAAGCGCTTAGACCACTGAGCCATTGAAGGACCTAAGCAAATGTCGTTAATAGAAGTAAATAAAGAGTTTTCGTTTAAAACAGATTTGTTTTGGTTTTATTTAAATGACAAACCTTTGTATGGATTTGTTGTTTGTGGGTAAAAGTTGAGGAGGTGAAAGACAAAAAGTTCAACAAATAAAATAAAAACAACAACAATCACGATCATAATGCCAATCAGTGTTGTCATATTTTTTTTTTCAAAAATCTTTTTAGTTCTAAAAAAAGCTTTTTTCGACCAAAAAATTTTTTTTTTTTACAAATCGTTAAAAGAAATCACTAGAACTGCAAGTGTTTTATTTCTACAAATATTTTTGATTTAGCTGGCAAACTTGCATTTGGGATTTTATTTCGCTTTTTTATTACAAAATATCTTTAATTTATTTAGCTTAATTTTAAAAATTTGAAGGAAAATAGTTTATACATTTTTTTTTTATAAATTATTATAAGTTATGACCTAAAATAGTTGCACTCAAAGGGAAATTATGTATAAATTTTTCTTAATATATGAGAAAATGGTTTAAAAATCTGTTTATAAATTCTTTTAAATAGGAGCAAAAAATAGAAATAAAACCGTTTGTATTTTGTTTGTATCAGAGGGTTTTTATACAAATTTTGATGTTTTTAGCCTATTTATGGATTATTTAATTATTAATATAAAATTTTATTCAAATTAATTATTTGATGTTAAAAAAAAAACAAAAAATAAAAAAAGTCTAGAAAATAAAAAAAAAATGTACAAAAAACAAGTAAGAGCGGCTAAATTCGGCTATGCCGAATCTTATATACCCTTCACCATGGTTGGGAAAAAACTGAAGTTTATATATGGACATATATGAAATGGACAGATTTATATACGGACGCCTTTAAGAGGAAATTAACCATTTAGTTTGGAGATAAAACTTGGACTCGGGAAGATTTATGGTTCCAGAAAATATGTATTTTAAAAAAATGTATGTTTTGGGCATAACTTTTTTGTATCTGAACCGATATTTCCGAGTTTTTCAGCAAATATGTTATACTAAAGATTTTCGATCTTTTGCTATATAAGACGTATCCATAGGTCATAATACAGCTCTAGAATAGTGTTTGTTGTTTGTGTATAAAAGGTTAAGAGGTGAAAGAAAAGAATTTCAACAAATCGTTAAAAGAAATCACTAGAACTGCATGTGTTTTATTTCTACAAAATAGTTTGATTTAGCTGGCAAATTTGCATTTAGGATTTTATTTCGCTTTTTTTTTAGAAATATTTGTAATTTCTTTAGCTTAATTTTAAAAATTTGAAGGAAAATAGTTTATAATTTTTTTTATAAATTATTATAAGTTATGACCTAAAATAGTTGCACTCAAAGGTAAATTATGTATAAAATTTTCTTAATATGTGAGAAATAAAATGGTTTAAAAATCTTTTTATAAATTCTTTTAAATCGGTGCAAAAAATAGAAATAAAACCGTTTGTATTTTGTTTGTATCAGAGGGTTTTTATACAAATTTTGATGTTTTTAGCCTATTTATGGATTATTTAATTATTAATATAAAATTTTGTTTAAATTAATTATTAAATGTAAAAAAAAAAAAACAAAAAATAAACAAAAAAAAAAATCTTAACGAACCCGCGACCCTTCCACCTGTGGTGAAAGGTATAAAAACGTTTGTATTTTGTTTGTATCAGAGGGTTTTTATAAAAATGTTGATGTTTTTAGCCTATTTATGGATTATTTAATTATTAATATAAAATTTTATATAAATTAATTATTAAATGTTAAAAAAACCAAAAATAAGCAAAAAAAAAAAAGTCTTAAGAAAATATTAAAAAAAAAAATGTAAAAAAAAAGTGAATTGACCTCACCGAGATTTGAACCTCGAACGCCACGGCCTTAGAGAAAAAAAAAAGTATTTGTGACACAGCGTCTAGACAACTGAGCTATTGAAGCTCACACAAAATCATCGTCAATAGAGGTACATATATAAAAGTCTTCGTTCATTAGAGATTTGTTTAGTTTTTATTTAAATGACAAATCTTTATATGTGTTTGTTGTTTGTGTATAAAAGGTGGAGATGAAAGAAAAGAATTTTAATTATTAATATAAAATTTTATATAAATTAATTATTAAATGTTAAAAAAAAAACAAAAATAAGCAAAAAAAAGTCTTAAGAAAATAATAAAAAAAAAAGTGAATTGACCCTCACCGAGATTTGAACTTCGAACCCCACGGCCTTAGAGAAAAAAAAGTATTTGTGACACAGCGTCTAGACAACTGAGCTATTGAAGCTCACACAAAATCATCGTCAATAGAGAGAAAAGAATTTTAACACATGGATGTGTTGTTATGCTCAAAATTCTACATACATATTAAACAAAAGGGTGTGAAGATAAATACGTAGGTTAAATACGTTTCACAACTATTGTGAATGATATAAATAAAAAACAAATAGTAGTGTCGCCAACTTTTTTTTGCCTAGAAAATGCCAAATTTGACAAGAAAAGCGCTGAAACATATGGAAAAATAAAAATTTGAGATTTTACATGACATATTATTTTGGACTAAAATTTTTGGACATTTAAGAAAAAATAAATGGGGATACCGCTTGTCTGTGGAGAGATATGAGGTAGTGGATTCCAACGATGTATTCATCTCCTCCAGAATCGCTCTAGGTTTCGAGTTTTGCATTTGACAAGAAAATTTATTTTTGAAATTTCTCATAACATTATTTAAAATTAAAATTTTTGGACATTTAAGAAAAAATAAATGGGGGTACCGCTTGTTTGTGGAGAGCTATGTGGGAGTAGATTCCAACGATGTATTCATCTCCTCCAGAATCACTCTAGGTTTCGAGTTTTGCATTTGACAAGAAAATTAATTTTTGAAATTTCTCATAACATTATTTAAAATTAAAATTTTTGGACATTTAAGAAAAAAATAAATGGGGGTACCGCTTGTTTGTGGAGAGCTATGAGGTAGTTGATTCCAACGATGTATTCATCTCCTTCAGAATCACTCTAGGTTTCGAGTTTTGCATTTTAAAGAAAATTTATTTTTGAAATTCCACATAACATTATTTAAAATTAAAATTTTTGGTCATTTAAGAAAAAAATAAATGGGGTTACCGCTTGTTTGTGGAGAGCTATGAGGAAGTAGATTCCAACGATGTATTCATCTCCTCCAGAATCACTCTAGGTTTCGAGTTTTGCATTTGACAAGAAAATTTATTTTTGAAATTTCTCATAACATTATTTAAAATTAAATTTGTTGGACATTTAAGAAAAAATAAATGGGGGTACCGCTTGTTTGTGGAGAGCTATGAGGTAGTAGATTCCAACGATGTATTCATCTCCTCCAGAATCACTCTAGGTTTAGAGTTTTGCATTTGACAAGAAAATTTATTTTTGAAATTTCTCATAACATTATTTAAAATTAAAATTTTTGGACATTTAAGAAAAAAATAAATGGGGGTACCGCTTGTTTGTGGAGAGCTATGAGGTAGTAGATTCCGACGATGTATTCCAACGATGAATGAATCAACTACCTCATAGCTCTCCACAAACAAGCGGTACCCCCATTTATTTTTTTCTTAAATGTCCAAAAATTTTAATTTTAAATAATGTTATGTGGAATTTCAAAAATAAATTTTCTTTAAAATGCAAAACTCGAATCCTAGAGTGATTCTGGAGGAGATGAATACATCATTGGAATCAACTACCTCATAGCTCTCCACAAACAAGCGGTACCCCCATTTATTTTTTTCTTAAATGTCCAAAAATTTTAATTTTAAATAATGTTGTGAGAAATTTCAAAAATAAATTTTCTTGTCAAATGCAAAACTCTAAACCTAGAGTGATTCTGGAGGAGATGAATACATCGTTGGAAGCTACTACCTCATAGCTCTCCACAAATAAGCGGTAACCCCATTTATTTTTTTCTTAAATGTCCAACAATTTTAATTTTAAATAATGTTATGAGAAATTTCAAAAATAAATTTTCTTTAAAATGCAAAACTCGAATCCTAGAGTGATTCTGGAGGAGATGAATACATCGTTGGAATCAACTACCTCATAGCTCTCCACAAACAAGCGGTACCCCCATTTATTTTTTTCTTAAATGTCCAAAAATTTTAATTTTAAATAATGTTATGTGGAATTTCAAAAATAAATTTTCTTTAAAATGCAAAACTCGAAACCTAGAGTGATTCTGAAGAAGATGAATACATCGTTGGAATCTACTACCTCATAGCTCTCCACAAACAAGCGGTATCCCCATTTATTTTTTCTTAAATGTCCAAAAATTTTAATCCAAAATAATATGTCATGTAAAATCTCAAATTTATATTTTTCCATATGTTTCAGCGCTTTTCTTGTCAAATTTGGCATTTTCTAGGCAAAAAAAAGTTGGCGACACTACTATTTGTTTTTTATTTATATCATTCACAATAGTTGTGAAACGTATTTAACCTACGTATTTATCTTCACACTCTTATTAAACAAAGGGATTTTACTGGAAAAATTAGAGGTAGTCCTGGTTTTTTGCTAATATCTCAGCCATTTATTAACCGATCTGTCTGATTTTTAATAGCAAACAGAAATGGATCACATGTAACAGAAATAAAAAAGAATCAAGTCCTCATCATGTCTGGGTTCTTCGGAAAACCCATTTCAACACACAGACGGACAGACGGACAGACGGACAGACGGACATCGTTAAATCAACTTCGCTCTTCATATGGACCCAGAATATATATACTTTATAGGGTCTAAGATCAATATTGTAGAAATTACAAACGGAATGACAAACTTATATATACCCTTCCACCTATGGTGAAGGGTATAAAAAGTTGAATTGTGTCTTGAGTAGGATTCGAACTCGCGTTCTTAGAGAAAAAAAGTATTTGTGACATAGCGTTTAGACGACTCAGCTATGAAGGCTATATGGAATCATCGTTTATAGAGGTTAATGAACAGTTTTCGTTTAATAGGGATTTGTTTGGTTTTTATTTAAATGAGAAATCTTTGTATGTGCTTGTTGTTTGTGTATAAAAGGTGAAGAGGTGAAAGAAAAGAATTTGATGTGTTTGTAATGCGTAATATAAGAGGTAGTCCTGGTTTTTTGCAAATATCTCAGCCATTTATCAACTGATCTGGCTGATTTTAAATAGCAAGCAGAAATGGATCACATTTAACAGAAATATATAACAATCAAGTCCTCATCATGTCTGCGGTCTTCGGAAAACCCATTTCAACACACAGACGGACAGACAGACATCGTTAAATCAACTTCGCTTTTCATTAGGACCCAGAATATATATACTTTATAGGGTCTAAGTTCAATATTGTAGAAATTACAAACGGAATGACAAACTTATACATACCCTTCCACCTGTGGTGAAGGGTATAACAACTAATTTAATTAAGTCTAAAACATTAATCCTTATTTTGGCAATATCGCGTTAGCTACTGGACTTTGGCAAATTTGTTTCTGGGTTTTTATAAAAAAAAATTATTGGTTCATTTATCCATTTTACACTGCCGATACTTTAAAGCAACACCTACTTTCAGGACTCGATAAATTTACGTAGAAGATAAAAACGGGAAAAAGTATAATTATTTATTATTTGTGGAATTACTGTAATAACAAGTCAATTGAAAAGTCCCCGTCCTACCATACTAAAACACATTTTTTTTTTGGCAAAATTCGTTTTTTTTTATTCACCATAGTTCCCTTCAAGGGTGGTACACTGATTATAGCGATCCTCCAACTTTTCGATACCATTTTTGTAGAACGATTTGTCCTTTGCTTCAAAATAGGCCTCAGTTTCGGCGAACATCTCTTCATTCGACGAAAATTTCTTCCCAGCGAGCATTCTTTTGAGATCTGAGAACAGGAAATAGTTGCTGGGGGCCACATCTGGAGAATACGGTGAATGCGGAAGCAATTCATGGATTTTCGCCTTCGTTTTCACTGACTTGTTTTTGGTCAAAAGTGAGCTCGCGCGGCACCCACTTTCCACAGAGCTTTCTCATACCCAAATATTCGTGAATGATATGATGTACGCGTTCAGTTGATATCTTTAGAGTACCTGCTATTTCATTCAATTTCAATTTACGGTCATTCGAAATCATTTTGTTGATTTTTTGATGTTTTCGTCCGTAACAACCTCTTTTGGGCGTTCACTGCGTTCATCGTTTTCGGTGCTCATTTCACCACGTCTAAACTTAGCATACCAATCCTTGATTGTTGATTTTCCTGGGACAGTGTCCGGAAATTTTTTATTAAGCCAAGTTTTTGCTTCAATTGTATTTTTTCCCTTCAAAAAGCAGTATTATATCAACACGCGAAATTCCTTTTTATCCATTTTTTCACAATAACAAAAGTTGCTTCACTCAAAATGCTGTAATTCATAAACTAAATTTCCGACAGCTGTCAAATTTATACACGTGTCTTTTGAAGGTTAGGGCTAACTAAAAATCATATCCATTTAAGTCTAGTAGTGCCATATATGTGTCAGGCCGGGGACTTCTTAATTGATTGTTAGATTTGTCAATTGCTTACTATCATTTTATTGCAGGTGAAGACACCGGTTAAGATTTAAAATTCACTCTTTTTGTAAAAATGAATAACATTTTGTATTATTGTTCAACTCTTTAAATATGAATTTCTTAAACGATATTGTACTTTTTTTGTTTGTTTATTCAGTGACATAAAAACTAACAAACTTTTTAAGTCTGAATAGGATGGTGATTAACGGAGGCAAGAAGACAAACGACAAAATGAAGAACAAATACAAGAAAAAAAGAAGAATAATAACTAAAAGTGCTATTTACAGATAAACACAAGGCTTTACATTAAGACACTTAAGACAACAACATTTTACAAGACAATTAACGTTAATAGTGAGTATAAAGGAAGCGACAAGACGTTTAAAAAAAATCCGTTGTTTTACAATAATTAAAGCAGTTAATTGTTAAGATTTGAGAGAAAGAAACTATTAAAACACAAAGATAAAAAATGTTATGATTAAAAAAAAAAGATTTTCTTTAGGACAATTAAATTAAAGAAAAAACTAAAGCAAAGATAAATTTGAAAAAAAAAATTTAGCAAAAACATAAATGAATTTTAAAAATCGTTGAAAAATTATAGTTCAAAAAGGTATTTGCTCAAAAAAGTGCTTTTGAAAACACTCTGAGCAAAAATTGTACTTTTTCTAGCCCATTTTATATTAAACCCAGACCTTTAGAAACATAATTCCTTAAATCAATTTTCAAATCTTATTTTAATTTTGACAAATTAATTTTTCTGATTGAATTATTTACTACCATAATTCTTAAATAATTCTTTTTATAAATCAAACGAAATAATTTAAGTTTAAATCAAATAATCAAATCAATTTCAATTTGATTCGCGAATCAAAAAAAAAAAAATTATTTTGATCGCAGTAAATTTATACTCTACTGAAGCAAAAATTTTGTCCGTTTTGCCCTATACCGCATAGTTTTCGAGATACCGACCATTTTAAAAAATACCCATTTTTTAAAATGGCGAATATCTAGAAAACTAAGCGAGATTTGTAAGTCAATTTTAATGTATTTTTTTTTTATTTTATTTTAATTCGCAAATGAAATCAATCTTTCCTTTTAATTCTCGAATTAAAAAAATAATTTTTTGTGAAATGATTTGATTCAATTGAATCAAAAAAAAAAAAAAAAATCAAATGAATCAATTTGAATTTGAATTTAGTAATTGATTTACAAAATATTCAATCAACTCGTTGATTTACAAAAATAATTATTTTTTTCGCGAATTAATTCACTAAAGATTTATCTTTTTCAAGGTCTGATAAAACCATCGAAACATTGGAGATGTCACAAAAAAGATATGAAGTTAACTTTATATTCTGATTCTCTATTTCAGGGATGGGCACGGCTTTGCCACAAAGATTTATATTGCGGTTTTTCATAAATCATAAAGGGCCGTAATTAAAAAAAAATAAATAAATAAATAAAATATGTATATACCTTTGGTCTCGGTTCACACACAGCAATTTTTCTTGCAGCAATTTTATTAAATTCCTTTTTGAACCTTCATTCGAGTCCACACAGCGAAAGCCCCTTTTCTCCTATAAACTCAGAATAAAATTTGTTTAATGTGAACAGGGACTTGTCATAACAACGAATGTAAATAAAAACAAAACAGAGAACTGCTGTAAGGCGCATATGAAAGTATGGATATGGAGCAAATAAGTCAAATTTAATAACAAAAATTGATATGCGGGAACGCAACGGTTAAAAGTGATATCGAAAAAGTTAATTTATAAGTTATTTTGTGACTTAAAAAAAACTCATCTAAAACAGTTATATTTTAAAGTAAAAATAAAAGCTTGGATCAAACTCTTAAAAAGACAGTTTTATTTCGCTGTCATAAAACAAAACTCATTTAAGGAGTTTTATTTTTCGCGTCAGAAAATTAAACTTATTTTATGTAAATTGACACTTAAAGCTTGCCGCTGGTCAAATCAATACAATTTGTAAAGCTTTCTATGAAAACAATGATTTTTCACCTCTTTTTGAGTTCTGGATGCACAAAAAATAGAAGTATATTTTTTTTTTGTGTAAAATTTTGATTCGATTTTTTATGATTTCATTAGTAAATAAACTTTTTCAAATACACACTTTTTCCCTGAGTTTTGGTACCCATAAGACTATTCACATATTTTACATATGTAGTGAAACCCAACTCTCAAATTTTTTTTATACCTTTCGGATTTTGCACGAAAAATCAAATAGAAATAAAATTTGTTATTTTTCATTTTATTGATTAAAAAAATCATAGGCCCTTGTAGAATTCTAATAAGTTGGCATTACTGAGTTTAAATAGGTTTGTTTTGTTGAAGTTAAAGACTAAAAATATTGAATTACATAAATTACTTTTGAAGAATTTAAATAACTATAAATATATATTTTGTGTGACATTTTTTTAACTTTTCCATCAAAAAATATAAAGAAACATATTTTATTGTAAATGAAGCATTAAATTGCTGCTGAAGCTTTGCGGTTTTGCTTTGCTTTGTTTTTTTTTTTCTTTTTCGTTTAGTATTCCCACAAGCGATGGTGCCAGTTTTTTTTTTGTTAAAAAATCGTCAATAATTTCAAAATCGTCATAAATAAAATATCGCAAACAACACTAATTAATACTTACTTTTAATTTAGAATTTTTTTCACAAAAACTCAAGCAGTAATTCATATCAGAGAACTGCATTTGCTGATCAACACAAGAATAAATTGTGTTTGCGTTCAAACGCTGAATATACTCCAACACACATATTTGTTGATGATTTTAAATCAATCAAACGATGTGCAAATTGTTTTGTCACTGGTTTATAATCATCGGTCGTTGTTAAACCATTGTTTTATTCTGTTCATTCGAGCCAACAATAATTATTTTGATGTAGAATAAATCAGAAAAAACAACAAACAACGTGTATGAGTGTAATCATAATTAAAACAAAATAGTTATATGTATATTAGGGTGGGTCTAAAATATGTTTTTTATAATTTTCATTAGGAATACCAAAAATATTGTTCTTTGTGGAAATTTTTTTTTTTTTTAATTTAGGTCGACATCTCAGGCTTGCCCAATCCGGTTAAAGTTAAATATTGCTTAATTTTCCAATCAAAATAGATGAAAAAAAATTAGACAATATTTAAATTTTTCCGGATTAGGCAAGCCTGAGATATCGACCTAAATTTTTTTTCCAAAAAAATATTTATATTTCACAAATAAGAATATTTTTATTACTAATAAAAATTCTAAAAAGCGAATTCTAGACCCACCCTAATATACATACAATGTTTTTCGACAAAACCACCCCCTTATAAAATGTGTTTCTATTTTGTTTTAATTATGAATAAACTCATACGCGTTGTTTGTTGTTTTTTCTGATATATTCAACGCTGACTTTTTGTTAAGTGATTACATTTGCATAAAACATAAACGACAGATGATTCACACTGATTCCAATTACGCGTTCAGTAACATGATGCTGATTTTATTCTACAGTGAATTTTGTTGACTTATTTAAAGTGAACAAGAATTTTTGTGTATGATTAAATCAAGAAAAAAGTTGATTTTGCAGTTCTCTGATTCATATTAATTGCTTGCAACGTCTAGTGTGTTTATATGGTCGTTGTTCATGTTTAACCGTACAGTTTAACTTGTGCGGTTAAAACTGTCAGAAAAGAACGAAGAGTGTGGCTGCCTTTATATTTTTCAAGAAACAACAATAATAAGTCCTTTGAATAAAAACATAAAATTTTAAAAATATTGTTATTTGAAATTTTGACCACTGTTCAAGTATTTTCTTTATAAAGTTCCTTTATAATGATTGTGCAATATACTCCCCTTAATGCTTACTTTAGCCACACTCTTCGCTATGCCGACCGTGATGTAACTCGTTAAGAGATGATGCTACGAGTCAAAGCCTGTAGAGCGTGCTACCAGTTCGATTCCCAGTCAGGGCATATACTTTGTAGAAAATAGTTTTTTATATATAGGGAAAATCAAAGAAAAAAAATTTAAAGTTTTATTTAAAATTCCCTAAAAAATCTGGAATTTAAAAAAATCATTTTTATTTCATTACCAAAAAGTTGTCAATCCTCATTAAGTAAATTTTTCCAAAAAAAAATCGTCAACATGATGAAAAATCGTCAAATCTGGTACCAGTACCCACAAGGAAATCACACTGTGTATGTGTTAGCGATTGTGTAAGTTTCCTATATTAAAAAGTTAGATAAAGTGTCAAGCGAATGGAGTGTGAGACAGACAGACAGAAAGAAAGAGGAGGGTCACTATCAACAGTATTAAAATGACATTACATTTTAAAACCAACCGTAGCCTTTCATACTTTATTTACTAAATAATATATACAGATACAACCATTATTATATTCTGACATTTGCTGTTTGTATTTTAAAAACCACAAAGTACATAAATGTTGTACATTTGCCTGAACAAACCATAAACACACAGAGCTTTTAGTTAACTTTATTTAGAAAATTTACAATACAAAAGGACACAACATACATACATACATACAAACATAAATACACACAAAGTATACACAAATGCAAACTCATGTACATATATAAAAAAACAACAATAACAACATGTAAATTAAGTACTTACACCAAAAGTAAACAAATTTAATATA
The DNA here is from genome assembly GCA_949748255.1 of Eustalomyia histrio. NCBI lineage: Eukaryota > Metazoa > Arthropoda > Insecta > Diptera > Anthomyiidae > Eustalomyia > Eustalomyia histrio. The sequence continues at coordinate 12,995,759 of OX456527.1, forward strand.
GAGTAGTTATAGAGTTTGTATTTGGTTGGGTTTTGTGTAAATATTTACACAAAATTCACAACAATTATTTCGGTAGAATATATTTCGGTAAAATATGAAAATTATGATTTAATAAAATAAAAATTTAAATATTTAATGAATATCTAGTTATGTTGTAAAATTATAAAGATCTAATTTAAAACATTTTGATTTTCCTAGATTTTTAACAGGTCTTTAGGTTTTTTTTTAATTTTTCTAAAAAATTCTTTAAAAGATTTTGCTACTATCATAGTTTTTTTTTTTGTATTGTAATACATTTTCTTGCTTTAATATTATTTTTATGAAGGTTTAAAATGAAATTAAAAGATACTCCATTAATCTACCAAGTGAACTGAAATTTTGCATTTAAACAGTAAGACCTCCTGCAAACATGTGGACATTGTCAAGTTTTGTCACATGCACTTTTGTTTTCATTCAAACGAATGAATTCGCATAAAGGTATTTTTCAATGTCAACACTACGTGCAAGAGTGGGGGATAAAGTGCTTTTGATGTTAAATGTAAAATATGAATGTACAGGTTGGTTGAAAAGTTCCTGCGCTCGAAATGAAAGAATACTGTTTTTGTTACGAAATATATATTTTTATTCAATATAATCTCCTAGAAGCTCAATACACTTGTTCCAATAATCTTCCAATAATTTTATCCCATCCTTATAATGGTTTTCCGGAAGCTCTGCAAAATAACCGTCTACGGCTGCTATGGCCTCTTCATTCGACGAAAAATGCTTTCCACGAAGGTTTAAGATTTCTGAAGAGATAGTAGTCACTGGGAGCCAAATCTGGTGAATACGGTGGATGTTCAAGCAATTCGTACTTTAATTCTTTGAATTTAGCCATCGTCAAAACACTTTCGTGAGCAGGTGCATTGTCTTGATGAAAAATGATTTTTTTCTTCTTTAAACCAGGTCTTTTCTCACGATTTTTTTCATCCAGCTGATCCAAAAGGCTGCAATAATATTTAGATAATCCATCAACAAAATTCCTTTTGCATCCCAAAAAACTGATGCCATAACCTTCTTTGCTGATCGTTGTGACTTCACCTGCTTCAGTCCACTGTAAACGTTCTTGCTTCAATTTAGGATCATGGTGGTAGATCCAAGTCTCATCCATAGTTATAAAACGACGCAAGAAGTCGGTTTTATTCGGCTTAAAACGCTCCAAATTACGCTAAAAAATTTGTTTTCGATCCAGTTTTTGTTGAATTTTTAATGTGTGCGGCACTAACTTTCCAAACAGTTTTTTCATACGTTATTCTTCATGTAAAATATGGAGTACTCGTTCGTCTGAGATGCCTATGGCATTAGCAATTTCACGCTTAGTCAAACTTGGATCTTCACTAACCATATTATGTACCTGCTCTATGATTTCTGCTGTGGTTGCAGTTTTTGGTCGTCCTTCGCGTGGATCGTCTTCAAGGCTGGTACGACCACGTTTAAATTCACCAGCCCAAAATTCAACGGTGTGTTTTGAAGGTGAGGACTCCTTATACACTTCTAACAATTGTTCATAAATTTCCTTTGCTTTTAAACCCTTCAAAACAAAAAATCTAATGACTGCACGATATTCAATTTTTTCCATATTAAAAAAAATCAATAACACTTCAACTTCAAATGGCTTGTAAACAAAGAAAGAATTGACAGAATGACTTGCAACTTTGCATGTGTTCTTAGGACAGTTATACCAACTTGAGAAAAAAAAAGTTTGGACCTAGCAGTGCCATCTCTTGGTGAGCGCAGGAACTTTTCAACCAACCTGTATGTGTAGCATAAATTTAACTTAACGTATGAGTGATATTTTTATTTACATTATATTTTTGTTACTCATACGTTACTCATACAAAGTAAAAAGTACAGGCATAGAAGACCTACAAGGTCAGTTAGAAATGTTCTTAGCCTTATTTTCCTGAAACTTTTATACACTTAGTCCAACTTTTTTTTTTGATTTAATTTTTTATCGAAAATTTTTTATTTTATTTATTTTTTTCAAAAAATATTTTAGACAAAATTAAAAAAAAAAAATCAAATGAAAATTGTAAAAACATAAAAGAATTTATCATTTTGTTTTAATTTGGTAATTTCTGTTTTGAAAAATATTTTAGTATTTTTTTTTTACTTTTAAAGTTAAATTTTAATTGGTTTTGTTTTTAGAACTAAAAAAACTTTTTAGTGCTATTTTATGTGGATGCTCTATTTTTAGACATGAGTCGGTATATTCACTTCCGGTCCATTTTTTTTTTAATCTATGTAACACTTTAAGTTTTAATTAGAAATAACATTTCCTTTAATATACACTTTTTTAAATTTAGTAAATTTTTTTGGTAATTTTAGCAAATTTATTTTTTCGAAAAATATTTTATACAAAATTAAAAACAAAATCAAAGGCTTAAAAATTGTTAAAACATAAACGAATTAATCATTTTGTTTTTATTTGGTAATTTCTGCTTTGAAAAATATTTTAGTTATTTCTTTTTTACTCTTAAGGTCAAATTTTAATTGTTTTTAGGGCTGATTTTTAGAATTAAAAAAATTTTAGTGCTATTTGGATAGGGGATAAACTAAGGGACTTTTAAAACTTGGTAAAAGGGAACTTGGTAAGATAGTTAGTATTCTGTCTCGGTATTCAACGCTGAGGGCATACCTATTTCGAATAGTCCATGCGGACTCGGTGACTTGTAGGACTTCTGGGGAAGATGACGAGACTTAAAAGATTTACTGTTGTAATTGTCCGGTCATTGCAAGAATTAGGGTTTAAAACTTATCTGGTGACAATATACCAAATTTGGTTGACCTTAAAGTAATAGGCTGGAGAAGACTGATGAATTTCGTCCGCCTTTCGCGCTTAAATGTATGTCCTATTTTTTTTTTTGTACAAAAGTCAATTGTGAAGAGTTACTCCTCTTTTTCAATCTAACTAAATATATTTTATATCTGATACACTCAGAAAAAAATTTTAGTAGAAAAATTTGTAAACGATTTTCAATCCCAATTTACTATTTTTGTACTGATTTTTAGTAAAAACAAAAATATTATTTAGTATTTTTTTTTTGCTATTTACTTTTTACAAATTACACAACTTTTACAGAATATTTACAAATTTTTGTAGCTAACTTGAGATTTTTGAAAACCAATTTGCTAACATTAGCAAAAAAAAAATTACTAATTTTAAAAAAGTTGATATCGAAGGAAATGTTATTTTTAATAATTAAAACTTATACTTAGAAACTTAAATTGCCTTAAAATGTTACATAGATTAAAAAAGGGATCGGAAGTGAAGATACTTTTCACAACCGACTCATGTCCAAAAATAGGACATCCACCTAAAATAGCACTAAAAACTTTTTTAGTTCTTAAAATCAGCACTTAAAACTATTAAAATTTAATTTTAAAATCCAAAAATTGTACTAAAAAATTTTTTAAAACAAAAATTAGAAAATTAAAATTAAATGTTTTAAAAAAAAATTATAAATTTGTATATTTGAAATCGTAAGGCAATTTCCAAAAAAAACTATCAGCTTTAAAGTGTAACAAGTGTATAAAAATATGATTGTGTTAATTTGTGTATTTTAATATTTTTTTTTATATATTACAATTTATTGAGTTTACAGCAATTTACTAAAATTTAGTAGCGCTTACTTATTTTGTATACTAATTTGATTGTACTAATATTAAGAATATTTAGTAATTTTTTGCTGATTTTAGCAAACCTATTTTAAATTCCACTTTACAAAAAGTTTACTAAAATTTAGTAGCGGGTACTATTTTTCTACTAATTTCATTGTAGACATATGTTTCTAAGATTAGCGAAAAATACCGCAAAATTTTCCTGTAATAACAGCAAAAATTTTAGTTACCATTACAGACTTTTTTTTGGTGAGTGTAGTAAATCAGAAGAAATTTAGTTTGTATGTAGTTTTTGTTGATGTAATATTTAGAGAATTTGTAATTGATACCTTTTTCTGTGACACACCCCTGACAAATAATATATATTGTTACATATTAATTATAGTGTTAATAACATTTTATATCACACTTGTTTTATAAAGCCACAAAAGAAATGTCCTTAAAACGTATGTGCAATTACAGTACAACTTTGACAGTCCGGACATGCGCCAGTCCGGTCACTCCAATAATTCAGACGCTTCTAGATTTCGGACAACTTAAAATTTTTACCTCTACAATCCGGACAAATTTTTTTTTTATGCAAGAAAAAAAATTAAATTCCGGGGTTTCCCGTTTTTAACTCGCATGTTTTGTTATTCATACTTTTATTTGCATTTTGCACTATCATTACTTCAGTTTCGGTTCATTCTTTCGCAAGTGTGTTTTTCTAATTTCATACCAAGTGCCATGTCTTTAAATAATAATCGCAAATATAAAACACTAACTTTAAAGGAAAAGTGTGATATTTTACAATGTCTTGATGAGGGAAAAACTATTAGGCAGGTTGCTGAAAAATTCCATGTTCCTAAATCAACGATTTGCGACATTAAAAAAAAAAATAAGGAGAAGATAAAACAATTTTTTTCGAATATCTATAATGGAACCGGTAACATTTGAACCAAAATAATGCAATAAACCATTTTCATAATATACATTTTTTAGGAAATAGAAAATTTATGAAAAAAGCAGAAAACCCAGAGTTAGAGGATGCGCTTTACACATGGTTTTTGCAGCAAAGAAACAATCATATCCCGATTTCATCAGAAATTTTAAAAGCAAAGGCCAAATTCTTTTATGAAAAGATGACGGGAAAAAAGATTTTTCAGCGAGCTTAGGCTGGTTAGATAAATTTAAGTTACGGCCCTAGAGCCTTTTAAAAAAAAGTTTGCCGACATTGTTGCTGAGATGGATTTGAGTATGAGCAAGTTTATAATGCAGACGAATCTGCCGCTTTCTGGAGAGTATTGCCTGCTAACACATGGGTGCATAGAAAGGAAAAATCAGCGCCAGGGAGAAAAATTTCCAAAGATCGTGTGACATTTATGCTATGCTCAAATGCTGCAGGAACACATAAACTGCCTCTTTTGGTTATTGGCAAATCTGCTAATCCAAGAGCCTTTAAAGGTTATGAAATTCCAGTGGTATATAAAGCAACTAATAAAGGATGGATGTCAACGACCCTTTTCTTCGACTGGTTCAAAAACCATTTTATTCCAGAAGTGAAAGGGTTTCTGACACAGGTTAACAGACCACTCAAAGCATTATTGATATTAGATAATGCTCCTTCACATCCTAAAACGGATGAAATAAATTTTGACAAAATTTCAAAGTTCTTTTTTTACCACAAAATTGTAAATTACAGCCCATGGATCAAAATTTAATACAAAATGTTAAAGTTACTTACAGAAAACAATTACTGCAGCATATTTTATCAGAAAATGATGATGACGTCGACGTGGTTAAAGCTTTAAAAATATTTAGCCTCAAAAATGCTGTTTATTTCTTGGACTTAGCATGGCAAAGCATTTGTGAAAAAAATATTCAGAAAAGCTGGTTTGCATTGTGGCCAAGAACTGCATCATAAACTGCAGTCTGATAGCTTCTACGATGGCATAAAATCAATCCAAAATATGATTTGAGCTAAGAGCTTCAGTAATGACATAACAGAAGAAGATATCAATGATTGGATTTTTCCGATGAAGAAATAATACAACAAGCTAAACGAAAAGAATCGCCAGTGCTGCTTACGGACTCTGAAGACGACTTTGTAGAAATGGATGCAAAAACAAAGATATCTAATGCAGATGCAAAGAAATCATTTTCAGTTTGTATTCAGTGGGCTGAGTTGAATAATATAGATATGCAGGATATTCTATTGTTGAAGAGGCTAGAGCAAAAAGCACATATAAATCACCTCAACAAAGTTAGTCAGCACAAAATAACTTCGTTTTTTAATAAATCATAGTATGTATGTATTTAATTCACATAGATTATTAAATTAATAATTTAATATAATAATTTAATGTAATAATTTAATGTTTTTTAATAAATCATAGTACATACATATGTATGTATGTATGTGTTTAATTCACTTAGATTTGTTTTAATATTTTTTACTACTAGAGTCCGGACAACTCGATAATTCGAACGTGCCTAAAACTATATGTGTCCGGATTGTCGAAGTTGCACTGTATTTATATTCTTAATACTTCCCTGTAGGAAATGTCGATAGTGAAACTATACTGGTTCACAATTGACTTGGTCACCAGTACTACTGACTAATTATGCCCCAGCCAACGCTTTCTGCTGTAGACATTTAACATGTGCGTTTCATTGCGAATCTACACAATTATTGACTTAGTGTAGACATTGTAACCAGGGTTTCACTAGTACCCCTGAACGAAATGTCAATAGTGGAACTGTACTGATTTATTATTGACTTTGTCACCAGTACTACTGACTATTTATACCCCAGTCAAAGCTCTCTGCTGTAGACATTTAAGATGTGCTTGTCATTGCGAATCTACACAACTATTGATTAGGTGTAGACATTGGAACTAGAGATTCTCTAGTACATTTTAGTAATTCTAGTCTACACTTTTGAAACTTTGTACTTGGTTTCCACACTAGGAATGAAATAAGTTAAAACAGGTGCTTTTATTTTGTTTAATTAGATATTTTATTAATAAATTTTTTTATAAATTTCAATAAATTAAAAAAAAATTTCGTGCAAAGACTGCAAAAAATCATCCACAGGCTCCGTAAAATCTTCATCAGGCTCCACAAAATCTCTAGAGTTGCAACTTTTACTAAAAATTGTTACCTTTTTCTCGTTATTTTTATTTTTATACAAAATTGATTGTTTTTTCACAAGTCTTTTTTTATTACTTTTGCTCATTATATATTTTGTTTGAATATGTACAAGGTGGCGCAAAAGTAATCCTCCTATCAGAAAATGTTATAAATTTTGCGATTGGCCCCTAATGTCAGTTCTGTTTTGACATTTGTGTAGTAAACACATGCGAAATACACGTTAATAAACAATGTTACGCTACACTGATCCAGAACGCGGAATATTAGTGACTATTTATTTGAGCAATAATGAAGATGATTTTTCATCGAAAATAATCATGAGTGATGAGGCCCATTTCCATCTTAGCGGGTACGTAAATAAGCAAAATTTACGCTTCTGGGGCACTGAAAATCCGCGTGTAACCCACGAAGAGCCATTACACCCGCTCAAAGTCACTGTATGGTGTGCTGTTTTCGCTGGAGGAGTCATCGGACAGAGCAATGATCACCGAGTTCTTTTTGCCGCAACTTGATGAATTGGGATTGGAAAACATGTGGTTCCAACAGGACGGTGCAACGCCACACACTGCCTAATCTCCCGTTTTGGCGATTTGCACTGGCCAGCAATATCGCCTGATTTGAAGTCGCGGGTTTATGTCAACAAGCCTCAGACTCTTGCAGCGCTTAAAGACAATATTCGTCAAGAATGTGAGGACCTATCGCCGGAAGTTTTGGCCAAAGTGATGGAAAATGCCATAAAAATTGAATTGGGATTGGAAAACATGTGGTTCCAACAGGACGGTGCAACGCCACACACTGCCTAATCTCCCGTTTTGGCGATTTTCACTGGCCAGCAATATCGCCTGATTTGAAGTCGCGGGTTTATGTCAACAAGCCTCAGACTCTTGCAGCTCTTAAAGACAATATTCGTCAAGAATGTGAGGACCTATCGCCAGAAGTTTTGGCCAAAGTGATGGAAAATGCCATAAAAAGGGCTCAAATGACAATCAACTGTGGCGGCGGCCATTTACATGACATCATATTCTCGAATTGATGTAAAAAAAAAAATTAAAGGACCAAATAAAAATAATCCACAAGAAGATTCAAAGTTTTTCATTTTTTTTTTTTAATTACAGCCAAAAAACATCGGAAGGTTATTTTTGCGCCACCCTGTATATTTACCTCTTTTATTCATGTGTTTTGTATTTTTATTAAAAACTTAAATTTTGCTTTAATTAAGAACAAGCACAGATTTGCAGCTGCAAAAAAGGAATGTAAAAAGTTTAGACGTTTTGTTGACATGTCACCAAAAAGTCGCCCAAAATAGTCGACAAAAGTGGTGACTTGTAGACACTTGACCCCAGGCTTCCTTCAGGGTTGTTACTCATACGCTGTGTTGAACAGTTGCCGACATTTGTGTGTGCCTGGAAAAAACGTAAACATTAGAAATACTATACCTTTTTTTTTTTTTTAAGCACGTGTCAAAGGAAATATAAACACGTTTTTTTAACTCCATGTCTTTAAATGTTTCCTATTTTGTTTTTATTTATAACAATATGCATTTTTACTTTTTCATTTTTCCTAACTATTTTATATTAAATTAAATAGGATATACTATGAAATATAGTGCCAACAGAGTACGTTTAAGTATGCTATTTTATATAAAGACATTTTCTTTTGCATTGTATTTTCCTGCTGTAATAAACGTGCAAGTTTGTGTGTGTGTGTGTGCGTGTCTGTGTTGTATGTATTTAAGTTTATAAAATACATTGTGCTTAGACAACATTTTTTTTTCTACGTACGCTGCTGCTGTTGCAAACAGACAACAAAATTTGTCAACTTTTTCTTTCTCTTACATTTTTTTGTTAAATATTATTTTAACATTCTGATGCTGTCGTACTTGACAGCTTATGGCATTTTGTGTCTCTGATATAACTTGAAACCAACATACTTATACATGCATAAAAATATTGCTGCATGTTTGTTGAAAATATGTATATGTATATAAACATACAAACATACACACCTATATATTTGTTGTTGCTGTTGTTGCAGCACAGACTATACTGTGGCAACAACAAAGATATTTGTACTTAAGTACATCTAGTTATACTTATGTATGTGTGTGTATCTAAGTTGACATATAAGACATTATCATGTGTGTAATTGAAGAGATCCTGGTAAAGAATTTATTTTTTAAGTGAATGCAGTAGGGATAAATATTTCCAAGTAGAGGATGGCAAGGAAATTATTTTAATTACATTTTATATATCAACCTAATATAATGCAAACACTTGCATGCATGCATGAGCTTAAAAATTTATACAGTTTTATTGTTTATTTTAAGTTTTGTTATAATTAAAGTTCATATATATTTTATAAAAAACTAAAAAAATAAACAAACTTTGAATGTATGTTTTGCCAAACAATTGAGTTTAATACAGCGGTTTCAATATTTAGTATCCAAATTTTCTTTAAATGTTTGTCCGATCGAACTCAAGCTTAGAGATAAAATAAAAATGTTACAACTTTTTTGTTTTTTTTTAAAGAGCGAATTAGCGGGATCAAACTTGGCAAACTTTGAACATTCTTTGAACATTTCTTATTTATATTTCATTTACACTCACCAAAAAAATTCTGAAATGGAAACTGAAAATTTTGCTGTTATTACGGGACATTTTGCGAATTTGAGCCCAGCGGTATTTTTTGCTAATCCCAATCGAATAAATAAAATTCCAGTTGGAACTAATAAAATTCAAATTTGAATTAATAAAATTTCAACTGTAATTATTTATTAATTTATTTATTAATTAATTAATTTATTTATTTATTTATTTATTTATTTATTTATTAATTTATTTATTTATTTATTTATTTATTTATTTATTTATTTATTTATTTATTTATTTATTTATTTATTAATGTCATATCTTGCACAACAAGATTTAATTACAGCTGGAATTGATTAAATTTCAACTGGAATTAATGAATTTCGTACTGGAGTTAATTAAATTCCAACTGAAATTAATTAAATTTCAACTAGAATAAATAAAATTTCAACTGGATATTAATTAAATTCTAACTGGAATTGATTAAATGCAATTCCAATTAGAGTTAGAATTAATAAAATTCCAGCTGAAATTTTAATTCCAACTAGAATTAATAAAATTCCATTTAAATTTAAATGGAATTCAATTGGAATTTAATTTATTTTTTTGTATTATTTTAAATGGATATAATTTTTTTGGACATGATCGACTGTGAAAAGTTTCTTTCTTCAATTGTAAGTTATTAAATTCCAACTGGAATTAATTAAATTCTAACTGGGATTATTAAAATTCTAACTGAAAGTAAAACAATTAATTCACATCCAATTAGAATTAATCAATTGCAATTAGAATTAATTAATTTCAATTATAATTAATTCAATTTCAGTTAGAATTAAACTCAATTCTAGTTGAATTAATTTAATTACAATTGAAATTAAATTGAATTCAATTGGATAAATTGAATTACAAATGGAATTGAATTGGAATTACAATTGAATGGAAAATTAATTAAATTGAATTCGAAAGGCAATTTAAGTTTGTATGTATACGTTTTAATTATTAGAAATAATATTTCCTTCAATAAATACTTTTTTAAAATTAGTAATTTTTCTTTGCTAATTTTAGCAAATCGGTTTTCGAAAAATTGTAAAATGATTTTCGAAGTTAGCAACAAAAATTTGTAAATATTCTGTAAAAGTTATGTAATTTGTAAAATGTAAATAGCAAAAACATTTACAAAATAATATTTTCTTTTTACTAAAAATCAGTAAAAAAAATAGTAAAGTGGGATTGAAAACCGTTTACAAATTCTTTAACTAATTTTTTTTTCTGAGTGTACTTTAAGTAAAATAACTGGTTTATTTTTTTCGAATTTTATATCTATCTATAACAACTTGTTAAAAAAACGACTATCCCTACTTACCTGACTTTTCTTTATTTTTTGTAAACAAATAAGATTTGAACATTTGGGGCCGCTTTTGTACGAAAGCTGTTTTCGCATATGGGATAATTCACTGTTAAAATAGTTTTAAGGATTTTCGCCGCGGACGTGGTAAAATAGGGATTCAAAAGGAGAAAAGGACTATCCCTAAAGGTCTGCCTAAACCGCTTTAACTAGAAACTAAAAATTGAAAGAACGACTGGAATCGAAACACTTAAATAAGGAATGGAACGGGAAACTAGTTGAATTGAAACACTATACAACGAACGAGAAACACTAAACAATGCGAACGAAATGAAATGAAAAGAGGTTAATTTAAGCACTGGAGAAGGGTAATGAAATGAAATGGAACAAATTGGAAAGGAGAGAGATTGAATTTTAGTGATATTTATCAATTTTAAAATATTTTTTTTCTATTGTAGCGATTTCTCTGCATTTTTACGTTTCCCGAAAATCGTGGTAAAAATACCAAAGTAGTGAAATAGTAATATAGCAAAATAGTAAAATATTAAAAAAATAAAATAGAAAAATTGTAAAATAATAACATAGTAAAATAGTAACATATACTTTCCGGCAGAGTTTGTAGGAAAATAGTAAAACTCTAAAATTGTAAAATAATAAAATAATTAAATAATAAAATAGTAAAATAGTAAAACAGTAATATGGAAAAATAGTATTGAGATTATATTCTAAAACAATTTGTTTTACACAAAAATTGGAAAACGCAAAATAACGTTTTCATGTTAATTAAAATTGGCAAAAAATAGTTTACTCGATAAAAATAACGTGCTATTCTTTCAAGACGTAGTTAAAATTTAAATAAGGTTCAAATTTTTTCGAGGTACACAATGAGGGGCGCACATTCCGCCAAAGTACACAAATTTTAAGTTCTAGATTCCAAACAAAGGGCTTTTTGCACCTACCCGCAAAACTTTCCAAATTTGTGTCTCAGTGAATGTTTACGTCCGAAGGAAGAACCCATGTAACAAATTTCAAACTCCTTGTTCCAGCACCCATACCCAAGGGTAAACATATTTTAAAATTCAAAATTTTAGCGGAGGGGTCTTGGGCGGAACCTTATATAAATTTTAACTAGGTCTTGGCAACATACCACGTTATCTTTATCGAGCAAACTAGTTTTTGTCAGTTTTGTTTAACATGAAAGCGTTATTTTGGGTTTTTAAAATTTTTGTGTAACAAAAATTGTTTGAGAATATAATCTTAATAACATTTTTCTATATTATTGTTTCACTATTTCATTATTTTACTATTTTACTATTTTACTATTTTACTTTTTTGTTATTTTTCTATTTTACTATTTTACTGTTTTACTGTTTAACTATTTTACTATTTTAATATTTTACTATTTTGATATTTTAATATTTTACTATTTTTCTATTTTACTATTGTACAGTTTTACTATTTTATTCTTTTACAATTTTACTATTTTGCTATTTAAATATTTTACTATTTTGCTATTTTAATATGTTACTATTTTGCTATTTTACTATTTCACTACTTTAATATTTTATCATTTTACTATGTTTTACTGCAACTTAAAATTTGTGTACTCTAGCGGAAAGTGCGCCTTTAATGACCTGTGCAAACTCTTGAAATCTTCACTACAAAAAAGTTGATTAAATTTATTTAAAGAGGAATCCTTAGAATAAAGGAACAAAAATTTCTTATTTGATTTGGTGTATTGCGTTCTATAGAATTAAAAATTACCTTATCGTCTTAACTACACTCAAAAAAATAAATTAGTCGAAGAATTAGTCTTTAATAAATTAACTTTGAACTATTTTTTTACAACATTTTTTGCAAACAAAATTGTGCTGATGAACACATTTATAGTGAGGCAAAAATAAAAAATACAAGAGTTAAACCTTAAATTGTAAAAATAACAATAAAAATACAACTCTCAAAGAAATAAAAAATACAACCGTGGAAGATTTTTGTATCTATCTTTCATACGACACATAAAACAAATGAACACCAGAAATGTATGTAACTGCAATAAAAAAGTGAATATTGAAAAATATAATATTGTGTTATTTTATAAATTTTTAGATATTCATTTAAATCATGTCGACAATGCGGGATATTTTTATATTTGACATTTTTATATTTGTAATCAATATCTAGATCTAAATTTTCAGTAAATAATTTAACTAAAATATAATTTTTCAACAAACCCAACAAACAATACGTACAGCTTACGTACCGGTTTCGGTCCGTCATAAACGGAATCCAACTCCGCTTACATACCGTTTTCTTTATCCGTAAACGGACCAGAACACGGATTTTAAGTAACATCGAAACTGATTCGAATCCGTTATCCATTAAAAGTCCGTCAATGACGGACAGTTTACGGACCGGATATATCGGATAAAAAACGGAGTTTTCCGTTAATAGTTCGTCAGTGACGGATCTTTTACGGATCCGAATTTGGTCCGCATTCGTACCGTTTTTTCAACAAAAAACGTATATATGTAAAGGTATATTATTTTAATTGGTAATACTAAATTTTTCTTTTTTTCTTTTAATTTATTAACAAATATATTTAAATTAAAATAACAAAACTTAATAAACTAAATCCAACAAATATAAAACAAATACCATATTTATCTCGAGCACAATTACCATCCATCAATCACTTCGATTGTGGCCCATTAAAAATCATGAAAAATATAAAACAAATATTTAATTTTGGTTTTAAATTGTGTTACTTACGATATAATGAAGCAGACAAAAAATTATTTTAAGCTGTCGGGCAATATTTTTATTTGCAAATTAACATAATTTTGCACACATCATCGTACAACTTGTTTTTAATTTCATAAATATTTACCTAAGGGATATTTAAGTATTCGTTTTTTATTACTCAGCAAATCCAAAAGCAACGGAAGAAAAACAGATGAAAAACAGAAACGGATACACACCAAAACGGAGTGAAAACGTATTATTTTCGAAAATTCAATTATACGGTCCGTTAATGTTCCGTTTACGTACAAGCTTTGACGGATACGTATTTTCGGACCGTAAACGTACAGTAGAAGCCGGATTCATGAATCTGTACGTATCGGAGAGTCCGTAAAAATGTTTCTTGGGAATATTTTGACTTTTTTCATTCTACTATTATTCAGGAAAATGTTTCATTGGTTTTAGCAAGGAGTTTTTTATTTACAATCGACTAATTGTAAGCACAACTTTTGTTAAACTTACTAATTTCTTTTTTGCTAAATATCAGTTTGCTCATTTTTACAAATACAATTTTGCTGACATTAGCAATTTTTTCTGTTAGCACCTTTCTGACTAAAATTTTGCTGAGTTTACTAACTTTTTTTAGAGTGTATTCTAACTAGGCAGCGGTACTGCCAGCTTATTCTATCATATTTGAATTGAAATCTTATTTTTCATGAACATTTTTAAGGTTAAGCATGAATCTTACCAAAGTAAATATGTCTCTAGTTAATATAAAATGTGTGGTACTTAAATTAATTTACATATCAATATTAAAAATTTAGTGTTCGCATTTTAAAAAGAAACAGAAATATATTTAAATAAATACAAAAAAAAAATTGTTTGATTTTAAGGCTGTTTCTATTAAATTTAATGTTATTTCTGTTTGATTTTAAAATATTTTTTTCTGCATGTACTTTGACAACTTAATAGTTGTAGTTACTTTTAAGTATATGTATTTTTTTAAAACAATTTAAATTTGCATATTATTAATTTTTATACAATATACGCTGTAGTAAAATCTATAATATTTGTCTTTCAATAAAATTGCATTATGCTTAAAATCAAAAAGTTTAATTACATTTTTGACACCCCCAATTTAGAAGCCAGAAAAGTATTGCCTACTTTTAGGCAAACATTTTAATAAATTCTAACTTTGTGTTTTTTAGTTTTCATATTTTGAAAAAATTGTTTGCAGTAAAAATTCCTCTTTTAGAATTTCATGTACTATATGCACTTAACTAAAAATTCATTTCCTGCTTTATGCGATGTTGACAAAAATCATTATCATACGGCTTAACAATTTCCGTTTAATTACCAGCATCAATGTCATGTACAGTAATGCGGCAGCTAAAGCTATATAAACACATAAAGATTCGCTCTTTGTTTGCGGTTAAAAAGAGTCAAATTTTTGTAATCAAATTTTCTGTTAAAATATACCATTTTTTTGTGTTCTATCTAAATTGCCAGTTTAATTGAAAATTAAATCAGATTGCATACATTATTTTTCCATTAAAAGTCATGTTTAACATATTTTTTAACACATAATTGATTAATATAAAAAGACAAAAATAGAGATACTAAAGACAATATAAAAGTGGTTATAAATTGATAATTATTAAGATATTTTTTTTTAAATTTTGAAATAAGTACGTCTCTTTTGATTTCTCCACCATAGAGTAGTGTCTTCGTGGATCCTTATTTTAAGTTGTAGAAAATTCTTATTTATAATGTGTGTCATCTAATGACCATTCGATAAAAAATATTTAAGTTTATGTGTAAAAGGAATATTTAAACACCAGTTAAATTACATTTTTTATATAAGAAACATTAAGAAATGTGTCTCAGTTACACTCACCAAAAAAAGTCTGTAATGGCAACTGAAAATTTTGCTGTTATTACGGGAAATTCTGCTAATTTGAGCCCAGCGGTATTTTTTGCTAATCTTAGCAACACATATCTGCTGACGTGTAGTACAATGAAATTAGTAGAAAAATTAGTAGCCGCTACTAAATTTTAGTAAACTTTTTGTAAAGTGGAATTTAAAATCTATTTGCTAAAATCAGCAAAAAAAATTACTAAATACTATTAATATTAGTACAAAGTTTTAGATTTATTTATTTTATCGAGCATCAAAAATTTTGATTTTATTTTTTAAAAGATGTTTTATACAAAATGAAAAAAAAAATCAAAGGCTTAAAAATCTTAAAAATTGTTAAAACATAAACGAATTTATCATTTTGTTTTAATTTGGTAATTTCTGTTTTGAAAAATATTTTAGTCAATTTTATTTTTTACTTTTAGGTTAAATTTAATTGTTTTTAGGGCTGATTTTTAGAACTAAAAAACCCTTTTTAGTGCTATTTTAAGTGGATGTCCTCTTTTTAGACATGAGTCGGTATCTTCACTTCCGATCCCTTTTTTAATCCTATGTAACATTTTAGGGAAATTTAAGTTTGTATGTATAAGTTTAAATTATTAGAAATAACATTTCCTTCAATATCGACTTTTTTAAAATTAGTAATTTTTTTTGCTAATTTTAGCAAATCGGTTTTCAAAAATTTGTAAAATAAATTCTGAAATTAGCAACAAAAATTTGTAGATATTCTGTAAAAATTCTGTAATTTGTAAAATGTAAATAGCAAAAAGATTTGCTAAATAATATTTTTTTTACTAAAAATCAGTACAAAAATAGTAAAGTGGGATTGAAAACCGTTTACAAATTTTTCTACTAACTTTTTTTCTGAGTGTAGTAGCTAAAAGGGAAATTGTAAAAATAAGGGTAGCAAGGAAAGTATAAAATTTGGATATGTGACAGATAAAAGAAATGTTAGAACAACCTTTCTAATTTGTCGGCCAACTCGGGGGATAAGAAGATGAAATTGGGAGAATTTCTTCTCCCAATTTCATCGAACATTTTTGGTACTTATTTTGTGTAAATAAAAACTGCATAACAATAACACAGTGCAACACATAAATTGGTTCCTCTTTCGTACCCGGTTTTTTTTGAAGTGTATATCGAAACTAAAAAAAATCCGCAACGGACTTGGCCAGATTACATCGAATTTTTTTTTTTATGGACACCCTAAGTTTTTGCACCCAAACATGATTTTTTTAAAAAAGGAAAATTTTTATGGAATGCATATATCATAAACCGTTCGGAATTTTGTTTTTATGTCTTTGGCAAAGTTGTAGATCCAAACCAAAGCAAAAAAATTCTCACATGGACCGACCCAAAAAAATTGCATCCACTGCATCAAAATTGCAAAAAATTGGGAAAAAATGCTATTTTTTATGATTTTTTCATGATTTTGTCCTGAAATGGCTTAAATACTGGGAATTTAAGAAATCTTTCTTCAGCTAAATTATATCTAACAACAATATAAACAACTCTCTAGTACATGTCATCTTAATACGAACATTCCTTAACCCTAGAAAGCACATCTTTTTGCTCACACTTATTTTGCATAGCCAATGTTTGTCGTTTCGACAAAGAAAGACTATGTAGGTTAATGCCGTTTTTGTTGTTACTTGTTTTCAAATTTACTATTTAAACATTTTATTGTTGTAATGCTGATATGTTTTTGAAAAAATGAATATATTTATTATATTTATTATATATATATTTCCATATTATCATGAAAAAATAGCATTTTTTCCCAATTTTTTGCAATTTTGATGCAGTGGATGCAATTTTTTTGGGTCGGTCCATATGAGAATTTTTTTGCTTTGGTTTGGATCTACAACTTTGCCAAAGACATAAAAACAAAATTCCGAACGGTTTATGATATATGGATTCCATAAAAATTTTCCTTTTTTAAAAAAATCGTGTTTGGGTACAAAAACTTAGGGTGTCCATAAAAAAAAATTCGATGTAATCTGGCCAAGTCCTTTGCAGGTTTTTTTAGTTTCGATATATACTTCAAAAAAAAAACGGGTATGAAGGAGGAACCACACGATGACCTTAAAAATGCTGCACTGTGTAATATATTACGAGAGCGGTCAATAAGTCCGTGACTTTTTGAATGAAACACAGTTTATTTTTTGCAAAAAAAAAAAAAATATATTTTTCAACATAATCTCCTTTTAGCTCAATATACTTAGTCCAACGTTTCTCCAATTTTTGTATCCCTTCCAAAAAATAGGATTTTTCGAAATCCATAAAATTTGATCAATAATTTCATCGTTGGAGCTAAATCTCTTTCCACCGAGCCATTTCTTTAGGTTTGGAAATAGGAAATAGTCACTGGGAGCTAAATCCGGCGAATACCGCAGATGAGGTACCAATTTATGGAATTTTGCCATTGAGACTACACACGTCACACGATTATGTTTATGGTCAATTGAGAGCAAACGCGGCACCCATCTCACAGACAACTTTCTTAAATCCAACTGATCATTTATAATCGAAACCACACTGATATATGAAATGCCTATGTCATCAACAATCTCGGGCAACACCATATCGTGGATTTTTTCGACATTTTCGAATGTATTGACCTCAATTGGCAGTCCAGAACGTTCAGCGTCATTTGTATTTGTGGGACCTCAACGAAAGTCAATAAACCCATTTTTTACGATTGAAATCGATGGTGCAGAGTCTCCATATTATTTATCGAGCTTTTCCTTGGTTTGATTGACGGTTTAATGAGCACTCGAAATTTACTATTTTCCATTTTTAAAAAAATCCACGAGGTTGTATCTTTTGAAAATTTGACATTAGTCTATTAACAGGTTGTGCTTGATGGGAGCAGTGTTGCATTTCATATAACTAAGAGAGAAGTTCGAAAAGTCACGGACTTATTGATTCGCCCTCGTATTGCATACTTAGGATTTTTTCATTGGCATTGGCATTGACATTTCATTATCATTTGTTGAGTAATACACTGTCAAAAAATTTCATTACCAATTAATAGTAATACAATTTTTTGTCATGCCTCAAAAACTAATTACAATTGTTCAAATAAGCTTTAGTTTACAAAAAAGAGGATTAATACACTCAGAATATTATGTAGTTGACTGTTGGTAGTTTAATAAAAAGTTATCTGTTTCATTTAAAAATAAAGGAACATACATTTATTTTTCAAAGAAATTTTAACTTCTTTATACATTTGTTCCAAATAATTTACTGTCATTTACCGATTTTTTTCAGTTTCATTAATAATGTAATAAAAATTTTCCCCACAAAACGGAAATTTGTGGTTTATTTTTATTGGTAACAGTTACTACAAATTTTAATTTTGTTTGCTGTCTGTTAAAAGAAAAAATATTAAAAAAATTCCAATTTGTTTTTTATTTAAATTGCTTATATACAAAATTATTTCAAATAAACACTCATACATACACAAACCCATTCCTATGCCTATAAGACATACATACCCAATAAGCATTTTTGCTGGAATTAAAGTTAAAATCAAGTGTTCTTCAAGTCATGTGTTCCAATTTCAAGCCTTGATTTATACTTTAATTAAACTTTAATTCAATAGCATATTCCAGAAAAACGAACACTGGAGTTCAAGTCGAACATTACAGTGAGAATATACTTTAATTTAAGCCTTGAATCGCAGTTCAATTCAAGATCAAACACCGTAATAATAACACTTGTTTTTAAGCCTTAACTTTTTTAACAATTTATTAACATAGATACATTTTTAAAATATTAGTTTTGTATATTTAATCGATTTTTTTTAACGTGGGATGGGTTTTCCACTAGTACTTTTTTTATTTTGAAGCGTATAAATTTGTAGAATCTTCTTGAAATAAGAAAAAAAAAAAAAAATATAATGTAAGGACAGAGTTTGGCTCCAAATAAATGTGGCTTAACTTTTCTTTAAAATCCATGGAAGGGAATTAATTTTTATAAAAATCTTCACAGGAAAATTGTAAATTTTAACAAATTTTTTTTATTTATTTTTAAATATTGACAATAAACGAAAAACATAAATCAAATTATTTTTATTTGTATGAACTTTATTTTGACTGTAAAAAACACTTAAAATAAAGCACAATGCAAGCAACTTGAATTTTTAACTTTTCATTGTTTATTGGGTACATTTTTGTAGATTAAAAAACAAACAAACAATACAAAACCTGAAACAATTTCAAATAAATTTATTATTTTATTATTTATTATTTCAAATGGCACTACGCACCGCGACCACAGTAGGTCTTTTGTGCTGCCCAGAATCACCCTAAAGGTTCAAGCTATTGATGAGGCCAAGAACCTTGCCGGGTGAAGTGTTCCAAATGTCGGAAGGCGACAAGAAACGGTCACCCAAAAACTTGATCCTCCTGACACAAAGCCCAGGACAATCTCAGAGGACATGCTCTGACGTCTCCGATTCCAACCCACAAAACCTGCACAGTTCAGTGTCCGATTGACCCTGTCGTTGGCCACGAGATGTTTGCCAATAATCGTAGAATTTCGACTCTCTCCACAACCTGAGCCTCTCCTTACACCTCGCAGAAAGGTTCAGGGCCTATGAAGGGCCGGCGGGCACCACGGTTGGCCAGTCCGCCCTTTCGTTGCCCTCATGCCCCTCATGGCCCGAAATCCATCCCAGGGTAAGGGAGTTGCTCCTACCGAGTCGGTTGAGTGCCTTAATACATTCCATGACAAGTTTAGATGACACCTCGTGGGACATAAGAGCCCTGAGTGCCGCCTGACTGTCAGAGAGAATATAGATACGAGATCTGACCACACGCCCCCGTAGGCATTCCTCCACACACACACACATATGGCGTAGATTTCCGCCTGAAAAATGGAGGGATATTTGCCCATTGGAAGGGCGCGCTGGAAACCGGGTCCTAAAACCCCCGCACCCGTATCCTTATTCAGCTGTTTCGAGCCATCTGTGAACCATAACTGGGCCCCAACTTCAGGTTCCAAAGTCCGGTTGGTCCACATGCTCCTATCAAAAGACATAGCGTCAAAATACCTGACCAAAATCTGTTCCAGCAGCATCTTATCTGTGACCTTTCTGATTGGGTCGTCCATAAGAATCTTGGCGATCCTCATGTGACCCCTTAGGTCGCCGCCTCTCATGCTACCGAATTCCCTAAGTCTAGTTGAGCCCATGACGGCCGCCTCCATTACAGAAATATGCAACGGAGGAATTCCCAGCATGGCCCCGATGGCATCCGTAGGACACGTCCCGCTGGCGCCCGTTATACCAATGCACGCCAGACGGTAGATCCTCTTAAGAGCACTCATCGTTTTCGACTGCTCGACCTTAGGCCACCATGCGATGGCCGCATAGGTGATCATAGGTCTGACAATAGTAATGATTGACCAATACACCATCCGCGGCCTCAGACCCCATGTTTTCCCAAAGAGCCCTTGGCAGGCATAAAGAGCTCTGGTGGCCTTTTTGGACAGCGAGTCAATATGATCATTCCAGGTTAGAGATTTGTCAAGAGTAACCCCCAAATACCTAACCTTATCAGAGTAATCTATCACCATGCCCCCCACAACGGGCCTTGATAGATTAACCTTCCTTCTGTTTGTAAATGGTACCAGTATCGTCTTCGACGGGTTGATGGATAAGCCCTTTCCCTGGCACCATGAAAGAGTAAAGTTCAGAGCCTCTTGCATGCGCTCTGAGATCGTCCTGTCATCCCATCCAACGACGGATATGGCAAGATCATCTGCATAGCCGTAGGTCTTGAAGCCCTGGTCGTTTAGACCCTCGAGCAACTCATCTATGACCAGTGTCCATAATAATAGCGATAAAACACCCCCCTGAGGACAGCCTCTGGTCGCATTCACAGTCCTGAGTGCAGACCCTATACCGACGGTGATTACCCTGGACCTTAGCATCTCTAGAGTCCAATCCACAATGATTGGAGAGATACCCTTACACATGGCCCCTTTAATCGCACCGTAGGACGTGTTGTCAAAAGCGCCCTGTATATCTATAAAGGCACAAAGGGCAATGTGCTTTGCCCCTAGTGCCCTCTCAACCATATCGATATTGGGATAATTGCGTACAACCCCTGCTGCAAAAGGCATGGATAGACCCCGTCCGGACCTGGAGATTTGTATGGAGAAAACTCATTCACCGCCCACCTTACCCTGCTCTCCTGAAAGATAGACCCCGATAGACGTACATTCCTCCCCGTTAGGTTTCAAATATCAATCGATTGTACAATTTCAAGAGTTGTTAAAACTGAAGATGGGAATAGCCTTACTTCTGTGATAAACATCTTGGCTAAATATCAATCGATTTCAAATAAATGATAAAATCATTTATTTTTTAAGGAATTGGTAGGTAAAATATAAAAATATATTTTAACTGATTAATCATTTGTTGCTTACTCATGTGCCAGTTGTTTGAATAACATTTAAAAATAAATAACAAAAGCCATTTGATTTAAATGGAAAGTAAGTAGACCGGTTTTTAAATAAAATATCATTCTTCTAAATGGCATTTTTTGTTATTTGAACTTACAAACTATTCTAAGTGTAGCTTAACTTAGGCTGTTCAATAAATTGAATCCCATAGGAAATCTGCCGGATCTGGCTTATTTTTATTATGACATTATATTCATACTCTACAAAGGCAAACATTTTGCCCCTTTTGGACCATATACAATATCATGTATGACCATTTATGTTCATATCGATGGCTTAATATAAAAAGGCCCTAACTCGATTTTTTGTTACTTGACAGGAGAAGGAGAAAACTTAATAAAATACGTAATATTTTAGATACAAAAAATTACATTAAAACATTTTTTGTATCTAAAATTTCACGAATTTTATTAAGTTTTTTCCTTCTCCTGTCAAGTAACAAAAAATCCAGTTAGGGCCTTTTTATATTAAGCCATCGATATATATTTCGATTTTTACATTGGAAGATAAATCCTTTGTAAAGTCTACAAATTACAAATTTTTAAAATAGAATAAAGAAAATATTGTATTCGGCATTTAGATCATATATCATCCAAGCGATGATATATGATCTAAATTACCTAAATTATTTTTATAATCACTGGTGTAGGGGAATGTGCAGCAATAATGACATGTTGAAACTTTCATCTAATACATAATACGTTCCCGTATTTTACTTTCAAATCCGATACAAATTTGAAATTAAAACACCTATTTTGGGATATGAACGTGTTACGAAATACAATACGAAAAGGGGTTTTAAGTTTATTGACAGCATAGACCGATATAAAAAGTTAGCTAGAATGAAATACTCGTAACTATTTGTAATTGATTTTACGTGTAATCAAATAAAGTTCATTAATGTTTTCTTTCAGTTTGTTATGCTTATTATAATGAAACATAAAATGAAACCATAAAATTTTGCTAATAATTTTACATCTTTCTAGTAATTTAAATTCCTTTATTGAATATTTATAAATCTCTTTGTGCTTGAAATTATAACAATTGCTTTGGGCAAATAAGATACAATACAAAACTTGTAAAAAATTTAAGACAAAATAAACATAATTCAAATAAAAAATAACCTCCAACTCTAAACAAATAAACATAATTGGATTTATATAGTTAACCCTCTAAAAATTGATATTTAGATGTTAAGTAGTTTTTAGCAAAAAATTACTATTTATTTAAACAGTGAAAATTTACTATTTTTTCTTATTTTTTTTTTCAATATGCAAGAAAAATTTAAAATCTAAATTTCATAAATTTTAAAAAGATACACTTTTTAAAGTTGTCAAAATTACATTTACACTTTGGCATACATTATTGATAATAAGAAAGCCACCAGTAATTTAAAGTCTCTACTTGTAAAATATGATAATTTTTTCGCCAGGATTCACAGGATACAGTCAGGACACGTTAACTTACTAAAAATAGATAACAGACTTTTAAGTTAAACTAATTACGTCAAATTTTATTGATGTTAAATATTTATTTCGACGAATTTCGCAATTTTCAAAGAGCGAAAGTCTTCAAAGCTTTTAAAAACAACACTACATAAATCAAAAATTATTGATTTTTTATTATTTTACCGAAATTATTTGATTGTTTTATTTCTTGATTCGTCTATATCGCCTAAATGTTATCGCAATCAGCAGACAGAGTTTTAGAGGGTTAAAACCTACTTACCCACATTGAAATACCTAACTGTTATAAATCCACACACATAAATCCCAGGTGTACCACAATACAATACAAAAAAAAATATTAAAATATTTATAGGGGAATGTGGTATACCATGAAAGGAGTGTACCTTGACACATAAGATTTTTTACATGTTTCCGGCATTTTTTCACTCAAATGTTTTTTTTAGAAATTGTTTTATTTAACAATGCACTAATGTTTACCATAGATTTGAATTTATATAATAGATAGATTAAAAGAAAAAGAGAAAAGAAGTTGAAGACCTTAAAGCAAATTTTTTTTTACAAAAAAATTTGAATTGATTTTTTTTTAAATAATTCAATAATATCCTTAAACTAGCAATTAATTTGTACGAAAGTTGGACATTTTTGAAAGTATTTACAATTTTTTTTTAAATACCCCTCATTTTTACTCTGAAAAAAATTGAGTAATTAGCCTTAAATAAATTTTAACTACGTCTTGGCAGCGTATCACGTTATCTTTATCGAGTTAACTAATTTTTGTAATCTTAATACTATTTTTCTATATTACTGTTTCATTATTTTATTTTTTCACTATTTACTATTTTATTATTTTACTATGTTACTTTGTTACTATTTTACTATTTTATTCTTTTAATATTATACTATTTTACTACTTTACTATTTTCTTATGTTACTATGTTAATATTTTATTATTTTAGTATCTTACAATTTTACCATATTACTATTTGGCTATTTAAGTATTTTACTATTTTAGCATTTTAATAATGTACTATAATAATGCTTCACTATTTTACATTTTACTATTTTTATATTATACTATTTTACTGCTTTATTTTTTTAATATTTAAATATTTAACTATTTTATTATTTTACTATTTCACTATTTTTCTATTTTGCTATTTTAATATTTTTCTAGTTTGCTATTTTACTACTTTAGTATTTTTTATTTTAGCATTTTAATAATGTACTATAATATTGCTTCACTATTTTACCATTTTACTATTTTTATATTATACTATGTATTTTACTAGTTTATTATTTTAATATGCTACTATTTTATTATTTTTATATTTTTATATTTTCCTTTTTACCATTTTACTATTTTATTTTATTATTAATTTACTATTTTACTATATTTCTGTATTAATATTTTTACTATTTTGCTATTTTACTATTTCATTACTTTACTATTTTATTATTTTTCTATGTTACTATTTTACTATTTTATTATTTTGAAATTTTACTATTCGATACGATTTTGGTATTTTATTATTTTAGTAAAATACTAATGTACTATTATATTGTTTCACTATTGTACTATTTTTATATTATACTATTTCACTTTACTACTTTATTATTTTACTTTTTTAATATTTTACTATTCTACTATTTTCATACTTAATTATTTTACTATTTTACTATTTTTTCATTTTACAATTTTATTATTTTACTATTTTAATATTTTTCTTTTTGACGATTTTACCACTTTAATATTTTAATATTTTAATATTTTACTATTTAAATATTATACTATTTTTCTTTTTTACTATTTTAATATTAATATTTTTACTGTTTTAATATTTTACTATTTTAATATTATACTATTTTATTTTACTACTTTATTATTTTACTAATCTACTTTTTTACTAAAATAGTACATTATTAGTAAAATGTACTATTTTACAATTTTACTATTATACTATTTTACTACATAACTTTTTTACTATCGATATGATAAATGCTTTCATAAGCAAACGCAAGTTCTGCGTATTTAGCAAAAAATGACATAAAACATGTAACTCCTTTAGTAAGAAATATTTAAGCTTTTACAAAACACTTATTATCCATTTTTTTGGCGAAGTTACAGAAGCTTGAAATGCAAATGTTTCAACGTCCACCACATTCCTCTACAGTAAAAAAATCATACCAACATACATACACTTTTGCCTAATACATAAAAAAAACAGTAAACAAATGTTACAAAAAAAAGGGAAAGGAAAAAAAGGAAGTAAAAATATAACATTAGGAAAAATAAGAAATATGACAATAAAGTCTTATATATGCTAGGGAAAAAGGACGAGATTTAAATAAAAAAAAACATTGGGGGGCTGTAAACAAATAGAAAGGGAAAGACATTAAAGGAATCATAAACATTAAGGAAATCATAGAAATTTAGCTTAAGAAATCTTTTAAATCTTAATGCTTCATTTGAGCAAAGAAAAATAAATAAAAAATAAGTCATAAAGATTTCCCTTCCTTTATTAAACTTAATAAGTTTAAATGTTTGATATTCGTTTGAGATTAAATTCATATCACCTTATATATAATTTTCATTGTATTTTTGAATGTGCTAAAATGAAATTAATAAAAAAAAATATGTATGTAATAACCCAGCCGGCAATTACGGACCTCTCATAAATATGATTTTTATATGACTCAAACAAATTATTATAGATTTTTAGAAAACACTTTTACATATTGGTAGAAAATATAAGCCTCTCAGCAGAATCTTGGCAATAGATTGAACCTTTTTTAGGCATTACCTGGTAAAGGATTTCCTTTACCCTTTGCTTTACTTTGAAACTTAAAATAATACGTTATAAATATTGTGATATATCACCACTTATTTGAAAGTTATGAAATATTAAGTTGCCGATATTATTTTAGAGGCTTTAGAATAATATATTGCTTATATTGTGTTAGGTTATTACTGATTAAGAATTTTACAAATAATGAACTTTAGGTATTGTATAACATAATTACTTATAATACGTATTAAACACTTTGGATTGTAAATGAAGAAAAACAAGCATTATTATTTTTTATTATTATTTTTACCCAATTCTTATTTAGATGTTAATAATGATCACTCATTACTGAGATTTTACTGGATATACTCTCTCTCTCTCTCTCTCTCTCAAAGTGAGGCATTGGATAAAAAACATAGGGGTAATTATGAAAAAAACATGCCATTTTAGATTTATTTCCACCAGAATAAATACATAATCGGCCATTTTGTATGACTTTTCTCGAATGTTCTACTGTCACCTAAATTAATGAAATCGCAAAAATAAGAAATATTTTCAAAAATAAAATAGTAATGACTTTTGCACCACCCTGTGTTTTATACTCAGTTTATATATTTTTATTGTTTTCTCTTTGCTTGAATTGTTGTTTTTTTCCTAGCCTCCTTAATTGCTTAGATTTTATGGGGATTTATTTATTTTATTTTACCGGCGAGACGTGTAAGCCTTAAAAAAATCGATAAGATTTGTTTAGGATTTGTACTCAAGTACAATTATCTTCTTCTTATTTTTCTTCTATTTGCACATATGTAAAAGATTAGCGTTACTGAATGACTTATCATTGTCCAGCCCAATACGCTGGAGCTAGAAACGTTAAATATGGCATGCAGAATGACGGAATTTTTGGAAATCCTTAAAGGTGATGCAAAAAGGGCAAAAATTCCCCTTGACGGCCTGCCTAAACCCTTCGAGTAGGGGCTATTTGACTGAAAAGATACTTTTTCGAATTTTTACAAGGAACTTGGTTAATTTCAAGAGTTAAAAGGGAAAAAGTGCTAAGAATCTAAATTTAAATTATGTCTTCCACAAAGTATGGGCTAATTTACTGCTAAAGTGTTTTTTGGAATTTTCGCCAGGAACGTGGTAAAAATTGGGTTTTATACCCCAATTTTTACCACGTTCCTGGAAAAGTTTCTTCCCAGCAAAAAATGGTAGTCATTCTGTGACTATAACTTCTTTGATTGCTTCCTAACTTCAGTTGACATTCTTTTATGATTTTTTGGTGACATTCTAAGGCACTTTCAAAATAATTCATGTGTTCATATTTGAAATGCAGTGATCTGGATATAAACCCGATGCATATCTTAAAATATCACTCTTAATTACTTCTAAAGCATAAGTTATAAGGGTGTCCCAAGAAGAACGCAATTTTTAAATCTGGCAACATTCGAAGTGTCATTGTTTGACATTTGAACAATTGTTATTGTTTGCTAGTAGAAGGTACGAGGTTAGTAAAAATGGAGCGCTACACGAATGAACAACGCATTCTCATTGTGAAATTGTTTTACCAAAATGGTGAAAGTTTTTCGGCTACAGTTCGCAAATTGCGATCAATTTGGGGTCACAATAATGCTCCAAAAGAGTCAACTGTAAAGAGATTAATGGATAAATTTGCCGAAACTGGGTCTGTTAGTGATGTAAAGACAACAACGCGCCATCGACCAGGTCGATCGACCGAAAATGTCGCAGCTGTACGTGATGATGTCGCTCAAACTCCATCCACCTCAATTCGACACCGAGCTCAGCAAATTGGTGTCTCCAAATCCACTTTGCAGCGAATTTTGACGAAAGATTTGCATCTTCATGCATACAAAGTTCAATTGACTCAGGAACTGAAGCCAGCTGACCATGGACAGCGAAGGGAGTTCGTTAATTGGGTATTGGAGAGACAACATGAAAATGCTGATTTTGCCGATAAAATCATCTTCAGTGACGAGGCCCATTTTCATCTTGATGGCTTCGTCAATAGGCAGAATTGTCGCATTTGGGGTGAGGAAAATCCTCGAGTGATTCACGAGAAGCAAATGCATCCTCAACGTGTCACTGTGTGGTGTGGTTTTTGGGCTGGAGGAATCATTGTACCTTCTTTTTATGAAAATGAGGCAGGTCAAGCGCAAACAGTCAATGGTGTTCGGTATCGTGAAATGATAACCAGTTTTTTCTTGCCTAGAATTGAAGAAATGAATGTGGAGGGCATGTGGTTCCAACAAGACGGCGCCACATGTCATACAGCCAGAGAAACAATTCAATTGCTGCATCAGTCATTTCCCGGTCGTGTTATTTCGCGTTTTGGAGATCAGAATTGGTCGCCTAGATCGTGCGATTTAACACCATTAGATTTTTTTTTTGGGGTTTTTTGAAGTCGATGGTTTACGCGAATAAGCCGACGACGACTCAAGCCTTAAAAGAGGAAATTGGACGCTGCATTAATGAAATACCGCAGCATTCATGCAAAACGGTCATTGAAAATTTCATTAAAAGATCGCGTGCATGCCAGCAAAGCCGCGGCGGCCATCTGCACGATATATTGTTCCATACATAACCTCATTCTGTCTACTTTACGATATAATAAAGTTTCACGATTTTTTTTTAAATATCTGTGTTTTATTTAAAATTTAAAAATTGCGTTCTTCTTGGGACACCCCAATCTAAAGCATTTATTCAAGTTGAAAAAATAGTTCTGATGAAATTCTTTAATTTTTTTATTAATTCATTTTTTATATTTTAGTTTAAAATTTCATGAGGATTAGAATTTATGCAGTTTTGCAATTTTTATAAAAGTTTCGAAAAATCAAGAAAAACTGATTTTTTTGACCTTTAATTGAAACTAGCTGGCCTGTCATTTGCATTTTTTCAGCCTTAAATATTTATGACGACGCAATCTGTGCATTTTTGCATTATGTTTATTATTTAACACTACACCATATATAGTTTTAATTCAGAATTTATCAAAATAATTTTAAAATTGTGTAAAAATTATTTCAATTTGCCAAAAAAAATTTTCAAATTATGCAAAAATTATTTCAAATTGCTCAAAAATATTTTAAAATTGTCTAAAAATGTTTTCAAATTGTACAACCAGTTTTTAAATTATCCAAAAATATTTTAAAATTTGTCTAAAAATAGATTAAAATTTTTGAAAAATGTTTCAAAAATGCTTTTTTACTTATGCAGAATTATTTATTTGTTTTAATAAAGAGAAGTTGTAAATCAATGCATAAGGTTCACTTCTTTAATCTTATTTTTCTGCGTTCTTATGAACTAAATTTTGATTAAAGCTTAAATCCTACAAAGTATATGAACATTTTCCACTCATGCATCAGAATATCTAATCATTGTATTATCATTGCTTCCTTAGAGTAAAGTATGAGTAATGCTAATGTTAAATTCATCGATGAAACCATCAGAAAAAAAGTGATGCCTTTGCCATAGAAGTGATGCCTTTGCCATAGAAGTGATGCTTTTATTGCTTCTTTGGCAGTTTCATTTTTGCTGGGTTCTTTTGCGGCCTGTCCACTTCCTCTTGAAACTTTTACTAAATTAAAATTTGCAATGTGAACGTGAAAAGAAAATGAGGTAAAAAAGGCACCCTTAATCCAAGAACCTAAAATTTGGCAAGCAGGTTTCACCGTCATAGATATCTACTATAAATGGAAAGTGTAGTCTTTTACTTGGACTGATATTCTAAAATTTGTGGTTCCTGAGGTATGGACCAATTCACTGAAAGTACATTTTTTGCAAATTTGATAAAAACTTGATACAAATGAAGGTTAAAAGACTTTTTTAAACCCCTTATGATATAAATCTGAAACTTGAATGGAAATGTTGAACAAAAAGTTTAAACAAATTTATAAAAGAGGTAAATCGGTAGAACAAAATAATTAAATTTTCTCCTATATATATATTCCGATATTTAAAACCACCGATAACGAAGTATCAGACATTTAAGATAATTATGTATAAATATGTTTGCGAATGTGTAAATATGTATTACTACTGTTTCTATATGAATTAATTTTATCAAGAAATAACAAAATAAAAAGAATTGAAATTTATTTTATTCATTTTATATGTATTGTATGAAATTAGAAGAAAGTAGTAAAAAAAAATACTAAATTCAGCTGTACCGAATCTTTGAACACCCTCCACTAAGAAAACAATTATTTACAAAATCACAGATAATACACATTACACATGTCAACAAAATATTTTAAAATTTAATGGATATTTTCGGTAAATATAATGTTTTAAATTTTTTTATTTTGATTTATTTATATCTTAACTTTTATTGCAGTTATTTAAATTGCAAAATTGCATATCAAATCCCTAAAAAAATGCAAAAAAAATTTGTATTAAAAATATTTTTAATATTTTGCGTATTAATAAAAGCGTCATAACTTATTTTTTTTAAGAAAGAGAACCGCACACACTAGGCGGATCAATAAGTCCGTGACTTTTCGAACTTCCCTCGTAGTTATATAAAATGCAACACTGCTACCATCAATTATCACCTTTTAATAGACTACTGTCAATTTTTTTGATAGATTGAGCAAGTTCCCTCATTTACTTTGCGTTTAACAGCTGTTTAAAACATACAACCTCGTGTTTTTTTTTAAATGGAAAAAAGTGAATTTCGAGTGCACATTTAACATTATTTTTTGCGAAAAACAGTCAATCAAACCAAGGAAAAGCTTTATAAATACTATGGGGACTCTGCACCATCGATTTCAATGGTAAAAATGTAGTTTACTGACTTTCGTTGTAACCTTACAAGCACGAAAGATGCCGAACGTTCTGGACGCTCAGTTGAGGTCTCTACACCCAAAGCAATTGAAAAAATTCATTATATGGTGTTGGCCGATCGGAGATTAAATGTGCGATAGATTGTCGAAGACATAGGCATCTCACATGGCTCAATGGTTTCAATTTTGAACGATCACTTGGGTATGAGAAAGCTTTTCGCAAGATGGCTGCCGCGTTTGCTTACAATCGACCACCAACGGAATCGTGTGACAGCTTAGTTTCCATGGCAAAAATCCATGAAGTAGACTACGAATTGCCCCCTAATTCGCCTTATTGTCCGGATTTAGCCCCCAGTGACTATTTCCTTTTTCCAGACCTAAAGGAATGTCTTGGTGGAAAGATATTTAGCTCCAACGATGAAATTATTGATCACACAAATGTCTATTTTATGGAACTCGTTAAACGTAAATGCTGTTAAACGCAAAGTAAATGACGGAACTTTCTCAAAATTTGACAATAGTCTATTAACAGGTGGTACTTGATGGGAGCAGTACGAGGGAAGTTCGAAAAGTCACTCCATCCTCAGTGTTGCAAGATAAGGGGATTTGGCTTCAGATTTGAAAATTTATTGAAAAAAAAAATTAATTTTTGATAGATTTTTCAGATCGATAAACGAAAGATATTTCTGTTAAATTAATGACGTATTGGTTTTAATTTTATGAATCTATGAATAAATTATAACTACTTCATATCAATCAATGATTTATTATAATTTATATGAATTCAATTTTGATTCGATTGAATAATTTGTTGTGTTTCTGTTCGGGAACGATTTTTGGTTATTTGTTTTGTTAAAATTTAATCAACTTGATTGATTCTATGAAAAGAATCAACAAAAATTAAATTGATTCTCTGAATTTGATATTAGTTGAATAAAGTAGAAAATAATTCAAACAATGAACAGAAATTTGCAAAACTATTCGTTTAAAACTAAATCAGATTTAAAAAACTAAATTGAGGAATTATGTTTTTAAAAATATATTGTAAAATTAAAAAAAAAAATTAAATTTGAATTCTTTTATGTGGCATCATAATGGAATATTTTTTTTTTTAATTTTTAGCAAACAAAATTTTCGAAAAATCATTTTAGAAAAAAGGAAAAGTACGATTGTATGTTACTCCTATGAACTATTTGATGAACTATTTGGAACAAAGTATTTAAAAATTTTCATATTACTTATAAAATACTGGAAATGTGATTAAAATTTTAATTGATTTGATTTGGAATTTCAATCAAAAATTTGATTAAAGTTATAATTGAATTGGAGTTTCAATTAAATATTTTATTAAAATTTTAATTGATTTTTGGTTAGAACTTTAATTAAAGTTATAATTGATATAATTAAAACTCTAATTAAAAATGTTGAATATTTTTGATTAAAAATGTAATTGATATGTTAAAAAAAAATAATTGAAAATTTCAATTAACAAATTCTTTTGCTGGTCCAAATTTAATAAAATTTTTAATTGTATTTACAAATATTTTAATTGAACCTCGATTTTAGTTTTTTCTGTCATGGGAGCACTTTCAGACACGATTTTTTAAAATAAAAGGTGTTGAACATGTGAGCATCCTCTTCGCGCCGTGATCGTCATTTCAACAAACATACAGATACAGACAGACAAACAGACATTCAGACAAACCGACATCTCTAAATCGACTTAAAATCCTTTATGCGATAATCATATTTACTTGATGGGGCCTTAGACCTATATTTCGACATGTTACAAACGATATAACAAACTGATATATACTCGTACTCTCACCATATATGGTGGAGAGTAGAAAAATATGTATGTACATACAAATAAACATAAAATAAAGTTCATTGAATTTTTTTCATCTATAACAATTTTCATTTAAAATGGTAATTTGCATGTTAACACCTCAATAATGTTGAACACGATAGCAGCAACAATAGCACACAGTGGCTTAAAGCAGTAGCAACAGTGGGTGTAGTACATAAAATGAAGCAGCAGTCAGTTTGCTTTTATATAGTCCTATTATATCCCAGCAAAAAAATAGCCATGATTTTGGCAGCACTGCAAAGTAGAAGCATGATTTTTAACACTTCCTTCCAAAAATGCTGACTTCTTTTAGCTCGTTTTTTTGGAAGGGAGAAATAAAATTTATGCTAAAACGTTCTTCTAGTTCTACACTAAAAAATGAAGTAGAATTTAGAAAAATTAACTTATTTAGAGGAAAAATTGAAATGAAAACGTCGCCAAAGACACTTTTTAATAAAATTTTCCTTGAAATTAAGAAACAAAATTTTACTTAAAATTTGGTCAAAATTTCTAAATTATAGAAAAATTTTACTATTGAGAAGTAAATTTTTATTAGAAAACAGTAAAATTTCCTCCTAATTAGTTCATACATCATCTAAAATTTTACTGTTAGTTGGGAAATGTTTCCTTAGTTTTAAGAAAAATTTTATTTTTTTTTTAAGTTTATTAGATAATTATTTTACTAAAAACTAGGACTCAACTCCCTAAAAATAAGAAAATATTTTCTATCATCAAGTTAAATAGCACTTCTTTTAAGTGAAAATTATTCTTATCCTGCTTCTTTGGTAAAGGTAATATATTTTACCATATATTTTAAAGTACTTTACACTCATTAAGTAAGTATTTTCCCACTTTTGGAGGACTTTCGCTTTCGCTGAGGACACTGCTCTTAACAAGCTTTTTGCTACACAATTTTGTTTTAAAACTAAATTGAATTGTACTAATTTCATGTATTTAAAATATAAATTATATTTCATTAGCAAAAAGGTAAACAAATAAAAAAAATGTACTGCACAGGATATCCTGAAACGTAATAAATTGTGATCCTTTTTGTAGTTGATTAACGGTTCTGCTTGAGAGAACTACAAAAGGGACGAACTACGTGACACACTGCATCTATGGCTAAGGAACACTGGGGGTCCTTTGTCTTCTTAAATTAACTAATTTAAGGAAATTGTTGCAAAAATACAAAATATCACAGTAACATTTCTTGTTATTATTGGAAAATGAAAAAGTCATAAGTTTATTTTTTGGGATTTTTAGCTTAAACTTTATTTGACATATATAAATTTAAATTTTTTTATTATTAAGTGAAAAAAATGGTTCAATAAATATAAAGTTTAATAAACGCTACGTCAATTATAGGAAAGCCATTATGCCGTAATGTATAAAATGTGCTTGTGATATTTTGTGTTGTAGTCAACAAACAAATTTATTACATAAAAGGTCAAATTCGAAATTTTTTAAACATATAATTACAAAGTATCTTAATTCCCTAAATGAGCACTAGCAACGAAGGCTTTCGGCTCGTTGTAGCGAAAACAGACCATAGCCTCTGGTGGGAATCGAACCCACGACCCCCGCACTGACAAGCCACCACGCTACCAACTAGCCTACCTTTTGCTAACAAAATTTTAAAAAAATATTTTAAGCTACTTTAAGTTTGCTAACAAAATTTTAAAAAAATATTTAAAGCTACTTTAAGTTCAGTGTTAAAGACTGCTAAAATTAGAGATGGGCATGTGAGCCATTTTTGAATCACGCACCAAAAATTAAAATCATTCACGATAATTTTTTTAAACGGTTTCTTTAATTTATTTACTTTAATAATATTTTTTCTTGGAAATTAGGAAAACTAACTAGTTTGTTTTTAATTTATTGTTTTTTTTTTTTGGAATAGAATATTGAAAAAAATTAAACGTTTTCCAAGAAAAAAAAAATCCAAATTTTATTATTTTTTAAAAATTAGAAAACTTTTACTTGAGAAAAAGAATGTTTTAATAAAATTTTTAAAATTTATCTGAACTAAGTTGCATGAAAATTTTCCTTAGAAATAGTTAATCAGTTTCTTAAATCAAGTAAATTTTTATTATTACATAGGAAAAAATTTATTACTTTTTGTTTTTAGTTGTCTGGACTAATTTTTAGAAAACAATTCTTAAAAATTAGAATGTGGTATACTTAAAATCTGAATTTCGAAATGGTTTTCTAAAATTTAGTTAATTTTACTACTCGCGAACAAAAAATGTACACACATTAAATTCAAGTACTTTCTCGATTTAAGTTAGACACATTTTTTGAACTAAATTGGAGTAAATTATGTCCTAAAATTTTTTTTGAATTAAACTTAATTTTATTACATTTGAGTATGCAAATTTCTTAAAACTAAGATGTTTTTTTCTTAAAATTAATAAATTTTTATTTAATTGACTTGCTTTTTTCTAAAATCAAGAAATATTATTTAGGAAAAATATGAACTATTTCTGAGTATATTAACTATTTCCTTTTTTCTCAAACTTAGGAATTTTTATTCCTTTTAAGAAAATTTTTCTAAGTTTTAATAAAATTTTACTTAAGTTGAGAACAATTTAAAATCTATTTTGAGGGAAATTTTAGATTACATTTTAGTTCATGTCTTTTTTTTTGAGTGAACAGTGCCGCTAAAATTGTTTCTATGTTTTGCTGGGATGTATGTTTAAAAGAAAAATTGTTTAATGTATTCATTCAATTGTAAAAATGCTTTGCATTTTTGGGTTTCAGATAAAATAAAAAAAACGGCTCGTCGTCCTCCTCTAGTTAAGTTGTAAAAATAAAAAAAATTCTTTACAATTTTTTATGGCCAACTGTAAATTCATAGTACATTATTTACATATATATATATTTTTTTTGTATATGTAATAGAGCTTTATTGGGAAATTATGATGCCATGACCAAAACTCAAATGTCGTTAAAATATAAAATTTAATAATAAAATTGTAAGCAGAATAAAATGTTATAAATAAATCTATTGGGTAAACAACTTTTGTTTTAGGAAAATTTACACTATTGTTAAAATTAGGTATGTAAATAATATATATTCCAAAATTATAAAAATAATTATTATTAGCCAACTATTAGAAATTATATAAAAATTGGGGTAAGAATTCCATTAAAACGCACTTGTATGTTGATGGATTTTTTCAAAATGCAAAAAATTATTTTAAAAATTCTTGTGATAGTTGTCGGTTCGATTACAAACTGAATAAAATTTTCAAACTTCATATTCTAAAAAGATCGTACACTGATGATTTGTAATTGTTCAAGAACATTTTGAGAATACTTTAATAAATTAATAAAAATTTAATATTTTAGAAGTTGTCATTGGTGCGGAAAATTTTATTCACTAAAGTTATCCAAAAAATATGATTTTTATTATTATATTATTTTTTAACCTACAAAAGTTAAATAATAAAATAATAAATAATGTTGCATGAACTTGATATTAAGTACATTCGCTTACTTTTCTCAGTCAAGTCCAGTGAGAATTACTCAGTAACAAACTTACAGAGAGTACGACAAATTTACAATAATTTACAAGTTTGATAAACAGCTGATTGTAACACAAAAATGAAATAATAAATTATAACTGGTCGATAAAAGAGGATTCTTGTTAGAAAATTTTAAGCAGAAACATTTTAGAAGGGTTTCTTATCTTGTCTATAATTCACTTAACAATATTTGTTGCTTTGCATTTGCATAAAATATTTTTATTTTTATATTTTAAAATTTATCACATGTTCTTCAATCAAGTTTTTCTGCTTATAAATTCTTGCTGGATATAATTTATCCAGTAAAAATTTGCAGAAAAAAGAAGAACTCTCAACATAAAACTGTCACTTTATATTCTCTTTTTTTCTTTATGTTTACTGAGTATTTGTGTAAACGAACGAAATCCAGTAAAAATTTGTTCATATTATTGAGTAAACGAACGGAACTATTATTATGTAATTTGTATTTAAAGTGATGCACTATTTATACGATTTTCCCCAAAGTCGTGTGTTATGAAATTGTATAAGCATAATAATTTCTTTTGATATCTAGATCACATGGCACTATGGGCCAAATTTTTTATTAGCGGGCTTAACACTTATAAAATTTTACACAGTCTCGTTTCTATTTTCAAGTTCCGGTTTTGTATTCACAACAGAATTCATTCAATCCAGTTTTAATGAAGTTTTAAACAAATTTTAAGGACTCAAACATAATTGACTTAAGTGAATTAAGCTTCATTTCATACACTTTTAGAAATACAAATTTTTATTTTTGTTACAATAAGTTTTATACGATTTTTAGCTAGGCTGATACATCTATTTCTATTCGGCAAAAGATCTCTTCAGAAACCGAAATAATAATTTTGAATTTTCGTTTCAATAAATTACACACCTGCAAACGATTTAATAGAGTTTGAAAACAAACTAAAGAAATAAAGACCATCACATAAATAAATAGTTATGCAAACTTAAGCTAATCAATGCTTTACATGTACTACAATGTACACTCAAAAAAAAGTTAGTAAGACGGTACTTGCAGAAAGATTGCTAATGTCAGCAAAATCGTTGTGGTGAAAATCAGCAAACTGAGTTTTAAAAAAAAAAGGAAATTCAGCAAAAGTTATGCTAACACTTAGTCGATTGTTAATCTCTATATATAAAGGAATAACTTTACTGACTGACTGACTGAATGGCTGACTCATTCAACATCGCCCAGCCCAAACCGCTGGAGCTAGAAAGATGAAATTTGGTATGTAGGTTCCCCATCCGGCGTTTTTGAAAATTCCTTCGGAGAGTGGCAAAAAGGGGGGAAAACTCCTCTTTCACAGCCTGCCTAAACCCCTTTAGCTAGAAATTTGAAATTTGATATACGCCTTCCTGGGAGTATGTTCTAACTCCTTGATAAGGTACATTTTAGAATTTTGACCACGGAAGTGGTAAAAATGAGGGTTTAAAGGGCGAAAAGTATCCCCCTTTACGGCCTTCCCAAACCGTTGGACCTGGGAAGTTGAAATTTGGTATGACTCCTTCTCCAGTGTAGATCATAGCTAAGACGTGATTTTTGGAAAATCCAACGGGGAGGGGCAAAAAAGGGTGAAATTCTCCCCCTCGATGGCCTTCCCAAACCGTTGGACATGGGAAGATGATATTTGGTATGCAGGCTTTGCAAAAGAGAAAATGTACAAATGAGCAAATTTGCATATGTGCACATTTGCACATTTCGATGAAGTCTCTCCCTTAACAGCCTGCACAATCCGTTGGACCTAGGAAGTTGAAATTTAGTTTGATAACAGTTAAGACGTAATTTTTAAAAAATCCAATGGGGAGGGGCATAAAGGGTTAAAATCCTCCCCACTGACGGCCTGCCAAAGCCCCTTTAGCTAGAAATATAAAATTTTAAATATGCCATCATTTTAGAATTTCGGCCAATGACGTTGTAAAAATGGAGCTTTAAAGGGCGAAAAGCCTCCCCCTTTAACGGCCTGCCCAAACCGCTGTACCTCGGAAGTTGCATTTTTTGTATGTAGGTTGCTTCCCCAGTGTAGCCAACAGCTAAGACAGGGTTTTTGGAAAATCCAACGGGGAGAGCAAAAAAAGGGGAGAATTGTCCCCATTGACGACTTGCCAAAACCGATGCAGCTAGAAAGTTGAAATTTGTAATTTTTTTAAATTCCTACGGGGAGGGGCTAAAAGTGGAAAGGTCTCCCCCTGAACGCCCTGCCCAAACCGCTGAAACTAGAAAGTTGCAATTGGGTATGCAGGTTCCTTCTCCAGTGTGCTATGGTGTGACTTTTGGAAAATTCAAAGCGGAGGGGCAAAAATGCTAAATAATTTATTTTATTCCTTATTTATTTTATTAGCGGCGACTTTTATTTCGAAGACCCTTAATGGCTACCCCATATATGAATCATATCATCTGGAGAATAAGGGTAAGTCCGGGCGTTAGCCCGGGCAAACCCAGGCCACATTTTTCTGGGCTAACAACGTAGCGGGCTTTGCTTCCTTGTAGAAAATAAAAAAATCTTTTTCCAACAAATTTGTTTGCTAAATATTAATAGACTGAAAAAAATTTTTTAGGAAAATTTTATTAATATTTTACTATTTTGCTATTATACTATTTCACTATATTACTATTTTCCTATTTTTTATTTTACGATTTGGCTATTTTAGTATTTTATTATTTTAGCATTTTACTATTGCACTATAATAATGTTTCATTATATCACCATTTTACTATTTTTATATTATACTATTTTACTTTACTAATTTATTATTTTAATATTTTAATAGTTTACTATTTTACTATTTTCCTACTTTATTATTTTATTATTTTACTATCTTTCCATTTTACTATTTTTTTATTTTACTACTTTAGTATTTTAATATTTTACCATTTTACTATTTCACCATTTCACTATTTCACCATTTTACTATTTTACTATTTTACTATTTTAATATTTCACTATTTTACTAATCTACTGTATTACTGTTAAACTATATTACCATTTAAATATTATACTGTTTTACTTTTTACTATTTTAATATTTTACTATCTTATTTGTTTTACTATTCTATTAGTAAAATAATATATTTTATTATTTTAATATTACACTATTTTATTTTATTACAATACTTTATTATTTTACTAATTTACTTTTTTAAATTCAGCAAAAGTTGTGCTAACACTTAGCCGATTGTTAATAAAAAAGTAAATTATTTTCCAATAAAATTTTTTGCTGAATATTAATAGATTGAAAAAAAAAACTCAAAAAATTAGGTTAAGAAATTGTTTGTTTTTTGTGATTCTGATATAATTTACAAAACTTTGTAAAATTCAAAAATATCCAGTCTTCCGCATTGTCCACATGATTTAGTTCAAAATCTAAAAATAATTATAAATAAAATAACAAAATTATCTCAATAAAGGTCGTATGAAACGAGCTAGTTTCTAGTATTTTTGGTAGATTTTTTTTTTTTGCAGAAAGAAACAGCAAATGTTAGAAAGAAACAGAACCATTATTTAAAATGTAAATATTTTATGTTGACTTTAATTTTAATCATACAAAATATAGCTAAAGGTTTTGCTGAAAAAGAAATATCAGCGAAAAAAAAATGCTGAAAACTAGTTACTTGAATTAAAACACCTTTTACTAATTTTTCTACAAATTTTTTTTTAATGTGTAGTCTATATGTAAACATTCTCTAAAGTTTATTTACATAAAGGACTTTATGTTTATATAAATGTATGTACTATAAAGGTAAGTAGTTAAAAGTGATACAGTTTTAAGAGTTTGATTACAATTAACATACTTATTCTTAGGGCTAGGAAGTTTATGTAAATAAATACAAGTTTGAGAACAACATTAATTAAATATTTTTGCTAAACAACAAAATTGCATCAATTGCATATTTCGCAAAAAATGCATGTTTTTCGCATATTGTTGGATATTTTACTAAAAACTCTCTTTTTACACAATTTATTTCTTTTATAAAAAATATATTGTTTTTTTTTTTTTAAATTCATTATAAATATAATATATATTTATTTAAATATATAAATAAATATATCATAATTTACAGTAGTCTCAATGGCATCAATAAATTGACTTTCGCCTGTCCATAGTGATTGTATGTCATCAGCAAATGCAAAAGGTTTTACAACGACTCAACGACTCTGTTCAAAAACAAACTGAATAAAGATAGGACCAACAACTGAGCCCCCCCCCCCCCCCCCGATTTAACGTTTAATAGATATGAACTCAAACTACTGAAAGATACATATTGGTTACGACTAGATAAATACAAACCAGAGAACTGCATTTGCTGATTGCAAAACGTTCATACGCAATCAACACAAATATGTTGTTGCGTTCAAACGCTGAATATACTAAAACACACATATTTGTTGATGATTTTAAATCAATCAAACGACGTGCAAATTATTTTGTCACTGATTTATAATCATCGGTCGTTGTTAAGCCATTGATTTTATTCTGTTCATTCGAGCCAACAATAATTATTTTGATGTAGAATAAATCAGAAAAAACAACAAACAATGTGTATGAGTGTAATCATAATTAAAACAAAATTGTTTCTTATCTATAAAAAGGGGGTGGTTTTGTAGAAACACATTTCATAAATGTTATATGTATATTAGTGTGGGTCTAAAATACGTTTTTTTAGAATTTTTATTAGGAATACCAAAAATATTGTTCTTTGTGAAATTTTTTTTTTTTTTGATTTAGGTCGACATCTCAATCTCGCCCAATCCGGCTAAAGTTAAATATTGCCTAATTTTCCAATCAAAATAGATGAAAAAAAAATTAGACAATATTTAAATTTTTCTGGATTAGGCAAGCCTGGGATATCGACCTAAATTTTTTTTCCAAAAAATATTTATATTTCACAAAGAAGAATATTTTTATTACTAATAAAAGTTCTAAAAAAGCGGATTTAAGTCCCACCCTAATGTAAACAATATCATTTATGAAATGTTTTTCTATTTTGTTTTAATTATGAATACACTCATACCCGTTGTTTGTTGTTTTTTCTGATTTATTAAACGCTGACCTTTTGTTGAGTGATTAAAGTTGCAGTAAACATAATCGACATATGATTCAAACTGATCCGAATTACGCGTTCAATAACATGATGCTGATTTTATTCTACAGTGAATTTTGTTGAATTATTAAATCTGAACAAGAATTTTTGTGTATGATTAAATCAAGAAAAAAGTTGATTTTGCAGTTCTCTGATACAAACACATTAATTAACAAGCAGATATTGAAAAATTGGGTTGCCAGCAAAGAATAAGTTATTTGATCAAATGCTTTTTGACATAATCGATTGAAACTATAACATTCCCTTCATTCCAATATTTTCTAATCGTTTGCGCTCAATTCGTTAAAAGCAGACTAGTGTTACGACACTGTCGAAAACCTTGTTGGCAGCCGTCAATTCTTGCAACCTTCCACCCACTTGGTTATACCGACGTTGCTTCTGGGGGGCTATTTAACATCAAAATTCGACAGTTTT
Organism: Eustalomyia histrio; assembly: GCA_949748255.1. Taxonomy (NCBI): domain Eukaryota; kingdom Metazoa; phylum Arthropoda; class Insecta; order Diptera; family Anthomyiidae; genus Eustalomyia; species Eustalomyia histrio. The sequence continues at coordinate 13,037,583 of OX456527.1, forward strand.
GTGGTCAGTTTAATATGAAAATTTTGTCGCCTTTAATTTAATTGTTCTTCCATTTATTTTTTAAGTTAATACAAATTTAAAAGAAATCTTTAACATTTGCATGCCCCCAGGTACCTGACCCCTCCCGGGTACCTGATCCCCCAGGTACCTGCCACCCCAGGTACCTGCCCACCCCAAAGCCAAAGTTACCTGCCCCCAGGTACCTGAAGCCCCCAGGTATTTGACCCCCAGGTATCTGACCTCCCCCAGGTATCTGACCTCCCCCAGGTACCTGACCTCCAGGTACCTGACCCCTAGGTACCTGACCCCCAGGTACCTGACCCCCAGGTACCTGACCACTCCCAGGTATCTGACCCCCTAGGTACCTGCCAGCAGGTACTTGATCCCCCAGGTACCTGACCACTCTCAGGTATCTGACCCCCTAGGTACCTGCCAACAGGTACTTGATCCCCCAGGTACCTGACCCCCCAAGGTACCTGCTTCCCAGGTACCTGCCCCCCTGGTACCTGCCCCCCCCAGGTACCTGCCTGGGTGGGCAGAACAGAAAAATACAATTGCTAATATTCTGACAATGTTTAATGTTAATTTTACATTCCTAAACCACTTTTGTAGATAAAAAAAAAAAATTGTATTATTTTTTTGAAAACGTTGGGAAAATTATAAAAAATTCATATTTTAAAAATTTTATATGCATATTCTTTGATTTTTAATATATATTTAAATGATGATAAATGCAGAAAATTTCTTGCCCTAGTGATAACAAATGTTCTATACAAATATTTATATGTATATGGATTAATTTAAATTAGTAAAGGTAAATATTATTATTTAACATTAAAAAGTCAACACTATTTTGACTAATTAATATTTCAAAAAATAATTAAATGAATCAAAAATACAGATCAAATTATTAATGCAACATATTTAAGTTTTTTTTTAAATAAAATCTCGTTTTCAAAAAAGTATTTTATTGAATCAGTATTTTAATTTACTTTTAAATATTTTCTTTCACATAATTCCATATTTTTTCTTAACTGTGTGGTTAGCAAGAAAAACTTTAGTATTAAATTCTATTCCAGTTAACAAACAAAACATAAAACGTAAATTGCATAAAAAATGTATTAAAATTTCATAAAAAATTTTTAAATGTAAAATGCAATTGAAATATTAATTGATGGAATTTCGTATTTGAAACTTGTATTATTCAGATTTTTTTTTGTGAAATCACAATAAATAAAAGAGGAAATATAAGTATATTTTTTAAAGAGCTTAAAGTTTTAATTACGATAGTGATAATATCAATTAGTACTTTAATTGATTTTGAACTTATCATGCAAATTATAGTATTAACTTTTAAAAATTGTATACAATTAATTAAAACAAAATTCAATTGAAGTTGTAATCATATCAATTAATATATTATTTAAAAATTTTTAATGACATTGACTGAAGTAATTGTGTATTTCGACACGTTTATATATTTGAACAATTGGGTACGCATTTGCTTTGTCCCAGATCTGGTTGTTCACCTTAAAAATTTTTTTTTACCATAAAAATTGTTTCTCATGACCAAAGTTGTTTTCACTGCCAAACAAATTTTTCGCCTCCTAAATTTATATTTTTCACCTCCATAATGTTTAAACATCTATTTCTTTTTAAAATTAATTAAAATGAAAATTTTGATTCTAAAGTACTTTTTGTGTTACTATTTCAGTCAAAATCTATTTAGTATTTTTAACTAACTTGAGATATAATTTTTGGTACTTTATACACTCAAAAAAAAAAAAAAAAGTAAGCAACAAATTTTGCTGAGTCAGTAAAATTAAAGTCAGGAGATTGTCAGCAAAAAAAAAACTGCTAATGTCACCAGCGTGCTGATTTTTAGCTAAAAAGTTAGTTAATTCAGCAAAAATTGTGCTTACGCTTGGTAAATTGTAAATAAATAAAAAAAATTCTTGCTAAAACCAAAAGTTTTCTTTTACTGAATATCAGCAGACTGTAAAACTCAAAATCTTTGTAGAAAAAATATATTTTAGTTATTTTTATTTTCTGAAAATTTAAAACTAAAATTGTTTCTCTGTGATTTTTTTAAATCTATAAAAAAAATTATAAAAAAATACAGACTTCCACATTGTTGACATGAATTAATTAAAAATCTAAAACTGTATAAAAATAAATATAAATAAAATATAAACAAAATTATATCTCATTTATTGAAATGCTACTTATTTTTTTTTCATTGCATTCCAAAAACTATTATTTTTTTAAATACCTTGTTTATAAATACACATTTCTTCTATTTCTTTATTTAATTTAAATATTTTATTTTATCTATAGTTTTATATTAGTATTAATAATATTTTTTTTATATTCATATTTTCTAGATACACACATTTTTGGCGTACTTGTGTTTTATGTAAGTATGAAAGACACATACAAAATCTTACACGGTTGTATTTTTTTATATGTCTCGGAAGGGTTGTATTTTTATGGTATTTTTTTTTTGTCTGTAACAATAGTACAAAATTCTGGCTACATAGAAAAAATTCGAAGTTAGCATCAAACCTCAGTTTAATAAATTGTACAGGGTGGCCCAAGAACCTTAATCTGATTTTATTTCCCTATAACTTTTTTTAAAAGTTAAAACTTATTTGTGTTATTCGCACTTATACATTTTGTTTTAATTAATTGCGAAAAATTATGACCGACAAGTGGCAGCCGTCGGCATTGATAAAAATTTGGGCTATTTTGATTAAATTTTGTATAACTGTACGCAGAATTTGTAGTGTCACGTTGCCAATTTCGGCTCCAATGTTGTTCTTTAACTCCTGTAAAGTGCGTACAGTAACGAACTCAAATATTCCTAGAGGAAGAAGCTTGGGACATTTAATTCGGAAGATTCCAAATCACTAAAACGCGACAATACGTGTTATGTCGCGTGCAGTATGACAGTGGCCCCGTACTGTTGGAATCACATGTCCTCCAAACCCAAATGGCTTTATGGTGCTTAACGTTCACCGTAAAAGCGTTAGTTATGTCGGCTTCTTCGAATAAAATAACGTCTAATCACCATTTCCGACGTAATTGCATACAAGTTATTTTGAGATGGTGTAATTGTACTTCATAAATTTTTCGTGAATTTTCCGTCCTCCAGAACGGATAATTTAGCTCAATAACGTGACCGCGAGATAAAAAGTGAATCGTAGCTCATAATTAATTTTGATTACGATTCATTGTTATTCATTTAAAATTTCGCTCGTTTCTACTATACGAATGTCAAAACCAAACTGTCATTTGCAAAAATGGGGCAGCACTTTCCAATAGGGTGATACTTATTGCCCCAGCTCGTATTATCAGTATCAGAATTTTGCTTCAAGATTTGGTGAATTTTTAAAGTGAGAAATTTGAAAAATCTACAATTCCAATTTATCATCCTTGGTGGAGGGTATAAAAAATTCGCTTAAAACTTAAAATTAAAAGCTTTTACTAGTTTTAATTCGATTCATCCTTATGTGATCCGTGACTTTTTGAATGTGTAGGCTACCATGCGGCTAGTTGGTAGCGTGCTAGCGGGGGTCGTGGGTTCGATTCCCACTAGAGGCTCCGGTCTGTTTTCGCTACAACGAGCTGATGGGCTTTGTTGCTAGTGCTCGGTTAGGGTATTAATATATAATTTGTAATTATATGATTAATATAAATATAAACAAATAAATAAATAAATAAATAAATAAAACATTTTTCAACATAATCTCCTATTGGCTCAATACACTTAGTCCAACGTTTCTCCAATTTGTGTATCCCTTCCAAAAAATAGGATTTTTCGAGGTCCATAAAACAGGCATTTGTTTGATCATTAATTTCATGGTTGGAGCTAAATCTCTTTCCACCGAGCGATTTCTTTAGGTTTGGAAATAGTAAATAGTTACTGGGGGGCTAAATCCGGAGAAAATGGCGGATGAGGTACCAATTCGTAGCCCAATTTAAGGAATTTCGCCATTGAGACTTCACATGTCACACGATCACGTTTATGGTCAAGTGAGAGCAAACGCGGCACTTATTTTGCAGACAGCTTTCTTTAATCCAACTGATCATTTAAAATTGAAACCACACTGCCATATGAAATGCCTATGGCATCAACAATCTCACGCACTTTTACTCTTCGATCGGCCAATAGCATATCGTGGATTTTTTCGACATTTTCGGGTCAATTGGCCGGCCAGAACGTTCAGCGTCATTTGTACTTGTGCGCCCACAACGAAAGTCAGTAAACTACTTTTTTTCCATTGAAATTGATGGTACAGAGTCCCCATAGTATTTATTGATTGACGGTATTTTTTCGCAAAAATAATGGAAATTCACTTTTTTCCACTTTTAAAAAAATCCACGAGGTTGTATGTTTTGAATAGCTGTTAAACGCAAAGCAAATGACGGAACTTGCTCAAAATTTGACAGTAGTCTATTAACAGGTGGTACTTGACTACGAGGGAAGTTCGAAAAGTCACGGACTATTGATCCGCCCTCGTATAAGACATATCTATATAATATTTGTTCATTTAAAAAGCCAATTCAATACAATCAATACAAAACATCAACTTAAAATCCAATTACATTTTCAATAACAAATATACACAAACTTGCGTACGATACTAACAACTATCACATTGTATTGTTAATAGCAAAAACTAACTTATTGAATTTATTGTAAGAAGATTTGAAAAGTATGTACTTAAATATATTTGGATTAAAATTGGTTAATATCAATATGCTGCAAGTATTTCAACTACCACATGCATACATGTGGTTTAAAGTATTTAGATATTTTACATTAAAGGAAATTGAATTTATAATTTTATAAAGCAGAATACCATATAAAAATCCTTAAGGTATGCTTTGATTAACTTTTTAATTAAAGATTAACATATAACTTTTTAGCCTAAAAGTATAATTTAAAATGATAAAGAATATAAATACTAAAAATATACTTTAATATGTTTAAAGATAAATATTATGTTATATTAACTTAAACAGATTTTATGTGTATTAAAAATAAAAAATAAAAATTTGTATGGCGGTTTTAAAATTCTAATAAAATTACAGCAAGAAATTTAACATCAAAGTGTTTTTCAGATAATACACATTTTTTTAAAAGGTTTTGAGAATTTATGATCCTTAAAATATGTCAAAGATTTGGCTTAAAAAATTTTAAAATTCTCTATTAAGGCTTACAATATAAATCAGTTCTTCTATTAAAAGTTTTTAGCTCTTCACTAAAGAAAAAAAAAGAAAAATGTATGAACTAAAATTAAGTTTACACCAAAGATCTACAATGAGTAGTAAAAAAGTGAGTAGAGTTGATTGATGATTTGTTGTACTTATACGCATTTATACTTATTGAAATTTTGTCGAGCCTCATATTCATTCTAATATTTGAAGTACTCATCATACTCATAACCTATAACATTTATGACGCTGTTGATTTCGACATTCCTTGACTCAATGGGCACGAACGATGAAAAATAAGTATGACTCAAATACGAACATTAAAATACTCACTTTGAGGTTGTATGTTTGGTCTGTTGCGTTAGTACGGTATTTCTCATTTTTGCAACGTTTTTTATAACAAAGCTCAACAAACAAATAAAAATTTTTATTGCTTATTTCATATTTGATTTATTTTTTCTTTACTTTTACATTTATTACACTGGTTTACAAATTTAGAACAATTTTGTGTATCACGACATATTGCATACATTTTCAACGTAAAATCACGCGCTAAATCCGAAAATGGAGTGCAAAAGTAAAACAGTTTTTGAGATAGTGCCAAATTTTAAATTTTTTTCATTTTTAAAAAAAGTGATTTTACTTAAATAAAAATATCTCAGGACCAAAACACTGGATTAAAATTTATTTATTTTTTATTTAAGCTTAATAAATTCCACATACAATATAATAAGCTATTTAGCGATAAATCAACGGCTTTAATTTTAACGAAATTTAGAAAAAAAATATTCTAATGTTAATTGCACTAGCAAGCGAACTGTCCCAACACGAACTCTCGGATCGTAATGGCATTCAGATATCTTATAGAGGAGCAAAAAATAAGAGACACTTGTTTTTTTTTATAGCAACCCAATCTTACGTTTAAGGGTTAAAAGACGGGTCCCCAAAATATATAATTGTTGTATGGGAGCATGTCTTAAATTTATAAAAATCTAATTTATTTTTATGCAGCGTGAAAGTACTTGAAAAAACAAAAAATTTGGTACCAATATCACCTATATTTGGACCCAAGGTTGCCACAATTTTCAAATGTTTTAAATATGAATGAAAAAAGCTATTTGGGGAAAGTCGATTTCAAATATCGAAAAACCCTCAGAGACCCCTTCGTTTGAATTAAATAAACTTTAATATATTATGTGATTAGAAGCTTAAGCCAACTGCAATTCCCATACAAAAGTAACTTTTTTTTTTAATATTCGAAACAGACTTTTTTGACTAACAAAAAATATTGTAAATTTTTGAACACGATTTAAACGGAGTTAGATGCGCCTTCAAAATACCTTCAATTTGATATGTATATATGTATATCGTCTATAGTTTTTCTGAAAAAACAGGCTTTATAATTATAAATAAACACTTGTTTCAACATTGATAAGTTGAATGAGCTAAATGATTCAATTCATTAGTGAGTATGATAAGTATTTTCCTAAATTATAAAAACAAAAATGAGTAGATTGATAAATCATACAAATTTGGGATGATATGAGTATGCTGTCGACGTTGGATTCATATTGCATATTGCAACTTGTACTTATAAATCAACGTTATTGTGAGTATGAGTACATATGAGTAGTTTATTTTAAATGACTCTACTCACTTATATTTAAAATTTTATGAGTGACTATGAATAGTGAAAAAATGATTCATTGCTGATCTTTGGTTTACATCTTACTAAAATAAAATTTATTTTAATAAAAATGCTTTACAATTATGAAATTTTATTTATTTTATTTGATTTTAATTTACGCAAAATTTTCATTAACTGAAAAAAAAAAAAAAATGAAGCATTTTCCTTAATTTTTCTTTCTTAATTTAATGTTCTTTAAAAACGTAAAGAAATTTATTTCTTGTTAATAAAAAATCTTAAATGTTAAGAGTATGAAATTTAATTTATATGACAAATTCTTAATATATTGGGATCTTGAATTAATAATGAGCATTTTTTTCTCGAAATTTACGGATTTATTGTGTAATTTTTCCATCCTTTGTCAAATTTTCGGATACCAGCTCGGAAGAACGACTCGTATTTTAAGCCAATTCATCATCAGTTTGTTGCATTGTTCATATAAAGTGAACTTCTGCCGGGATATGCCATGTATCAGCGACCGGAAAAAGTAATAGTCGGAAGGAGCGAGATCTGGAGAATACGGCGGATGGGAGACTACTTCCCATTTCAGCGTTTCAAGTCGGTTTTGCAACATGTAGCCGAGCCTTGTTATGCTGAAAAATAACCTTATCGGCCGTTTTTACTTCAGTTCGCGGCTCAAACGTATAAGTTGAGTCCGATATCGTTCCACGTTTCATTCGGTTTGAGCAGCTCGTAGTAGATCACGCCGTGCTGGTCCCACCAAATACAAACCAACGGCTTTGCAAATGATGTTGATGACTGTCCGGTCAAAACCCATGAGTTTTTGTGCTTTGGATTGTCGTAATGGATACACTTTTTATTGCCAGTCACAATGTAATGCAAAAAACCTTCCATTTTGACGTTCAAGGAGCTGTTCACAAGCCAAAAATTGCCTTTCGATGACGCGCGGCTTCAACTCGTATATCACTAAATTTCCTTGCTTTTGAATTAATCCCATGACTTTCAGAAGTTTTCTGACTGTCATTTCATCCACTCTCAATGATTCTGACAACTACTGAATCACTTGGGATTCGTCCCTATAGAGCAGCTATGCCCAACGTCAATGTATACGATTTGTTCGAGTGTGTTGGGTACGCGTATAACCTCTTTTATTGTTACTTTAGCAAACAGTGTTGTGCAAAAGTGACGCACTTCAACAGTGCTTCTCCTTCAACAACTTTTTTTCAAAATTGCAATTAAAATTTCTAAAATTAAATCTACAATATCGAAATATTCTTCATGGCAAGACTTGTAATGCCTTTCAACATTAAATTTGTGGTTAAGCTTAACATTGCGTTGGCATACCAAACAAAATCATTTTCCCAAACATCATTTAACATTTTGAGCAATACTGTACTTCGCTTTCTGATTTGCGTGTACTACCTTCTCGCATGAAGTTTACGTGACAAATGATCAACAGTCAGGGATGCGAAAGTTGGTGCAATTGTACCGTTTTTAGTACAATTTGGGTCTTAAAAGTACGATGGTACTCCCAAGGTTTATTTGGTACAATTTACAAATTTTCGTTATTTATTTTTTTTTTTGCAACTCATTTTTGCTGGCACATATTTGTGAATATCTTTTATATTAGAGCTAATTTAGACGGCGACTTTGTTGCATATAATTATTGCGTGCAAGCGGGGTAACAATAAAGACACATTTTTCGATTTTCGTGCATGTTTCTGTTATCTCTCTTTCACACTCATATGAATTCTTCATTCACATTCAGTTTTCGTGCAATTAAAGTCACGGTATAAATATACATAAATTTGGAAGCAACTTTAAAAAGGGAATTAAGAAAATTGCACGCAGTCAATTGCATTGTATAAATTGTCGACAGTTTCTAGTCTAGTCCAAACGAAAGATTTGTTACATTCATCGAATTCCTGTTGCTATAATTGTAAAATAACAAATAGTTTGTTACCTAATTAAATTTATATTGATCTCATGGATTTTTGTACCATTTTTACATCATTTTATTACATTCTTTTAATATACAACTGAATTTTCTGTACAGATTTTTTGTTATGTTTATTAAAAATAAAAATATTAAAAAAAAAAAATTATAATTGGAGTTTTATTTTTTTAATACTAAAAAAAATGGTAAAATTGAGGTCAAAAAAGTACAATTTGGTAATCACTTTTGTACGAAATTGAAATTCTCATTTCGCATTCCTGTCAACAGTCGTAAAACAAAACAAAACGCAAGCATTGCACGAATGCTTCCTAGCTGACGCTAGAAATCAGCTTTCGCGTATGTGTGAAAGCACAAAGCTCTTTATGTGTACATGTGAAAGCACAAAAAGCTGTTTTCGCTCGCGAGCTCAAGCTGCTATAGAGCAATACCTCCTATTTTTCGTCTTGAAATTTTTTGGATCGACCCGACCATTCCTTGTCTTCGAGCTTAAAATCGCAACTTTTACCGCATCCAAACCACCTCCGACACGATTGTTCTGATAGAGCATGCTCGCCGCAAACTTCTACTAAGATTCGATGACCCTCGGCCGCACTTTTCTTTATATTAAAGTAATGAAGAAGAACTCCCCGTTTTAAAGCATTCCTAAAACGATTTAGAATATTTTAACCTATACAATTCTCATTTGGTTTAAAGCAGGCACCCGAAAAAAATAAATATCTTTTCATTTCAAAAGTTTTTTGTATAACAATTCCAAAAACAAAATAAAAAAATATGTTTTCAAACAAAGATATTCCTCATGATGAATATTTTAAATATCAAAAAAAAAGTTGACAAAAAAAACGTTTTTTTTTTAATCAAAAAATTTATGTGGTTTAAAACAACAAAAGCGCTTAATGGATTTTTCAATTTTTATCTCAATTTTATTAACTTTTTTATAATTTTTTTATTTAATATTATAATTAAATTTATTTGTTTTATTTTTTTACTTTTTTCATCAATGATGAATACAATTTTAACTTTGTTGATAAATATCAGTAAATATTTTTAAATTTTTGTTTTCAAAAACAATAAGAAACATTTTGAATTTTTATTAAAATAAAAAATCCATATTGAAAAATAAATTATTTTTAACATTGGTGTTTTTTATTGATGAAAAAACAAAATAAAACGTTTTAAAAATATTTATATCGGCTCCCTGGCTTAGAGTTTATTATATATAACTAACTTAGTTTAATCTAGTATATGAAAATTATTTTCGTTAATATTCATTTTATAAAAAATAATGAAATTGATTACTTAGATTTTAGGAGGCAAACTAAAATACTTATATATGTATTTGAAAGTTTGCACTTAATGGGAACTACAAATCACTAAATAAATTTACGTAATATTAGTATAAATTATAAACTAAAAATAAAGTTTATTCTACATTAGGACTACTTCAGTCGGCTTATAATTTACAAAAAATTTACTTGTTTATAAGAAATTTTTACTAAATTTAAGAACAAAGTAAAAAATATACTTAAATTTTTGTAATTCCACAAAACTTAAGACGAAATTTACTTACTTAAAGAAAAAAATTTACTTAATTTAACTAAATTGTTTACACTTGTTTTTATTTATTTATTTATTTTATTTATTAATCATATAATTACAAATTATATGTTAATACCCTAACCGAGCACTAGCAACAAAGGCCTTCGGCTCGTTGTAGCGAAAACAGACCAGAGCTTCTGGTAGGAATTGAACCCACGACCTCCGCACTGATAAGCTAGCACGCTACCAACTAGCCTACCGGGGCCCTAAACTTGTTTTTAAGAAAAGCGTATACTTAAATATCTTTAGAGCCAAATCATTTTTAAATTTCTTAAAATTTAGTTAAATTACCTAATATTTTTTTGAGTGTTTCAATTACATAAAAAAATCTCTTATAATTTTCATATAACAATAAAGAGAAAAAAGTTTAAGGCACTCAAAAAATAATAATAAAACTATTGTATACATCCCCCACAATTTAGTATAAACTGATCAATTCAATCAAGATGTTTATACAAAGTTTGCGATCTTCAATTTATTTAATATTTTGTGGTTTTATACAATTGTCTTATCAACAAAATAATATCTTTGAGACAACAAATAAAGATTTAACATTTTGCATAGAAAATCATACAATGTCAAATACTTTGCAAACATTTTGGCACGATGCTACCAGTGATTGTCAGATGGCTCCTAGACGTCTTTTAGAATTGTATGCACAATTAATAGACAGGTCAGCCGCTGTAAATGAAGATCAGTGTAATCTGTTGCTAATGCATAATATGCGTAAAAAGTTAATACATTTAATGGCCAATCAATTGGAAGAAGCTTTTATATTAAAAATATTAGACATAAACAGAGAATTAAAACAAATTTTAAAAGATTTATACGAAATTGATCAACAAGTATCTCAAGCCATTTGGGAGAGAGCTCTAAATGAAATTTATTTATTTATTGATAATGAGAAAATAATTCAAGAGCTAATGCAAATAAAACATGAGGAAATACAAGTTTTTGGTTTAAAATATCTCTTAAATAAATTTCAAATGGGAACACTACAAAATGAGAAATTATTACCTCTTTTAACTTACTCCCTGTCTATGATATTGAAATCAAAAACTTTAAAAGAGTCGACAAATAAAACACTCAATCGTGTTTATAAGCTTTTGCCACAAGAGTTACGTTTATTATATGAATCTTCCCAGCATCAAATTGGTCTTCTTAATTATGCCAATTGGGAATATTTATATGCTCCCCGAGATAATGGTCCAGATAGTGAAAGACGTATACCTTTAACATGGAGTCAAGAGAAAAATACTACTGATTTAGATGGTTATTTATTAATATCGTTTAATTCGAATGGCTTAATAGCTTTTGGTAGTCGTTTTGATGCTTCTACCAAATATTTATATGCTGACATTGAGCATAAAGCTGCATATTTCTGGATTGGTGCAGGGTCCAAATCAAGTCAATGGTGGCATATTATTTGGTCACATGAATTATTTTCAAATGCAGTCGGCGATCGTTATTTATTATTTCAAAATGATGATACTAAGGATTTGTTATGTGCTACTGCAGAATATGATGAAAATAGACGTTATGTTACTTTGCTGAATGATCGAGATAATATTGAGAATCCAGCTTGTCAATGGTTGGTTAAAACATTTTAGTTCTAATAAAATAAAATTTTAAAGAAAATTATACTCAGTTATTTTAATATTTTAAAAGATTTTTGAACACTGATGTTTGAATCTTCGTTACTATTAAACAAACAGATACGAAGGCGGATCAGTAAGTCCGTGACTTTTCGAACTTCCCTCGTAGTTATATGAAATGCAACACTGCTCCCATCAAGTACCACCTGTTAGTATGCTATTGTCAATTTGTGAGCAAGTTCCTTCATTTACCATAAAATAGTCATTTGTTTCATCAATAATTTCATGGTTGGAGCTAAATCTCTTTCCACCGAGTCATTTGATTAGGTGTGGCAATAGGAAATAGTCACTGGTGATTGTTCAAAATTGAAACCACTTAGCCATGTGAGATGCCTATGTCTTTCACAATCTATCGCACATTCAATCTCCGATCGGCCGACACCATATCGTGAATTTTTTCAATTGTTTTTGGGGTCCAGAACGTTCGCCACAGCGAAAGTCAGTAAAACACTTTTTTACCATTAAAATCGATGGTGCATAGTCCCCATAGTATTTATCAAGCTTTTCATTGGTTTGATTGACGGTTGTTTTGCTCAAAAAATAATGTTTAATGAGCACTCGAAATTCACCTTTTTTTCATTTTTAAAAAAATCCACGAGGTTGTATGTTTTGAACAGCTGTTAAACGTAAAGTAAATGACGGAACTTGCTCAAAATTTGACAAAATATGACATTTCATATAACTACGAGGGAAGTTCAAAAAGTCACGGACTTATTGATCCGCCCTTAAATTCAAATTTTATATGGGAATAAGTTTTAGGGAAACTTTTTAGGAATGAGTTTTAATGGAATTTTTCAATAAACTTAAATTTTATGAAAATGCTTCAAATTGGTTTTAGTAAAACTTTTTTATTGAGTGTATGAAATTTTTAATAAACACTCAGAAAAATATTTACCAAATATTAAGTAATTTAACTAAATTTTAAGACATTTGGAAATGATTTGGCTCCAAAGAAATTTTAACTTAAAACAAGTACAAAGAATTTACTTAAATTAAGTGATTTTTTGTTAAAGTAATTTTCGTATTTAAGAAGAAATTTTTTTTTTCAAATTTTTTTACGCTTGAAAACGTGGTGATGCTGAATAAACTTTATTTTTAGCTTATAAATTATAAGTTCAGTGAAACTTTCTCTGTATACAATTTCATATGAGCGTTTGGTGAATAAAAAATATTTAATCATATTTTTCACCAGACACTTAATATTTTAAATTCACCTAAAATATTTTTCACTTCAAAAAATTTTTTTTCATCACAAAAATTGTTTTTCACCTTAAATTTTTTTTTACCTCAAATTTTTTTTCACCACAAAAATAGTTTTTCCCCTCAAATTTTTTTTACCACAAAAATTTTTTTCATCTCCAAAAAAGTTTTTGACCTCCAAAATTTGTTTTCCACCTGCATAATGCATTTTATTATATTAGTTGTAACCAGGGACAGAAAATAACTGTTATTTTAAAAATTTAAATCAAAAAAGCACACATAAAAAATGATCGTGAAAATTTTGATTCTTATAATTATGATACATCATAGGTGATGTATCTGCAAATTTTTGTATGACTTTTAAATTTGTACCTTTTTTGATAAAAGTCAAAAAATAACTTTTAATTTTGACTTTTATTTTTTAAGGCAAAAAATAAAAGTTATTTTTGACTTTTATTATTTTACTCAAAAGCTATTTTTTAACTTTTAATATTTTAAGGCAAAAATAAAAGTCATGAATTAAATATTGCATAGTAATACGCAACTTTTATTGCTTTCAATGCTATATTTAATTCAAGACTTTTATTTTTGCCTTAAAAAATTAAAAGTTAAAAAATAACTTTTATTTTTTGAGTAAAATAATAAAAGTCAAAAATAACTTTTAATTTTTGCCTTAAAAAATAAAAGTTAAGAAATAACTTTTATTTCTGCTTTAAAAAATAAAAGTTAAAAAAAAACTTTTTTTTCTTGACTTTTTCGATAGAAGTCATAACAGTTACGGTTCCTGGTTGTAACACAAATACAAATCAGGGATGCCATAAGAAGCTTAAAAGTACGGTACTCCTTATAAGTATGGTACTCCTTTGACGTATTTGAAACCATTCAGAAATGTTGGTTTTGTTGCTCGAAAAAAATTATATCTCTGGAATAAAAAAAAAAAATTTTTCTAGGACTTGGGGGGCCGCGGCCCCGAAAACCGGTAAGCATAGTAAATGTAAGTACTGAAATGAAAGGATTTAAAAAATGTCTTTTGTTTCATGATCCCTAATATGTGGCTCCCCTTTGATCCGTTTTAATGATTTGTTTTAATGAGCAAAACTCTGTTAATTATAAAAATTTTGATAGTCAACAAATTTTCATTATATTATTGAAAACATCTTAAAACTTCTTCATAAACTAGATGAACCTTTTATTAATAATACACTCAAATATTTCAAATGGTGCTACAGTTATTATGCATTGGAGATACAATAAATAACTACCAAAATTAACTGCTTATTACAAAAATAGTTTTTAGTTTTATATTAATTATAATAATAAAAGTAACTGCTTTAAACAACTAATACGAAATAGATTTTTATAGTTGTTTCTTTTTTAAATAAATTTGGTAATAGTTTTATATTTTTCCCTGCAAAAAAAAAAAAACTACAATTACAGTTAAAAACAACAACCACTGATTACTACACAAACAAATGTCATGTATTTATTAATCGCCAAACTTTTTTTTAGTTTATGATAAAACTTGTTTTATTGTTCTTAATTATTTTTTGCGCACAATCTATTAAAGCGGTGAAACTGACTGACAAACATTTTTATACAAATTAATTATATAAATGGTTAATACTAATTTGCAAATTCATTGTTACTTAACAAATTTAAACGGAAGTTAAGAGCTAAACATAACATCTGGCTGAATCAAAATGGCAAGTAAGAGGTAAAATTCTCATAAAACTTGCTTTATAGCAGCAGGCTTGCCAGACTTGGGGGATTTTTTGTTGTTGGATTTGGGGGGACACACATTTTAATTGGGGAATGGACATTTAAAAAACACTTCGCGGCTTTTTAGGGGATATTTAAATTTTTTAATAAAATTTGTGTTATTTTCGCAAAAATTCATTAAAGTTGGCACATATACCGTTAAAGAAGATTATAAAATCAGTTTAGTTAATTTTATGTGTGTTTTAAATAACATAAAGCCGTAAAATTTCTCATTCAGTTTGCAATTCAACTAAACAAATTTATCAATAAATAACCGGGTAACTAGTTTTTTCGATGTTTTTTTTACATTAAAACGACATCGAAAAAAGGTTTCAACATTTGTGTCACAAATGTTTTAAAAACTCTGCACTCCTTTTCGGAATTTTTCGCATCGAAAATTTTTCGCGATTTTCTCGACAAACTTTGCAGACTTAGCCGATATTGCTTTTTTAAAATTAATAAATATGTTATAAAATTCTTAAGTTGATTTTATTTTATATAAAAATAACCTCTTTAATTTTTTCTGAAAAAAAAAACTCTAAGAAAATCCAAAATGTGTTTTTTTCATCGTATGACGAAAAACGATTGATTATTTGGAGGTACATTTTGTATTATTTAGTAACAAATTATATCAAATTACACAGCCCGACAAAATGTATACTTTTTGCCAGATATCTCCAAGTTGATGTCTTAAGTAATTTTATGGAGCATTTTATTTTTTTTTTATTTTATTAAATATGTTATAAAATTCATAAGTTGATTTTATTTTATATAAAAATAACCTCTTTAATTTTTTCTGAAAAAAAAACTTTCTAAGAAAATCCAAAATGTGTTTTTTCACCGTATGGCGAAAAACGATTGATTATTTGGAGGTTCATGTTTTATTATTTAGTAACAAATTTTATCAAATTACACAGCCCGACAAAATGTATACTTTTTGCCAGATATCTCCAAGATGATGTCTTAAGTAATTTTATGGAGCATTTTATTTTTTTTTTCAAATCTAAAATTTCAAAAATTTTTCAATAAAAAGCGCAATGTTTTAACAACTTTAACAGGTTTAACCAAAAACAGATAACACTGTGCTCGAATTTGACACTTTTTTGAACAAGCTGGGCACCCTACACTCACCAAAAAAGTCTGTAATGGCAACTGAAAATTTTGGTATTATTACGGGAAATTTTGCTTATATTTTTTCTTTTTTTTTAATATTTTAGACAAGATTAAAAAAAATAAAAGTTTTAAAAATTGTAAAAACATAAAAGGTCAAATTTTAATTGTTTTTAGGGCTGATTTTT
Source organism: Eustalomyia histrio (assembly GCA_949748255.1). Lineage (NCBI taxonomy): Eukaryota > Metazoa > Arthropoda > Insecta > Diptera > Anthomyiidae > Eustalomyia > Eustalomyia histrio. The sequence goes on from OX456527.1 coordinate 13,053,915, forward strand.
AGAACCAAAAAAAACTTTTTAGTGCTATTTAAAGTGGATGTTCTATTTTTAGACATTAGTTGGTATATTCACTTAATCTATGTAACATTTTAAAGCAATTTAAGTTTGTAGAAAAAACATTTCCTCCAATATCCACTTTTTTAAAATTATTTTTTTTTGCTAATTTTAGCAAATCGGCTTTCAAAAATTTGTAAAATGATTTCTGAAATTAGCAACAAAAATTTGTAAATATTCTGTAAAATTCTGTAATTTGTGAAATGTAAATAGCAAAAAGATATGCTAAATAATATTTTTTTTTACTAAAAATCAGTACAAAAATAGTAAAGTGGGATGAAAAATCAGTACAAAAATAGTAAAGTGGAATTGAAAACCCTTTACAAATTTTTCTACTAACTTTTTTTCTGAATTTAAAAGCGATAGCCGTTTTTCAATGTTATCGCTCGTATTTGCTAAAGTACCATAAAACAATATTTTTTTTATACTTTTAGGATCATTTTTGAATTTAAATCAATCCAAAATCTGTTGAATACAATTTTTCGCTATTTTTTGAATATTTTTCTAAACCCTGTTGAATATTTACAAAATAATATAACATTGTAGTTTTCACTTGCAGAAAAATTTTTTTTGCGAAATTTTTTTATTGATTTTTTTTAATAAATTTATAAAAATGTGTGCAAAACGATAGAAAACAGAAGTTTTGTACTTTAGTATCATTTCCTTTAATACTTTCTTTATTTTTTAAATTTTTCAAGCATCCCTTTATGTAAGTTCCTGCAAATGTCAGATTGCAGTATACTTCAGTTAATTGCAGTGAAAACAAAATAAAAAAAATTCGGAAAAAATATAAAAAATAACGAAAAATTTTATTTAACAGAGTTGGATTGATTTTAATTCAAAAATGATCCCAAAAGTATACAAAATACCGTTTTATGGTTATATTATTGAAATTTTTAATCGCGAATACGATTGCTAAAATTTGAAAAACGGATATCACCATTGAATTCAGCTTACTCGAATTAGCTTAACCAGTAGGGTGCCCAGCTTGTTAAAATTTGCGACTAGCACAGTGTAATTAATAACTATTTATACTAACTGCAATGTCGTTTTTTTAACTAAGCGAATATATTGTTCTGTTTAGCAACGTAAATATAAAAATATGACCAAAAATTAGAAATAAATAAAAAAACGCTTTACCGACGCCGAACATTATGTTTTCGGTACAGAGAAAAAAGTATCATAAAATTGTAAGTAATTAAAAATATTTGTTAAAATTCAAATTCGATTTCTAAAAACTTTTTGTTTACAGGTTGGTTGAAAAGTTCCTGCGCTCACCGAGAGATGGCACTGCTAGCTCCAAACTTTTTTTTCTCAAGTTGGTATAACTGTCATGAGAACACATGCAAAGTTGCAAGTCATTCTGTCAATTCTTTCTTTGTTTACAAGCCATTTGAATGTAACGTGTCATTGATTTTTTTTAATATGGAAATAATTGAATATCGTGCAGTCATTAGATTCTTTGTTTTGAAGGGTTTAAAAGCAAAGGAAATTTATGAACAATTGTTAGAAGTGTATAAGGAGTCCTCACCTTCAAAACACACCGTTGAATTTTGGGCTGGTGAATTTAAGCGTGGTCGTATCTGCCTTAAAGACGATCCACGCGAAGGACGACCAAAAACTGCAACCACAGCAGAAATCATTGAGGAGATACATAATATAGTTAGTGAAGATCCAAGTTTGACTAAGCGTGAAATTGCTAATGCCATAGGCATCCCAGACGAACGAGTACTCCATATTTTACATGAAGAATTACGTATGAAAAAACTGTTTGGAAAGTTAGTGCCGCACACATTAACAATTCAACAAAAACTGGATCAAAAACAAATTTCTCAGCGTAATTTGGAGCGTTTTAAGCCGAATAAAACCGACTTCTTGCGCCGTTTTATAACTATGGATGAGACTTGGATCTACTACCATGATCCTAAATTGAAACAAAAACGTTTACAGTGGAAGCTGGTTGTTCAGCTCCAAAGCAGGTGAAGTCACAACGATCAGCAAAGAAGATTATGGCATCAGTTTTTTGGGATGCAAAAGGAATTTTGTTGATTGATTATCTTCAGAAAGGTAAAACAATCAATTCTGAATATTATTGCAGCCTTCTGGATCAGCTGGATGAAAAAATTCGTGAGAAAAGACCTGGTTTAAAGAAGAAAAAAAATCATTTTTCATCAAGACAATGCACCTGCTCACAAAAGTGTTTTGACGATGGCTAAATTCAAAGAATTAAAGTACGAATTGCTTGAACATCCACCGTATTCACCAGATTTGGCTCCCAGTGACTACTATCTCTTCAGAAATCTCAAACAATTCCTTCGTGGAAAGCATTTTTCGTCGAATGAAGAGGCCATAGCAGCCGTAGACGGTTATTTTGCAGAGCTTCTGGAAAACCATTATAAGGATGGGATCAAATATTTGGAAGATCATTGGAACAAGTGTATTGAGCTTCTAGGAGATTATATTGAATAAAAATATATATTTCGTAACAAAAACAGTATTCTTTCATTTCGAGGGCAGGAACTTTTCAACCAACCTGTATATAAAAATTGTCAATTTTCATATAAAAATTCTTTGAAAATAAAAATTGAAGTTACAAAATAATAAATTTTTTTTTTTTTTTTGTATTTACAAATTTCAAAATACAAAAATATTCTATAAAAGATGTTCAATATTTCAAACAGAATTTTGTAATTTTATTTTGTGTATTTTCGAATTTTGAAAAAAAAAAATAAAAACGTAAACGGTCGTTTTTTATAAAAGAAGAAAAAAAAAACAGAACCGGTTTTTGGTTTTAAATACTCTGTTCACTTTGGTGAACAAGTTGCAAGACCCAACCCTGCCATCGAGAATCGATTATTCGAACAAAGAAAAAACATCGATTCTCTTGTTCGAAAAAATAAGAAAAGAGCATATCTTCTTCGGGGCTGATATATTGAGGCACTTGTGTTTTTCAACTCGGTTAAGGCAGCAGCAACAGCTCTAACAAGCAACAACAGTTAAAATTAAAAGCAGTGAAAAGTTTCTGTACTTTTCAGAATAAAGTGTAATTAAATAAAAATAAAACTATTTAAAAAATCCAAAAAAAGGATACTTAAATCTATTTAAAAACAATTAAAATCTAAATATTAAAACTAAGTACATATTAACAGTGTGCATTGAAAATTAAACCCCTACAAAGTAAAGTAAATAACCCCTGAAGTGTAAACCCCTACAAAGTAATTTATAAGACTAAACACCTTTTGAATTTTAATAAATATTGTATTTTATAACGTTTAACCAAAGCAATAACCATTTTTCTTCTTATTTGGAAAATAAACACCGGTAAAGTGACCCAAATCCTCTAACCCGTTTCTTCATACTCTATTTTAGTCTGATCAAACAACTCTGTATTCATTCTATAATTGTGTACAGCTCTGTATTTTATAATGACAGTTGGCAACGCTGAAAACACAGATAAAATTAACTTTAAGACGCTGGCGTACAAATATTTTGTCGCTTTCGACAATACCGATATTTTTCATAAACATCTGTAAAATTAGTAACCGCTTAATTTAAGTGTAACCATTAGCAGTTATTCTAGTGTATATCAACTATTATGCCGGTTCTCTGTGGGCACCACCTTTGTACATTAAATTGACAAAGTTAATCTTTAAACTGTCAAATTACACTTTTAACTGTCAAATTTTATATATTAACTTTTAAAAAAACCATATCTAAACAATAAAGATTATCAAAGTGGATTAACTTTAATCAAGTCGATTAATTTTGCAGTCTAAATTTAGCCAAAATAAAATCAATTATTTTTTACCATAAGTGGGAATTTTTTTTGGGAATATTTTTTTATTTCTTTGGGAACAACGAAAATAAGTATCTGGCAAACCTGTTGCATAGCCACATCAATAAAAAGCCTGTTTTTTTTTTAATATTTTTGACAACATCTACAAACAATTCTAATTGCTACAAAAAAAAACAAACCTTAGTTGTTGTTTAGTTCTCTAAAGCGATGGTTGTACATTTTTTAAAGCATAATAATAAATTTATAGCAAATTTGCAAATTATTATTATTGTATTCCTCCTCAGCCTGCACACCGTTTATCCACAAAATTTTACAAAATCAATTTATAACAATGACGTACACGCATGTACCGCCGATACAATAACAGTCAAAACAGTTTTTGAATTTTGGCAAGATGCCTCCGAAAACTGTGAATTAGATCCTAAGAATTTATTTAAAATTTATAAAAAATTTGTGGCAAATTTTGAAACACACATAAATGACAAAATAAGTGAATTATTAAGTGATCATGTAAGCATTTCACTAATGGAGTCGCTAACCAATAAAATTAAAGAAGCTCTTTCAACAGCAACTCTAACAACAAAACCAGATTTAGATGTTATGATAAATGAACTGTATAAAGATGATAAGAACTTTGTACTCAAGATATGGCAAAAGGCCTTAGATGAAGCTTTAATATTTATAAATAAACAAAAGATAATAGAAGAAATTATGCTTATAAATAATAATGAATTAAAACTTGAAATAATGGAATATCTATTAAATAAATATCAAACACAATATAAAAATGATCAAAATTTTTTACCAGTTTTAACCTACGGTCTAACCACAATATTAAAACAACAAGAGTTATCTGCTAACATGGTGGAAGAAAATAAAATAGAATTTATTGCCAAACAACTGCCAGAACAATTGCTAACCATATACCAGTCATGGAATAATAGTGTTTCAATATTAAATCTTCAAAATAATGAGTACATGTTTGCTGAACGTCATGAAGGTCCAGCTAATAATAAACGTTATCTCTTTACATTTGTACCGGCTAAAAATACACTCCGAGTCAAAGGTAAACTGAAGCTACAATTCAATTCTCATGGTATGCTAGCATTCAGTGCTTTATATGATGATACTTTTAAATTTTTAAATGCTGAAGAGGAAAACACTTACATTTGTTTGGACTGCCATACAAATGGTACACAATGGTGGCAAGTACTTTTGGCCGAAGGTGATGAGTTTGTTTTATTTCAAAATGTTGTTACTAAGAATTTATTATGTGCTACTACAAAATATGATGATAATAGAAGATTAGTATCTACTTTAAGTTCAAAAGATCATATGACAGATTTAGCCTGTCAATGGAAAGTTGTAAAAAGAAGAAAATAAAAGTTTAAGAAAAGAAAAAAAAAATTATTGTGTTTTTTTATGTTATTAGTTTGAACTTTACTGTACAGTCTGTAACTTTAGATTTTCTGTGAAAAGTTATTTAATATTATAGATACACTCAAAATAGTTTGTCGGCGGCATTTAGGAAAAAATGATGGTGAGAACAATGGTTTATGCTGTATTTACATTTAAAATAACTAAAAATGTAATTATTTGTAACTGTTAAAAAATAGCTGACAAATGCAGTCAAAATCAGTAATAATTTGGTAAAAATAACTGACAAATTTTTACTACAAAAACTTTGAAACAACTGAAAAAATTGTTGATAACTACTGGTTTTTTACAGTTAATTTTTTTCGGTATTATAAAAAAGAAAAAATATAAAAATTTTATCTTCCGGTTACAAAAAATTATTATATCCTTCTACATTAAATATAAAGTATAAATTGCAAACGATACTACAGTTATAACGTTCTTTTTTTTTTGCAAATTTTCGGATTTTTTTTTGCAAACTAAGAGTACATCAAAAATTAAAAATAAAATTTTTTTATTTTTTAAATAACTCAAAAATTACTACAAAAATACCGTTTCCGTAGTTGTTTTTTTATACACTTAAAATAGTTTGGAGCTTAAAACAACAGAAGAAGACCGGTCTAATTACTTTTCATTTACATCAAATGGGGCTTGTTAATTGTTTTTAAATGTTTGCAACTGACAAATAGGTAAAAATAAATGATTATTCGGATCAAAATAAATTTTTGAGTTTTTCCTACCATTGGATTAAAAATAAATGCTTATTTATTTATTTAAAATTGTTTAAGATTTTATTTTGTTTTTTAATCTGCAAAATTTTAACACACAGACTATTAACACATCTTTTATGAATGTTTTTTTTTTATAGATGTGTGTCAAGTTCCTGTAATTTGAATTGAAATAAACTCGTACATAAACAATTTTAATATAAAATAATAAAGGAATGCTTTTAAAATTTCAAACAGATAAAAAATAAATGAAATTAAAAAAAAAAAATCGCCAAATAATAGTAAATCATTTTGACCAAATGTATAAAAAAATTAAACCAAATATTTCTTAAAAAATATAAAATGTTCGTTTATATTTCACTTAACGGAAAACTTATTATTAAACTACAAAATATTCTGAGTATAAAAATAAATGCTTTAAACAACTGTTACGAAATGCAGTACTTTTCGTTAGTTTTTTTTTTTTTAATAATAATAGAAAAGCAAATGTTATTACAGTTAAAACCATCAATTACTGATTACCGCCGCAAACAACTATCAAGTAGTAACTGCCACGAATATTTTCCCGTTTAATACACTAACACACGTCACTACATGGAAAAAGTAATAAGTTTATGCTGATATTTTTAATTAAAGGGTTTTCCAATAAGGGCGGTAGATGTTATTGTAGCGTCCGCAGTGTGGCGCGTAGCGCCATCCTATATACGTCCTTATCGTTTAATTTGGGTCAAAAGAAATCAGTTATCATCGTTCTGTAGCACTCGCCGTTGACGGTGATGGCCTCACCAACGTCGTTTTAAAGTACGGATCAATGACGCCGCCGGCGTAAAATCAGCACCAAACTTTTTGTGGATAAATTGGAACCTGATGAACCTTGTTTAGGCTAGCGTCGCCCCCTATATGGCAATTTTGTTAATTTTGCTTGTTTAATTAACTTTTTAATTTTTTTTTTGACGTGACGCTCAATCGTGTAACTTGTCATGGTGCTTTGGTTTGGCATCAGTAACTGAATAATAATCAACAGATTAGACAGACGCCAGCAAAACAACATAGCGGTGACAGGTCGTCAACATCAACCCGCGGTATCGACCCACCTTCATCCGATCGACTCAGTATACTTTTTTAAATCGATCTAGCGTTGTCCATCCGTCCGTCTGTAGTTCGATTATCCAACTTTTTTTTTTAAATAATTTTATCGATTTCGTTAATAAAAGATAATTGCCGTTTGAGTTACCGAAAAAGCTATGCTGTATTATTCTTTTAAATATTTGACAAAAGATACCGACAAAAGTAATTAATTTGAAATTTTGAAGTTTTGCCAGGTAACGACAAAAATCGTTAACCTAAAAAAATTTTTGTAGATTAGTTAACGTTTTTTTTAACTACACCCTGCGGGAAAAGGATCTATCCCAGGACACTCACGTGACTGGTCACGGGACCGCTTTTTTATATGAAAAGAAGCAGTCATTTTAACATGTATTTGTCCTCGTAGGGGGCTAATTGCCCTCTGTGACATGTCATAGGTCTGGTCTAAAAGAACATGCCACACAACTAACCACAAATAACATATCACAGGACTCGTACTTTCAAACTCATCACGTGATAGGACTAGTACTTTCAGACCCATCACGTGATATAGACTTTTAAACCGTTCATGTAGTAGGTACTTTAGGAACCGGTACTCTTTACACCTGTCACGGGAAAGGTCCCAACTCCCAACTGACTCCTTGTTTCCCACAGGGCAAGTATCGGTAGGAAAAAATTAGAGAACAACATTTAACGACAATGCAACTACCGAAGTTTGTCGTTAAAAAGTTACGAAATCGCCTACCGGTCTTGTAAACTTGTACAGGTTGGTTGAAAAGTTTCTGCGCTCGAAATGAAAGAATACTGTTTTTGTTACGAAATATATTTTTTTTATTCAATATTATCTCCTAGAAGCTCAATACACTTGTTCCAATGATCTTCCAATAATTTTATCCCATCCTTATAATGGTTTTCCTGAAGCTCTGCAAAGTAACAGTCTACGGCTGCTATGGCCTCTTCATTCGACAAAAAATGCTTTCCACGAAGGAATTGTTTGAGATTTCTGAAGAGATAGTAGTCACTGGGAGCCAAATCTGGTGAATACGGTGGATGTTGAAGCAATTCGTACTTTAATTCTTTGAATTTAGCCATCGTCAAAACACTTTTGTGAGCAGATGCATTGTCATGATGAAAAATGATTTTTTTCTTCTTTAAACCAGGTCTTTTCTCACGAATTTTTTCATTCAGCTGATCCAAAAGGCTGCAATAATATTCAGAGTTGATTGTTTTAGCTTTCTGAAGATAATCAATCAACAAAATTCCTTTTGCATCCCAAAAAACTGATGCCATAACCTTCTTTGCTGATCGTTGTGGCTTCACCTGCTTTGGAGCTGAACAACCAGCTTCAGTCCACTGTAAACGTAGATCCAAGTCTCATCCATAGTTATAAAACGACGCAAGAAGTCGGTTTTATTCGGCTTAAAACGCTCCAAATTACGCTGAGAAATTTGTTTTCGATCCAGTTTTTGTGTGCGGCACTAACTTTCCAAACAGTTTTTTTCTCACGTAATTCTTCATGTAAAATATGGTGTACTCGTTCGTCTGAGATGCCTATGGCATTAGCAATTGCACGCTTAGTCAAACTTGGATCTTCACCAACCATATTATGTACCTGCTCAATGATTTCTGCTGTGGTTGCAGTTTTTGGTCGTCCTTCGCGTGGATCGTCTTCAAGGCTGGTACGACCACGTTTAAATTCACCAGCGATTTGAAGGTGAGGACTCCTTATACACTTCTAACAATTGTTCATAAATTTCATTTGCTTTTAAACCCTTCAAAACAAAGAATCTAATGACTGCACGATATTCTATTTTTTCCATATTAAAAAAAATCAATGACACGTTAACTTCAAATGGCTTGTAAACAAAGAAAGAATTGACAGAATGACTGGCAACTTTGCATGTGTTCTTAGGACAGTTATACCAATTTGAGAAAAAAAAAAAGTTTGGATCTAGCAGTGCCATCTCTTGGTGAGCGCAGGAACTTTTCAACCAACCTGTACAATCCCACTTTACTATTTTTGTACTGATTTTTAGTAAAAAAATTATTATTAAGCAAATCTTTTTGATATTTACATTTTATAAATTACAGAGTTTTTACATAATATTTTGCTAATTTCAGAAATCATTTTACAAATTTTTGAAAACCAATTTGCTAAAATTAGCAAAAAAAAATTTACTAATTTTAAAAAAAAATGCATATTGAGGGAAATGTTATTTCTAATTAAAACTTACACCAACTCATGCCTGAAAATAGGACATCCACTTAAAATAGCACTAAAAAGTTTTTTTAGTTTTAAAAATCGGCCCTAAAAACAATTAACATTAAAGTAAAATTAAAGTAAAAAAAAAATTACTTAAATATTTTTCATAACAGAAATTACCAAATAAAAACAAAATGATAAATTCGTTTATGTTTTAACAATTTTTAAGATTTTTAAGCCTTTGATTTTGTTTTAATTTTGTATAAAATATTTTTTGAAAAAATAAAAAAATTTGATGCTTGATAAAAAAAAATAAATTTAAAATTTTGTACTAATATTAATAATATTAAGTAATTTTTTTTGCTGATTTTTGCAAACAGATTTAAAATTCCACTTTACAAAAAGTATACTAAAATTTAGTAGCGGCTACTAATTTTTCTACTAAATTCATTGTACTACACATCAACAGAAATGTGTTGCTGAGATTAGCAAAAAATACCGCTGGGCTCAAATTAGCAAAATTTCCCATTATAACAGCAAAATTTTCAGTTGTCATTACGGATTTTTTTGGTGAGTGTAGACAAACTGTATTTTATCCTTCTAAAGACGATCCTGTAGTAAACAAATTTTCACTAAATCGGGTTTCGAAATTATGGGCCTTTCTTTTACGACTCAATTATGTGGGATTGTATGTCAACAATATCATGTTATTGCAATAACATTGAAATTAGGCGTCTTCACTTGAGATGAGTTTGAAAATTACTTGCTATTAGAATTAGCAAAAAAAAAAAAATAATAATAATTAACACCTAAAGAATAAGATATGAAGCCAAGATATAGTATATATTTAATTAAATGTCTCTAGACCCTTATGTTTATTACAATAAAAAAAGGATTAATTAAGATGTGATAAATCATTATAACCTCCTAACAAATAACCCATAAAAATTGTTAAACAATTCCTTTTTTATCCTTAATAACAACATACAACCCCAAAAATCAACATTACAAAATAATAATAGCAGTGACCTCCTTGCCTTCCTGAATAAAAGGAAACAAAACTTTTACTCCTAAGAAAGTAAAAAAAGAAAACACATACACACATAAACCAAATATGACAAATTCTTAACAATCAACAGGCCTTTCACACAAACATTTCACTTATAGCCATTCCACACCCCCCCCCCCCCCCTTCACACCCTCTCGCCACATAAAAAGAAAATTTTAAAAATAAAATCAAAAACACCTTTAATAACAATACACCCGTTTTCTTTATATCACGGCTATAAAATGTATTAAGTTTGGTTTTCTTAAAGGATTTCACAAAAAATTTCCTTTAATTTATTTTTTAAAAAGAATTTAGTATTTTGTGAACTTATTTTTCTTAATATACAGTGTTGTGCAAAACATAAGCAACAAAATCCGTATTTAACTTTATATTATTTATATATAATATTTTCGTTGTTTAAATCAAAAAAACATTTGTTTTTACGATATTCCATTCTGTTTAATGCGAACAATAACTTCCAGTTTTTTTGAGCGAAAATGAACTTATTTCAGTTTTTATTAATTAAAATTGACTTAAATGACCTAACGCGAATTCTATTTCCCTGATCTTAAAACGAAATGCATATAAGGAATCGTGAGAATTTCCATTAATTTACAATTTCCTTTTTTATTCTCTAGGGCGGTCATTTAAATTTCTTTTATTTTTGAGGTTTCCCCAAAAAAGAAAACTTTTGCCATAAAATTTACATATTTTAGATGTTTTTTAAAAACTCTTTCTTTTAGTGTTAATAAATGTTAAAATGGTTAAAATACGCTAGAAATTAATAAAAATAATTCCAAATTATATGACCCAAGTGTTTTTGCTTCTCACAAGATATGTTTAATAATAAAAAAAATAATAGAATTCGCCTGCTAACCATCTGGCGAATTCAATTAGTAAAAAAACGAGTGATTTCAAGTACATCAAAATATTTTGATTCATTTTTTTTTTGCGTTATGGGATTCCAGAACATACACGATTATTTAATTCATGCCGCTCAGATGAGCAGAAGTTATAAAAAATAAAGGGTAATATGTGAAATATTAAATTGTTGCCTGCACAGAGAAAACAAATTCATTGTAACAAACGAATTTCTTGCCAACCAAATGGTTTGGTTGGAGCCACTGGCATATTTGTTTGTCGCAACCAAAATTCGTTTAACGCAAAAAAATGTTGCTTGAAACCAAATATTTCAATTAAATCAAGAAAACATTTGGTTAGGACAACTAAATAATTCGGTTGCTGCAACCAAAATATTCACTTGGCAAGAAATTTGGTTGTCATGATGGTTTTGTTTTCTCTGTGTGAAATATATATGTAACTTTATTTTTATAGAGTTTGTTGCTTTTGTTTTGCACAACACTGTATGTCTCAAAACATTTTTCTTTATTTTTGTACTTTCGTTAGCACGTTGATATATTATGTCGTCATATTTGCTTGTTAAACAAGGATTCCAAATAAAATTGTTGAAAATAATACGTTAACGTTTACAAGATTTAAAAAAACAGGGAAATATTCTCTTTCCATGACGATTTACTCTTTTGATTAAATTTGCGCCTGCTCACCATAGATTTCATCTGTTGCTTGTCTTTTTTTTTAGGATTTTAGTGGTCTATTTTATTTACATTTTTTTTTGGTAACAGGAAAAAGAATAAAAAATTTGCCATAAATTTACCATTAACTCAGAATGTTGTTTATAAACATTCATCCTGTTGCTGTCATTGCAGTGGTTTAGTATGTTAATGGGTTATATGTAGTATGTATATATGTATAATGTCAACGCTATATTGTATGTTTGTTTGCATGTGAAATAAAACTTAAAGATAAAACACTTGTTAACAATGGAATGTTATACTTAAAAGTTTTGAAAGAATTTTTAAGATATTGATATTATATTAATTAGTGTTTTATTAAGAGGTCAAATAATCATATAAATATATCAATCAATGATCACAAATTTTGTTTATCTTTAACCCCCCAGCAAAAATAAATGGAAGTGATTCTTAAGGAATCGATTTTTCATTGATTCCAAAGTATCATTTAGTTCTGATTTTCCTCATCTAAAGGAGTTTTTTTTCACAACTTCCAAAAATGTGATAGCTGTTTTCAAAGCTATATGACGGCTAACTCATTTTAAAAAACAATCAAAATTAAACGTTAATCACAGATATTTTCATATAAATTTGATATTGATAACTATGGTTAATAACTAAAATTTGGTTATTTTAAAACAAGTTATCAGGTTTAAGTAATTTGTATCAATTTTTAACTCCGAATTTCAAACAAAGAAATTTAATAATAAGGCTCTGAATATCCCGTTATAATTTAACCAGCAGTCAATCTTAAACTTTATATGGGAAACAACAACAAATGTGGCAGTCAAATTTACTGGTATAGTCAACGGAACATTGGGAAAATGATTATTGAATGTCCCGTTTAAATTAAAATTAAAAATTTATTTGGTAGCAACAAAAGATCTCATTTTTCATTAAACTATAAGAAGGGCTTTAGATGCAATGAAAGAGAATCATAAAAGAAGACTTCCACCCTACGACACCCCTATATAAAAATCATTAGTTCCGATCCAAATTTTCAGAACACCGGAATCAAAATCACTGCTTCATTTTCTCTTCTTTTGCCACTTTTTTTTTGCTGGGCCTTACCCTTTTTCATTGCATCTAAAGTCCTTCTTATGGTTTAGTGAAAAATTAAATCTTTTGTTCTTTCCAAATAAATTTTGAATTTAGATTTCTACAGGACATCAGTAATCGGGCCTTAGCCTCATTTTCACAATCTCCCGTTAGCTTCTACCTGGGAATTTAACTGACACATTTGTTGTTGTTTCCTATACAAAGTTTGAGTTTTACTGTTCGTTAAATTTTAGCGGGAAATTCAGCAATTGGGCCTTATTTATCTCTATTCGAAATGCTTGCAACTTTTACGACAATAAATTTTTTACTTTTTGTAGCGTCATAGATTTGAAAAGTGTTTAATTTCATTAAAAATGACATTTTTATAAGTTGTGAAAAAGAACTTCCTTAGAACAGAAAAATCAGAACTAAACGATACTTTGAAATCAATGAAAAATTAATTCCTTAAGAATCACTTCCATTTATTTTTGCTGGGTAAATCTTCAAAATTGCCTTTAGATGGCGTTTAAAAAATCGACAAAAAATCCGTCAAATAATTATACTACTCGAAAAAGTTAAAGTCAAAAAACTTCCATCAAATCGCGTTTTCGAAATATGGCCATTCTTCTTTTTGACACTTGTTCCAGGAAAAAAACTTCTTGGCTTAATATTCTGGTTCAAAATCAATAGCTTTTAGACTTAAATTAATATATTACCAAGTACAAACAATTTACTTAAATTAAGTAAATTTTGTAGAATTTTGCTAAAATTTAGTATATAAAAGCGGATCAATAAGTCCGTGAATTTTTGAATGAAACAAAAAAAAATGTATTTTTCAGCATAATCTCCTTTTAGCCCAATACACTCACGCAGAGAAAAAACATGGTTGCGACATGATCACTGCTAATATATTGTGCTTGCTGCAATCTGGTATGGTTGTCACAACCATGTTATTGGTTTTCTAACCATCAAGATGGCCGCTACCATCATTATTATAGTAAATATTTTACTATTTTATGATTGACACCTTCTATTTTATAACATGATTAGGTGTAACCATATTGTGGAAACAAAGACTCTGACTATGAAAAAAATAAGACAATTTTGCAACCATAAAATGCTGGTAACAATCAATCCAATAAAACATGACTTTGAAATTTACAGTCATAATACTGTCTTGTTTTCATAAAAACCAAAACTTTTATCAGTTCAGTCAGTTTGTTTTTACTACAAAAAAACAATCATATATTGTTAAGTGCTGGGATTTTTTATTTATGATATATATATATATATATGAGAATCATAATATGCTTATTAATGTGCCATAACATGATATTAGATAGTCATTTTATGTATATTAATAATCGTAATATAATAAGAAGGATGATGTGACTATAATATGATGACATTTTGAGTATACTATGATTACAGGCGATCATATTCAAGATCATAATATTAAAATCATAATATGGTAATTTTTGAATAATAATATAACTGTAGGGACCATATAATGGTAAAATTATGGTTATTTTATTATCATAATATGATAACTATATTATAGTTTGACTATGGTTGGTACAATCATAAACCCAAAAATGTAAGATGCTCTTCGAATATGATTGTCCCAACCATGTTTTTTCTCTGCGTGCTTAGTCCAACGTTTCTCCAATATTTGTATCCCTTCCAAAAAATAGGACTTTTCGAGGTCCATAAAATAAGCATTTGTTTGATAAATAATTTCATCGTTGGAGCTAAATCTCTATCCACCGAGCCATCTCTTTAGGTTTGGAAATAGGAAATAGTCACTGGCGGCTAAATCCGGAGAATAAGGCGAATGAGCGGGAAATTCGTAGCTCAATTCATGGCATTTTGCCATGTCACACGATAACGTTTATGGTCAATTGAGAGCAAACGCGGCACCCATCTTAAATCCAACTGATCATTTAAAATCGAAACTACACTGCCATTTGAAATGCCTATGGCATCAACAATCTCATTCTCACTCTTCGATCAGCCAACACCATATCGTGGATTTTTGACATTTTCGGGTGTATTGACCTCAATTGGCCGTCCAGAACGTTCAGCGTCATTTGTACTTGTGCGACCACAACGAAAGTCAGTAAACCACTTGTTTACCATTGAAATCTATGGTGCAGAGTCCCCATAGTATTTATCAAGCTTTTCCTTGGTTTGATTGACGGTTTCTTTTCGCAAAAAATAATGTTTAATGAGCACTGCAGTGCTCATGGAATTTCACTTTTTTCCATTTTGAAAAAAAATCCACGAGGTTGTATGTTTTGAACAGCTTTTAAACGCAAAGTAAATGACGGAACTTTCCTTAAAATTTGACAGCAGTCCATTAACAGGTGGTGCTTAATGGGAGCAGTGTTGCATTTCAATTAACTACGAGGAAAGTTAGAAAAGTAACGGATTTATTGATCCGCCCTCGTAAATTTCTTTAAATTTAGCAAAATTTCTTATTAACAAAAAAATTTTTCTTTAATTTTAAAACACTTGAACTTGTGCTAATGCAGAATAAAATCTACTCTTATTATGTACACACAAAAATTTAGTTCATTTATATTTATTAATTTGTAATTCTCATTAAGTGCAAAATTTGTTTGCCTCATAAAATCTAAGTAATTGATTTAATTTTTTTTTAAATTAATATTTACCAAAATATTTATAACATTATTTCCGTTAATACACTCAAAAGAAAAATGAACTACAATAGAATTTAGAAAAATTAACTTATTTGGAGGAAAAATTGAACTGAAATGCGCCAGACACTTTTTACCAATATTTTATAAAATTTTTCTTAAAATAAAGAAACAAAATTTGGTCAAATTTAGAAAAATTTTACTACTGAGAGCAAAATTTTTTTTAGAAAATAGTAAAATTTCCTCCTAATTAGTTCATTTATCATCTAAAATTTAACTGTTAGCTAGGAAAGTTGGTTTTAACAAAAAGTTAATTTTATTTAAGTTCATTAGATAATTTTTTTTTTACTAAAAACTATGACTTAACTCCCAAAAAATAATAAAATATTGTCTAACATCAAGTTAAATAGCACTTATTTTAAGTGAAAATTATCCTTAAATTTGATAAAAATTTTCTAATATATTTGAAACTGTTTCTATGATAAAGGTAATATATTTTTCCATATATTTTAAAGTACTTTACAGTCATTGTGTAAGTATTTTCCCACTTTCGGAGGACTTCTGCTTTATGAGGACACTACTCGTAACAAGCTTTTTGGTATACATTTTTGTCTTTCAATTTAATTAAATTATACTAAACTCATGTATTTAAAATATAAGTTAAATTTCATGAGCAAATAGGTAAACAAATTAAAATTATATACTGCAAGATATCCTGGAACGTAATAAATTGAAACAGAGTCAGATCCTTTTCGTAGTTAATTAATGCTTCTCCTTGAGGAAACTACAAATAAGGACGCCATAAGTGACACACAGCATCTATGGCTAAGGAACACTGGGGGTCCTTTGTCTTCTTAAAATAACGAATTTAAGGAAATTGTTGCAAAAAACAAAATATCACAGTTACATTTCTTGTTTTTATTGGAATATGAAAAATGTCATAAGTTTATTTTATGACATTTTATCATAAACTTTAATTGACATATACAAGTTTTTTTTTTTTTTATACTAAGTGAAAAAAATATAAAGTTTAATAGACGCAACGTTAATTATAGGAAAACTATTATAACGTAATGTATAAAATGTACTTGCGATATTTTGTATTGTAGCCAGCAAACAAAATTATTACATAAAAACACAAATTCGAAATCCTTTACCTTTTGCTAACAACATTTTAAAATATATTTTAAGGTATTTAAAGCTCAATATTTAAGACAAGATGAGAGATGGGCACGTTAGCGATTATTGACTCACGCACGATCACGAACCAAAAATTACAATCATGCATGATAATTTTTTTAATGGATACTTTTATTTGTTTCCTTTAATAATATTTTTTCTTTAAAATTAGGAAAAGTAACTAGTTTGTTTTTTTATTTATTGTTTCTTTTTTTGGATAAAAAAATATTGAAAATAATTTAATAATTTAATTTCTCAAAAATTAGAAAACTTTTATTTGAAAAAAAAATTTATATTTTATTAAAATTTTTAAAATTTATGTGAACTATTTTCTATGAAAATTTTCCCTAGAAATAGGTGATCAGTTTCTAAAATAAAATAAATTTTTGTTTCTTTGGTTCGGTCGCTGTAAAAGTGGAGATTTTTATCTCGGAAACAAGGAACGTCAGAGTCAACCCAAAAAGTTTGATAACAAAGAATTGGAATCAATGCGCTATGTTGTGACAAGTGCCAAAAGTTTGGAAGCTGGGTGCCATTAAAGTTGAAGCCGCTTGAGGACAGCTCCTCGAACGCCAAGAAAGGAAGGTTTGTGACTGGCGATGAAAAGTGAATCCATTACGACAACACAAAGCGCAAAAAACTCATGGGTTTTGCTCGCACAGCCATCAACATCCTTCGCGAAGCGGAATATTCATGGCATGAAGCATATGGTCATCATGAGGAAACGTTATCGGACTCAACTCATTCGCTTGAGCCGCGCATTGAAGCATAATAAATTTCTTAACATTTTTAAAGAACATTAACCCAAATCAAGAAAGAAAAATTAATGATATTGCCTCACGAGTTTTTAGTTTATAAAAATTTTTCGAAAACTAAAATTAAATAAATTTGCATTTTTTGAAATCGATTTTATGAAAAAAAAAATTCATAGATTTTATTTAAGTATGGGTAAAGGAATGTACACTAATACCCCGATTAGCGTCGTTAATTGGGACCGAGAAAGTGCGACGCAAATCGAAACAACGCAAATCGAATCACATTTCCCCATATATATATTAAGGCATTTTTCATTGCTTCCAAAAATAATTATACATTTATTTGTTTTATAATATTTTATTTATTGCAACAAAATTAAAATTTAAGGTAAACCAAATTAATTAAAAAAACTTAACTATCGTAAAAACAATTCATACACATAAAAACTCAACGTACATAAGTAATTCACCAATCTTAGTTATAAGATTTTTGTTTTACTCCAAATCAATCATCACATCATGTGTCTGATTTGATGGCTGTCTATCTTTTTGAAAAAAATTGTCTATATTTTGTTGAACTTGAAAAGATTTCTTTTGTAAATAAATTTCTTTATAGCAATTAATAGCAACTTCCATAGAATTTTTTGCATTGCTGCTACGATTTTCGTCTGGATCGTTATCCGTAAAAATATCCATGGCTTTTGAGATAAGTTGCATAGCTTCTGATATCTGAGCAGTCTTCAGATTTTTTTCTTTTGCTTCGTTATTTAGAGTGGGTATTTCGTCCATTAATGCACGTTCTACATCAATTGAAATTAGATCTTCGTTGTTAAGGTCTTCTTCGTTTGCCAACAATAGCTCATTTATGTCATCTTCTTCCATTCCATCAACAAAAGAAGCGTAAGTCTATCTCTACTGACTTTAAATCCTGGGCAAGATTTTTCAGACTTCGATATGAATGTTCTTTTTGGAAGTCTCTTCCAAAACAGTCCCGTTTCATCAACATTTAAAACTTGCTTGGAGGAGTAGCCCCCTTCTTGAATAATGCATTTAAGATCTTCTTTAAACTTATTTGCTGATGGAATATCTGCACTAGCTGCTTCTCCTTTAAGTGCAATATTATGCAAATTTGCTCGCGCTTTGTAACGGCTGAACCAGCCTCTGCTTGCTTCAAATTCTTCTAATTGTTCACCACTTGTTGATGGAGAATTACTTTTTATTTCATTAAATATCGACAAAGCCTTATTTTGAATTAACATTTGGCTCAATGGCATCCTTCTCTGATTCTGATTTTCTATCCAAATGGATAGAAGGGACTCCATTTTTACTATTAATGGACTTCTATTTTTTGTGACTTGTTTGGCTTGCAAATGTGTGGCAGCTTTGCCATAGTCCTTTATCTTATCCGCATCACGACAACAAATGGTTCTTACTGTAGTTGGAGCTAAACCCAGAATTCTTCCAATGTCAGCCGGTTTTTCTCCAAATTTAAAACGTTTTAAAATGTCTAGCTTTTGTTCCAAGGAGATTTGTTTTCGCTTTTGACTCATCTTTATTTTTTGTAGAGCACCAAATTATCTTTTCACTTCACCACACAAATCTAAACTGACACTTTTTAACTTAAAATTGAATGTACATACATACATATGTACATATTGTGAAATCCCCTTGAAAAAAATGTTACCTGCAGGAAATAAAATGGGAATCCCCTCATTAGACGACGCAAATCGAAACACCCACGACGCAAATCGAAGCCACAACTCATTTTTTTTTTGGCGACGCTATTCGAATCAACACAAATCGGGGCGACGCAAATCGGGGTATTAGTGTATAGCCATAGGGGCCGGGCCGATAGATTACTTTACACCTAACTTCATTGATGAATTTGCTTTAGAGGTGATAATGTAAGGGATTACTTATATGGTTACGAGAATGGAAAAAGTAATGTGTCAAAAAAGATTTTTAAAAAAGAGGAATTTTTATTAAAAAAAATTATTATAAATATTTTATTTAAAATATTTGTAATTAAAAATAATGTGATCAAGATGGGAATCGAACCAAGGAACTCTGGTTGCCAGCCAAGAACTCTACCCACTGGCCTATCGATGCAGTATAGTATTTGTTGCGCTTCGTTTTTTCGCTAGTGTTGTCAAAACAAACATACATTACCCTTTGTCTTACAAAAAAAAAAACACAAAGTAATGTATCTAAAAATAGATTTTCAAAAATATTTCAATTATTTCTTTACATTTATAAATCATATATTACGTAATCAATAATGAGTAACTTATTACTTTATGCTTGCAAATAATGAAAAAGGTAACGAACTATCATTACAAGGTACGCATGAGAATATCACACCAATTACCAAAATTTTGCTGGGGTACTTTATTGTAATTCATACATTTTTCTGAGCGTAAAACTTTTGCCAATGTTGCACAGTTAATACTTCATATCCATACATATAAATAACATTACATAGTCAATATGCTTTTGATATTGTTGCTTAACATGCAGAAATTATTATACGAAAATATGTACTAATATAAACAAAACAAAATATATATCTATGTATGGGTATATTGTTGTAACATGTACAAACACAAAACTTTTGTAAACTTACATACAATAACTAAACAAAGGTATACAATACACATAATATACCTTTACAACTTACAACATAAAGAGTTATAAATTTACAGAGAAAGTAAAAAAAAAAATTGAATAAAAATACAAGTGGTGAATTTGTTGGGTTGTAACTTAAAGGTGTAATAATATTTCTCTTTGTTGTCGAAAGGATATTAAACAGTTCTTGTTGAACTCTTTTAACGTACGGTCGTGTTGGTAAAACAGTGTAACATTTTGTTAATATAGTTTTAATTAATTATTGAGAGAAAAGTGAAAAGTGTTTTATTGGTAAAAAAAAGTTTAAAACTTTTTAACGTATTCAAAAATTAATTGTTAATTAAACTAAATGAAATTCCACATGTTGTATGTAAAAGAAAGATAAGAATTAAAAAAGTTCAAATATTCATAGTAAGTCAACATTAAAAAAAAGTGCTTAGAAATTGAAATATATCCAATAAGAAATCCTTAAAAGCTGTAATATAAGTTGTTTATTCCAATGGATTTTATTTTTAAATACATTTTTTGCTTTTATACTCATTTAACTTTAAATCCTGTCTGGTATTTTTGTTTTACTGTATAATATTGTAGATTATGAATAAGTAACGAAACAAACTAAAAAATAATCACTTGTCTTTTCCCTTGTTATTATAGTTTTCTTGAGTGTAGTAGTAGTAGTTACTTACACATTTTGTATGTGTGTTTTCTTTTTTCAACAACCTTAAGGTATGCAACATAAAATATTCAAGTTTAGTATTTGCAGTATGTAATATTTCATAAAAGGTATTCTATTTAAGCTTCAAGTCATTAAAAATTCCAACATTCTCATGAATAAGTAATTTTTATATTAAAAGTTTATTTTAAGTTTTATATTTTTTTATTTACATTAAATAGAATTAATATGAATTTACTGAAGTTGGGAGTTTGAAGAAATGAATGTTTTTTTTTTATTTGAGAAGAAAATTTTTAAAATTTGATTGCAACCACAAAAACATACATATCAAAGTATGGTAGAAAACATGGAGTATTTTAAAATTACTGCAAAAAAACTTTGATGTATTTTTTTTTGTTTAAGATAAAAATCATTGCCTTTCATTTAGGATACTTTAGCATAAAATATTATTGTATATTTTTACAAGGACTTTATTCTTCAGTGAAATTTTATAAATATAATAATTTTTCACTTTATCTTAATTCAAGCCCTACTTTTATTTTAGTTTATTTAACATTCTAATGTACAAATTTTTGTTTGCAATTATATTTAAACTATGTTAAAAAAAAAAAAAAACGTTTTATCGCTTAAAATAGGAGACTAGCGGGCAAAGCCCGCTACGTTGTTGACCAGGTTTTTTTTTTTTGTTTTGTTTTCTATAGAAAAAACTTCTACAGAAAAAATTTTATTTGTACAAAATATTTAAAATACATTTCAATTTCGGCCTCAGCGCCGTAAGGCATTATTGAGGCAAGTTGGCAAATTAATTCATTGTCAAATGTACAAATAAAAGATTTAACTTAATGTTAAGATTATTAAATTACAAAAAATAAGTATAAAAACTGTATTACAAAAAAAAAAAAAAAAATAAAAAATTACAAAAGCGTTTCAAAGTTGTAAAATAAGTGTTGTTTAAAAGACGATTTAAATAGCGAAATTCGATTTATTGATTTCAAATCTGCATTTAAATTATTGAATTTTACAGCACCCACGAAATCATTCCGTTGCTTGGTAGTTTCTAGTCTACATCGAGGAATTCTTAAATTTGTTTTGTTTCGTGTGATAAAACTAAATTGCTGTTGAGAAAATGTTATGCTTTGGTGACCAATATGGTTAATGCATTTAAAAACAAACATTAACACCTGATACTCATGCAATCCATAAATTGGTAAAATTGTTTTGCTTATATCTTTGTACAATGTGACAGTTGAATACAGTATTGGTAGTAAGTAATTCAAATGCCATTGAATCAAAGATTGAAATATCATCATCTTTGGTTTAACATCCAGTTTATTTTTTAATTTATATAAAATTCCAATTGCTGGAGCTATTTTCCTTTTTAAATCGGTTATATGTAAATCCCATGACAAGTTACTTTGCAATGTGATTCCCAAATACTTAACGGAATGGGTTTCATAAACAGCTTTTCCATTAATAAACACGTTGAAATCACTGTTCATACTTAAAGCATGTGGTCTAAAGCGTATTAATTTGGTCCCTGAACACCATATTTAATTAATTTCTGTAACATTATTTCATGATCTACTAAATCAAAAGCTTTAGTAAAATCAAAAAATATTCCAGCAGCTCCACTAGAAACTCCATCAAGCCCACTACAAATGAACTGCACTACATTCAACACAGCATCTTCAGTACTACAACCCCTTCGAAATCCAAATTGATAATTGTATAAAAAAGTATTTTCCTCCATATAAAATAGAAGTTTATCATAAAGAATCTTCTCAAAAATTTTATCAATTGTAGAAAGAACAGCAATAGGTCTATATTTATCTATATTTGTTGCATTAACTTCTTTCGGAATTGGAACTATTTTGTGCACTTTTAAGATATCAGGGTACACTGAATTGCTAACGATTTTATTTAAAATATCTTTTAATATCGGGATTATAATATATCTACATTCTTTTACAAATTTGGGCGAAATACCATCAAAGCCTGGACTTTTATTATCTTTCAAATTTTAGATTATTTCAAACATATCATTATCATTAACGTTACAAAGTGTAAAACGATGAGGTGACTGTGTAAGAGTCCGTAAAGAATTGAACCCATCACCAGGATAAATTTCAATTTCCCTTTTAAGATCTTCCACACTCGTAATAAAATAATTATTAAGGCAATTCACTTTATCTTGGTCACATATTATTGGTTGCCCTTGAGAATCCTTAAGGTTAATGACGTTACGGTTAAAGCCCGGGATTGCCAAAAGGGGATATTCCCCTTTTGGCCCTCCCTGAAAGTATTTTCAAAAATCCCTTCTTAGCAGATGTCTACTCAGGAAGAGGAATCTACATACAAAATATCCAGCGGTTTTGCCAGACCGTCAAGGTGGAAAATTTTCACCTTTTTTGCCCCTTGTGGAAGGATTTTTCACTATGCCGCAGTTGGAATCTTTATACCAATTTTCAACTTTTTATGTTCAGAGGTTTGGCAGGCCGATACTTTTTATACATTTTATCAGTTTGACATTCTGTTTATAACATGTCGATTTAGCGATGTCCGTCTGTCTGTCTGTTACAATGGCGATCATGACGCGAAAATGCACGCGTCATGACATCCTCCTGAGTAGTTTGCTGTTGAAAATGAGCAAAATCGGTCCAGCGGTTAAAAAGTTATGAGTGAAAATGTGAAGGTACCTCTAAATTTTCCATACAAATATTATAAAATATATTTTCTCATATTTTTCCACCAGTCGCTTAGAGGTGAATAATATTTTGTATTCACCTCAAACAATTTTTTTTACCCCAAAATCCTTTTTCACCACAAAAAATTTTTTTAGCTCAAAAAATTTTTTTCATCTTAAATTTTTTTCAACCAAAAAATGTGTTCACATCCAAAAAAATTTTTAAACTCAAAAATTTTTTTTCACCTCCATAATTGTACTTTAAAATTTTTTTACATTATTTGTATCAAACCCAGTAGAAAACATTTTTTGTCGGATATTGGTGGAGGGTATTCAAAGATTCGGTACAGTTGAATTTAAGCCTTTTTTTACTTGTTTTCCCATCCAGTAGGAATTTCAAATCATACGAATCATAACAGAAAAAGTTCAGGGGCATAAAGTATTCTTTTCTGATATCTTCGAGATTCTTTTGAGGTCCTTAACATTTCGTTTAAAATCTTCCGATATGATTATTCTTAAATGAAAATTAATTTTGAGTAGAACTCAATTCTGAAAAGATAACATAATATTTTGATCATATTCTTGCCAAAATTATGTCATAAATATTTTCCCGTGAGTAAGTGGTCAATAAAGGCCCATATTTCAGAAACGCGATTTATTGGAACTTTTGGGATTTCAGATTAGTATGGAGGAGCCTAAAATACTTTAGAAAAGTATGAACATAAACCTTGTCGAGAAGTCTAATTATTCGACCCAATTAATCAATTAAAATTGGTCGATTCACCGGTTAAATTTTTTGTATGAATTTTCTCCCGAAACTTCTTAAGAGTCTTACTTTGCTTAATCAAATGACAAAAATAAGCCTAAAAAGTAAATAACCATAAGAATTACAAACAAATTTTAGTGTAAAAGTTAGAATATCTGATAGACAATTTTATCAATCTTATTTTCATAAAAAAATTCTAAAATGTTTAAAATATTTTAGACATGTGAAATCTTACTTTCTCACATTAACACCACAAAAATCTTTTCAAAGTAAACCTACACATTCTTACTACATTGTCCATCAGATAACTGATAAATCTAAGCACTTGCTCCCAGGGACTCCAGTGTCTAGAAACATTTTTCCTAACAAAGCCTTAAAAGCTTTGAATTACACTGTGCAGCACTATTTTTGGGTGTGTCATATGAATGCATTTGTTTATTATAGTAAATCTCCTAAAGAGTTCGGCAATAAAATTTTATGGCCGTTAAAAGTTTTCTTTCCTTTGGCCAATACTGTTCGAAACATTAAAAAAGTGTTGATTTGCTGAATAAATTCTTTGGATACCAACAATGAAATTTTATATGGCATTTTTCGTAAAATATTTTAGGCCTTAATTTCACATTTTAATGGGTAATTTCTGTTTTTATTTCATAAATTCCAAAAAAGCTCCTCAAAATGGGCGTTTTAGGGGTTAAAATGTTCTAATAATGTATTTTGCTTTTAATAGAGGCAAAGATGAAAAAATTGTATGGTGATGTAAAATCTTGATGTAAAACAATAATTTTTTCTCAGAAGTTCAATCGCATTGCCATTTTACAGGACTACAAGTGATAAATAACAAATTTAGGTTTTCGGGATTTTATATCTACCGTATAAATTGCTCGTCTTTGGCAACCCTTAATTAAATTTATAGCAGAACATATTTGCAGAATATTTGTTCCTTTAAAATAACCGTTTTTGAACGCCCCGGTAGGATAGTTGGTAGTGTGCTAGCTTATCAGTGCGGGGGTCGTGTTTTCGATTCTCACCAGAGGCTCTGGTCTGTTTTCGCTACAACGAGCCGATGGCCTTTGTCGCTAGTGCTCGGTTAGGCTATTAGGATACAATTTGTAATTATATGATTAATATAAAGTCAACGAAAAATCATATTTACAAATATGTTAAAAATGTTTTACATACATACATAAATATGTTGTAAAAAATTATCTATATCCCAGCAAAAAATCGAGGAAAGAGATAATAAAAGCACTTGAACTGTTGAATTTGGGATTTTCATCGATAAATATAATAACAAATTATGTAAATTTTAACCAATGATAAAAATTTTCTTTCTCACTTCTTTTTATTTGAATTTCAAGCGGATATCCCTAGTGTTTTTTTATTTAAATTTTGAGGTCAGTTTTATGGTGTTATATATCATTTAAAACCCAAATTTAACCAGATATCTACGGATGTGTGTGTACAAATACCACTTAAGTGTAATTCAGAAAGGACCCCTATAGGTCTTACCGATTACACCGATTCTAATTCAATTCAAGAGGTTCCATCGTTCGGCGGCAAGTTTCATTCAAATATTCTTATATTTGTGACCTGGGTACCGACTCCGAATATGTGAAGCTGAGAAATGATAAAAATTTTTACTACTTCGCAAAGAATCCGATTCTAGATTTAAGTTTTGCGAGAACTATCTGTCAAAATTTTATCATATGAGTTTTTTTTTCTTCACCAAATAAAAGTTCATGAAAAAGTGTGAGTGTTGCACTATTTTACTAACATTGTTAGCGACTTTTTTTAAATTGATTATTTTTAACATTTTATATTTTTTCTAAAATAGTTTTTTTAATTTAATTACGAAATTTTTTAATTTTCAAAATAATTAGAAAATTTATAAATACAATAATTACATTTTATTATAAAAACAAAAAACGCTCAAATAGCATACGAAAAATCCATGTTTGCAACACTACAAAAAAAAATTGCCTCTTATTTCACTTCCAGTAGCATAAACGCATATGAAGACATTCCTTTATATTAAATGTTTATTTTTTGATAAAAAAAAAAGAATAAATTGAAGTTTTTTAATAAAATTTTGTTTTAAAACTCATGGAACGAGTGGAATGAAATAAAATTAACACATAGTCTTCATAACAACGAGAATAGGAGTCGCTTAAAATGAAAACATGAAGTGAAAAATAACTGTGAAGTGAAAATGATAAATTATTTATCACTTCGCAAAGCAACTTTATTCGGAATTGGCCCACTGTAGTTTGATAACAAGGTTTACATGGATACACGGACCGAAATATTTAAATCGTATCGAGAAGTGATTCTTAGTCAATTGTCATACTATAACGTGGATCTCAGATCGATATTTTTGGTAGTTATAAACGTAGTGGTAGTTACACTGTTTCTCAGTGTAAAAGTTTCTATTGATCTTCAAATTGCGAAATTGAACTATTTTCTTATTTTATATGAAAAGTGCTACTATTTTTCAACAAAAAAATTATATTCTTGCGTAACAAGAAATTCTACGAAATTTTCACAGGAAACTTCTCGTGAGAAATTACAGTGCTGGTCAAAATATTTGCAACTGAAATCCCATTTAAAGTAAATACTGTTTTTTTTATAATAAAAACACTTTTACACTTAGTTTCTTATTTTGTTTTATTTAATTCAATTATAGTATATTATCTTACAAAAACAAAAAAATATATTTATTAACTTACAACAATAAAAATATAACTTTCAGCAAAATTTGTCGAAATTCAGGTGTTCAAAACATTTGCAACTCTTAACAAAATTAAAAATAAAAATAAAAATAAACTCAAAATGTTTAGTATTTTGTTGCATATCCACGATGTTTTATAACTTCAGAGCATCTCTTAGGCATGGAGGCTATGAGCTTATCTATATATTCGTTAGAAATTGCATTCCACTGCATTTCCAATTCGACGAAAAGTTCATCACCATTTCGGAATACTTTATTGCCGATGTTGCGTTTAACAATCATCCACATGTTCTCAATCGGGTTGAGACCGGGAGATTGAGGGGGCCACGACATGACATTAATTTTATTTTCCTCTAACCAAGCTTTAACTATCCTTGCCGTGTGTTTAGGGTCGTTATCATGCTGGAATGTCCACGAAAGTGGCATATCCCATTCAGCATACGGAAGCATAACTGAGCTAAGTAGGTCTCTATAGATTGGGGCTGTCATTGTATCTGTTATGCGGTGAATCGGACAAATTCCATTCCCAGAAAAACACCCCCATACCATAATATTTCCACCTCCGTGCTTTACTGTGGCTGTTGTGTACCTGGGATTAAACTTTTCACCTTGAGGTCGTCGAACGTAGGTTCTTCCATCTGACCCCCGGAGGTTAAATTTAGACTCATCCGACCATGAAATGTTTTTCCATTGATGTGGAGTCCAATTTAGGTGGGCGCGAGCAAATTCAAGTCGAGCTTTTCTGTTTTTTCTGATACATATGGTTTTTTTGTACATCTAAAGCTTCTAAGACCACATTCTACGGCTCTTCGTTTGATAGTGGAAAGACTGGCATCTATCGGAATTTCCGTTTTTGCTTCTCTAGGGATTGCTTTTGGATATTTGAAAAAAAAATTCTTTATTTTTCTATCTTCTCTTTTAGTTGTAATACGGGGTCTTCCTCCTTTATGGGTTGTATGGATATTGCCACTTTTAACTATTCGACATATCGTTGACTTGGGTACAGAATATTTTATTGAAATTTCTTTTTGAGAAAGTCCATTTTGATAATCTTTTAAAATTTTGGTCTTAAAAACTGAATTATATTTGTTTCCAGCCATTTTTCACAAAAATTATTATAATGAATATTACCCTTTCACCATGTAATGAAAACTACTGAAGCGCAATAGTTTTTAATTTTTTTTTTGTAAAAATGTAAAGACAAGAATATAAATAATTTAAAAAGAATGCAATTACCGTTATTTCCAAGCATTTTTTAGTGTTAATTAATTCGCTAAGAGTAGAAGAAATTGCAGTTGCAAATGTTTTGAACTCTTAAATTTCGACAATCTCTTAAAATATATATTTTTTGTTGTTGTAATTTAACGGAATCTGTTTTTTTCTTAATTGTTTAACAAAAGCAATAAATAAATGTAAAAAAATAATAAATAGTTAGTAACCAAGAGTCATTTAAAAAAAGTTTATCAATTAAAAGCTCAAATACGGTCTCAGTTCCATATGTTTTGAACAGTACTGTATTTTCTGTATGGAAATCGTAATCGTGAAAACGTAACAACTTTCAAAGCTAGAAAAATTCTTCGCCGCGTTAGAATTTGAACCAGCTATCACAAAAAAAAATATTGCCAAGAAAATTGCAATTAAATTTTGTTTTTGATTTTTTGTTCATTTTCAATTAAAAGTGTAATCATATCAATTAAATTTTTAATTGATAATGAACTTGGTGTTAAAAATATTCTAGTTTACAATAAACACTATGGACAACATATAAAAGTCATATTATTTTGATTTATTTATATCTTAACTTTTATTACAGTTATTTAAATTAAAAAAAAAGAATTCTTATTAAAAATATTTTTAATATTACGTGTATTAATAAAAGGGTCAATTTGATTGATTCTATAAAAAGAATCAACAAAAATCAAATTGATTCTTTGAATTTGGTATTAATTGAATAAAGTAGAAAATTCTACAAATAATGAACATGAATTTCGCAAATCAATTAGTTGATAATTGAGTCAGATTTAAAACTTAAATCAAGGAATCATGTTTGTAAAGGCCTATTTTAAAATTAAAAAAAAATTGTTAAAATTTTAATTTGTTTAAATTGGAATTCTTTTATGAGGCCACCCTTTTTTTCTTAAATATTTATTTTTAGCAAACAAAATCTGCGCAAAATTATTTTAGAAAATTTGTTAAGGATTTAACAATTTGTTAAGGATTTTTGGTTACTTCAACTTTGAAAAATGGGACCATGAGAACAAACTTTTTGGGCAACACTGCAGATACGCATGCGCCAGTTATTATAAAGTTGGTACCATTTTTTTTTTGTGGTGCTATTGGAACCTCAATAGCACCTCAGTACTATGGTACTTCTAGGAACTATTTGATACAAAGTATTTAGAAATTTCCATGCGTTGATGAATTATATACAAACAAATATTGAAATATTTACAAATATTGACAAATATTGAAATGTTGACAAAAAAATATTGATAATTTTATTAAAATTTAAATTGAATTAATGGAATTTTAATCATAGCCCCGGTAGGCTAGTTGGTAGTGTGCTAGCTTATCAGTGCGTGGGTTCGATTCCCACCAAAGGCTCTGGTCTGTTTTTGCTACAACGAGCCGATGGCCTTTGTTGCTAGTGCTCGATTAGGGTATTAGGATATAATTTGTAATTATATGATTAATATAAAATAAATAAATAAAAAGCTGGAATTTCAATTAAAAAATTTATTAAAATTTTAATTGATTTTTCTTTAGAACTTTTATTAAAGTCTTAATTGATATAATTATAACTTTAATTGAAAATGTTGAAGATTTTTGATTAAAAATTTAATTGATGTGATTAAAAAAATAATTGATGTGATTAAAAAAATAATTTATATTAACAAAAAAAAATTAATTGATATAACAAATTATTTTGCTGGTCCAAATTCAATTAAATTTTTAATTGTATTTTCAAATATTTTAATTGAAACTCGATTTGAGTTTTTTCTATGTAACCATTAAATACTGGGCGAGCACGTTTCCATACAACTTTCTTTCCAGATAAATTCTCTTCTAATAAGCATATTTTTATTACAGCTTCACTCAAAATAATTTATAGTTTAAATTAACTGAAAATGTAATTTAATATAACTAAAAAATTACTTAAAAATCCATCTACCAGCTTTTTATTTACAAAGTCGCTATAAAATAAACTTACAACTATTAAGAAAACTAACTACAAATTCGTTAAAACGAACGATATTTCCTTCAATTTATTTTCTTTAATTGTCAACTAATTTTAAAATAAATATTTTGTTTATTTTGATCTTTTAAATGACATAATGTCTGTAAAAATAAATGACTTTTTAATTATTTTGTTTATTTGAACTATCAATCAATTATCTATAAAAAGTAAAAATTAGTTTTACAAAACATTTTAAATAAAAAAAATATTTCTTGTTATGGAAATTCCGTTTTTGTGTGAAATAAATATCTCTTTGTATTTCAACTATTTAGGGCGGGATGTTGCCATAAATATTTGACATTCATAACTTTGGTTAAGCATTAACAGTTGGTTATTCTGAGATAAGCTATCAGGTCTAAATGACCTAAAAACAAATCTAACTTTTAAAATAAACTACCGCCACTTACTGTAAAAATAAAAAAAAAATATTTGTAAAAGAGGATTTCCTGGCAAGATAGAAGTAATTTATTTAGTTGTTCCATTTATTATTGCTGGGTATATAAGTAATAATTTGTTTATTTACTGTAACTACCCACATTATTGTAATCATAGCGATTATTAAATGTCACATATTATATCATGAATCACCTCATTATACAAGTGTAATCTATGGTAATTTTTATGATTACAGAAATACAAAATAATGAAATTAAATAAATTACATATTATAAAGAGAAACACAAAGTAAAGTATTTGATTGACGCTTAATACAGCTAACAGGCAATTTGGCTGTAATATTGATGGAATCACATGAATTAAGTTAAAAGTGCTCAAGCTATAAAAATGTTTGCATATAAAATGGAAAAATTCAATTTATAGTGAAGTGGATTTAATACAATAAAACCAAATGAATTTCAATCAATGAGAAGAGATTTTTTTTTTTGTGTAAAAGCAATGCAATAGCTTGGCATACATTTGGGGGAATTAAGAAACTAGTTATAACGATATACGTACGTTTAGGAAATCATTTTGTTTTTTTTTTTAATTTAGCATATAAATTTAGTACAACTTAACTGCAGTGATTTTTTATTTTTTTTTACTTTTTAAGTACTTTTTCATGTGTAGTGCTTGTAAGTCAATTGCATACTTTAAGGCTACAAGTTTACATTAAATTTTATGGCATACTTATCGGCGACAAATGTTTTGTGTCAAAGATTTTTATCGTAAAATAATATTAACTGTTTGTTTGACTTTCTTATGACTTTCAATTGATTTTTTTTTTGTTTTACCACAAAAATTTAATTCATTTCTTTTTATCATTTCATTTTATCTTCTCCACAACAACTGGATAAATATAATTCTTAATGATTTAAAAAAAACACCTTTAAAATATGTTTTATATCCTTCTTGGTTTATACACATACATGTGATATAAACCATATGACCTTCCTCTGTCTGTGTTTGTGTTATAATACACGCTATTCTGGTTGATTAAATATATGTACTCGTATGTATTGTGTGTGTACGTATTTTGTTTTACAGGATTCTTTTTTTTATTTTTTGTATAGACAAATTTCCACCACATTGAATTCAAACTGTGATTTATTAAGATACATTACATGCTGTATGAGATAAAATAATATTTACTATATGCTTTTTTTTTTATAAGTAACATACAGTATCGACCAAATTATTTGCAACTAGCATACAAATTTCATAATTTGATGTAATAAAATATGTGAGGTTATGTTATTCAAATAAAAAAATTTATTTTTGTAATGAAGTAAACTTTATAAAACATTTTAAATAAAATTTTAATTTATTTCTTTAATATTTAAATTTTTTTTGGTAACTTAAAATGAAGACAGTACAAAACAATTGCAACCAAAAAAATTCATGTGCCTATTTTTTTAAATATTTCATAGGGAAACTCTTAATTTCAATAACATCCTTGCATCGTCGTGGTATGAACTCTATTAAATGATTTATTGTATCCTGTTCTATACCATACCATGCATCTTGGATGCAGTTAAAAAGTTCATCGGTATTTATGACGTTATTTCAATCAATTATCTGTTTTACAATTGTTCAGAGATTTTCTATTGGATTAAGATCCAGTGAATGAGGTGACCATTGCACTACATTAACACTTTCTTGCTCAAATCAAGCTTTTAACAGAATCAAGAAAAATCAAATTGATTCTCTGAGCAGAATTTTGCAAATCGATTCGTTGAAAATTGAATCAAATTTAAAAATTAAATCAAGGAATCATGTTTTTAAAGGTCTATTTTAAAATTTAAAAAAATTGTTAAAATTTGAATTTGTTAAAATTTAAATTCTTTTATGAGTCTACCCATTTTTCTAGAATATTTATTTTTAATTTTTAGCAAACAAAATCTGCGAAAAATCATTTTAGGAAAAAGAAAATTTGATTATTTTAAGGAATTTGTTAAGGATTTTTAGGCATTTCAGCTTTGAAAATGGGAACATGAGAACAAACTTTTTTGGCTTTGCACCAGTGATGATAAAAATGGTACCATAATATTTTTTGTGGTGCTATTGGAACTTCAAAAGTACTATGGTACTCCTATGAACTAATTGGTACAAAGTATTTGGAAATTTTCATTCGTTGATGATTTAGACACAAAAATATGTATATTAAATAAAAAAATATTGAAAATTGAATTAAAATTTTAAATTGATTTGAATCTGGAATTTCAATAAAAAATTCTATTAAAAATTTTAATTGATTTTTTGTTGGAATTTCTATTCAAAATTTGATTAAAATTTTAATTGATTTGTGAATAGAACTTTAATTAAAGTTTTAATTGATATAATTAAAATTTAATTGAAAATGTTGAAGATTTTTGATTAAAAATGTAATTGATATAATTAAAAAAATAATTGAAAAATTCCAATTAATTTTATCAAAAAAAAAAAAAAATTTTTTTTGCTATAACAAATTCTTTTTCCTGGTCCATATTCAATTAAATTTTTAATTGTATTTACAAATACTTTAATTGTAACTTGATTTTATTTTTTTCTGTGTATGAGGGGCTTTTTCCTGGCCGATAAGCTAACAAATTAGCGTAAACAAGACGTCTGGAAATGGTTTTTGCGCTAACTTATATTTTGAATTATTCTGCCAATTTAAAAGAAAACTTTTTTAACCTCTCTCAGCATTAACGCGTCTCTTTCTTGGTCAGTTTTTCGCGGCCGACCTCCTTTGCTGATAACCACCTAAGATTTAGTTTTTTGAAAACGTGATCAATTCGAGAAATTGATGATTTATGCACTTAATATTTAATAGAGAGATCTTTTTGAGAAATCATCCACAATACGCTTTCGCAACTCAATAGGAAATTTATCTGTTGTCATTATTATCGATATTTCGGATTACTCACTAAACACACTATAGACACGAAAATTCCGGATAACTGAATCCAAAATATCTTCAAATTTTTTTTTTTAACCCTGTAACCGGAAAGCACGCCTCCACACGGTGGTCGTGAAATTAACCACAAATGCTCCAAACGAGTTCCTTATAATTAGAAATTGTGGCAAACAAAATTTACTAAATTTTCTGTGGAATAATTTTCGTTTACAGTGCATGGTTTAGAAGCGAGAAAGTTTTTAAATAAAAATTTCGTAAAATTGAAAAAATACACATTTTAAAAGTACTCGTAACACAATTTTTAAAATCTTAACGAAAAGTATTTAAATTCACTAAAAATTATTAAATCAATGAAAACAAAGTAAGATTAAAACTTGAAATTTGTAAATTTTTTGGTCAAAGGACATACAGGACTCTAGCAGGGTACTTTTGAAGGACATCGTTGTAACTTGAAAAAGAATAGAATGATCTTTATGAAATTTGACAGAAGGAATATATTTAAAATTTTTACCTGAGCGTTAAAGTTTGTAGAAGACATATTAAATTAAAGGTGCGTTTTCGCTCAATTTCGCATTTTCCGAAAAACGAAATTCGCCATACCTTCATAAGTAAAGAAACAAAAAATGCAATTTTTGATTTGTATTTATATATTAACATTTGCTACATTAGATTATTTCGGTCCATATCACCTTAAGTAAACAACGAAAAAAAATTTCTGTAGAAGAACTTATTATTTATTTTTGGTGTCGAACACGTGGCACAATTTTCATTGGAAAACAGTTAAGGCCGGTTAAAGGTTTAAGTAACTAATACCACAAACTAGCAAAAATAATCTTAAAATTAATAACTAACTTACTAATATTACAAACAAAAAAATTAATTTTAAATAGTAGTTGTAAATGTTTTGTCCGCTACTGTAAATATCCCTACTACATAAATATGTTGGTTATGAATCATAATGTTATATTTTTAGAATTTTAAAAATGTACTTTGTATGAATGGATTAATAAATATTAAGTAACCAGTACTAAATATGTCAGAGTGAAGTGGAAAAAATTTATTTTTTTGATAAAATAAATCGTAACTTCAAAGTTCATGTAATCATGAATTTCAACAACTTTATTCCTAAAATACACGAGTTTCTTTAAGTTATAAACTATTAAAAAGATTTAAATCCCATACACACTGATTCCCAAAATACGTATTTATGCTTCTTTTTTTTTAAGTTTTCAACCATCAATTTCCATACAAATTTTAAATCGAAAACTTGAAAATGATGAAAAACATACGTATTTTGGGGCTCAGTATTAATGGGGGGGTATAACACCAAATATAATTTGATTTGGGTGAAATTTCAGAAAACGACCCAATTTCCGAAAAGGTATTGATTCTGTTTTTATGAACAGAATGGAAAAAATATAGAGATTAATCTAAACAAAATTGCAGAAAAAGTTGACAAAATATCAGGAAGTTGGGTTCGTATGTAGTTCGTAAAGTATTGAATATGAGCAAAATCGTTCCAGCTGTTAAAAAGTTATGAGTGAAAATGTGAAGGTACCTCTTAATTTTCCATACAAATTGGTGTGTTTTAGTACAATTTCATAGTGCGACCGCAAGTAAAATATTTCCTCTTGTTTTTTCACCAGTCGCTCAGAATTAAAAAAATATTTTATAATCACCTCAAATATTTTTCACCTCAACAATTTTTTCCACCACTAAAATTTTCTTTCACCACTAAAATTTTTTTTCAACTTAAAAAAATTTTGCCACCATAAAAAATTTTTTTTCACTTTAAAAAAATTTTTTTACTTTAAAAATTTTTTCACTTTAAAAAAATTTTTTTACTTCAAAAAATTATGTTATTTCAAAATTTTTTTTACACCATAAAATTTTTTTTCACAGCCAAAAAAAAGTTCATAGCCTTAAAAATTTTTTTTCACCTCAAAAATTTTACTTCTAAAGTTTTTTTAAATTATTTATATTAAAAACATTAGATAACATTTTTTAGAATATTGGTGGAGGGCATTCAAAGATTCGGCACAGCCGTATGTAAACCTTTTTTACTTCTTTTTTCATAAAAATACTTTAATTGTGCTTTGAAATTTAAAATTTTTTAAAGTATTGTTTTAATTTCTACCACAACAATCTACAATTTTACAACTACTATTTAAGTTCATTAACATCTAACTTTATTATTTAATTTAAATTCTATTTGTTGTTTTTTTTTTTTTCAAAATAAAAACTTTTAAATTATTTAAAACAAAACATTCTCATAATTTGTTTCCCCTTCATCAACCTAAAATTTGTTTAAAATCCTTGAAAAATGTCAAATATCATAATTTATAATTGCACACGACGCCATATTAATTGCTCAAACTACAAATTATGTGCCTATTTAAACATAAAACTTTCTTTTGACTTTTATCCTACGCCTAAAAGAATGCTCTTAGAATTTGTAAAAGATTTATTATACGTAAGGCTAAATGGAAAGCCGTATGGAAGAAATAATACGACACTCATTATAAGGGACAAAAGTTCTGAGAGGGTGTGAAATACAATATAATAAAGACATCAAATTCTAGAAAAATGCTTTTGTATTATTTATTAAGAGTATTATTGTTCTTAATACCATTAAGCGTTAAATTATTTTCGTTTATTTCTTGGAGTTATTTCGGCTTTATGGTAAATGTTGTTTGTAATATAAACATTATTTGTTGATAAAAAATATTTATCAACAGACCATCAATTAAACAATAATTAGTTATTATTAGCATGACCATTTGAGTGTCATAGCAAAAAGAAGAAAAATAAATAATAAGTTGCCTGGAAAACGAATTAAGATTAATGAGTTTAAAAGAAATTATATGTAGTATAGCTTAAGGCGTTTTTGAAGATTATTCATTAACTCAATACCGGCCAGGATATTTTTTCCCCCAATTTGATGCTGAATTTTGGTGGAGGTGGTTGATAGGAAGTCGCCCGAATACAAAACCGATGAAGAATAAAATTAAATGATGAATTTGAGATATATAGACATATTTTTTTTAAATTGTTCAAATGTTCAAACCATTCTCATTGTCCATGCTCCTTTTGGGTTAATGATTGATGATTGTCTACTTATAATGAGTGTTGAAAACAAATTAGTAAACCCGAAACACACACAATTACACTTACATCAACGAAATTTAGCAATTTTATCTTTATTATTACAATGTTTTTGTTTTGAATTTTAATTCTTAAAATATTTATTAGGCAAAGCAGGTATGCATAGCGTTGAAGTTTGGTCAACCACACCCTACTCAATGCCTGCTTTTTTTGTAATCAGAAGATCTTCTTAACCTGTCACAATTTTTCGGAAATGAAATTTAGACATTTTTGTACAGAAGAATGTTGAAATCGTTCGAAATTCTATATTCGTCATTTGAGGAAGTTTTAAATACATTACGCTCATGTTTTAGCATAGTGTGTTCAAGTTGCTCCAAAAAGTACCAAAAAAAGGGATTTGCGAAAAAATCTTTAAAATTCAAAATAGGACGAATATCAAAAAATAACAAGTGTACATAGGTCAGAGATGGCATTACCACCATTTTTTACTTTGTTTACAGTAAAGTGTTTGTAACCATCATTTAAAGATTTTCTAACGACTTATTATTTAAAGTGTATTATTTGAATTGCAAAGTATGCCACAATTTTTTAAATTATTTATTTTTAACAATTAAATAAATCCTACTGAATTATTAATAGGCTTTCGCCAAATTTATTATTAATAACTCATAGAAAAAGATCTGTTAAAATTGCTGTAACTTTAACTGAAAATTGGTAAAAAAAAGAGCACTGCAGGAAAGACTGTTGAAATCGGCAGAATCTGCTTGCAGGTCTTAAAAAAGATAAAACTTTATTGAATTAATTCGCGAAAAAAATATATATTTTTTTTTAAATCCGCAAGTTGATTCAATATTTTATAAATAATTTTATTAAATCAGATTTAAAATCATAATTTATTAATCAATTTCATTTGAATCATTTTTGATTCAATTGAATTAAATCATATCAAACATAATTCTTTTTTTAATTCGCGAATTAAAAAAAAATATTGATTTGATAAAAACCATTAAAATTGACTTGTAAATCT
The DNA here is from genome assembly GCA_949748255.1 of Eustalomyia histrio. Lineage (NCBI taxonomy): Eukaryota > Metazoa > Arthropoda > Insecta > Diptera > Anthomyiidae > Eustalomyia > Eustalomyia histrio. The sequence goes on from OX456527.1 coordinate 13,091,649, forward strand.
CGCTTAGTGTTCTAGATATTCGCCATTTTGTAAAATGGTGATTTTTTAAAATGACCGGTATCTAGAAAACTAAGAGAGATAGATAGGGCAAAAATAGATACCTCGGGGAGATATCCCAAGGTATCTATTTGTATAAAACAGCCACATGGTGAACTAAATGGAACGGGAAGCGAAATTTGTATTATTGGAGTGTGTTAATTTATATTATCATATTCACCCTGTGGCTGCTTTATAAAAATTCCAGGAAACCCTTCGGGAATCTATTCTATCGAAGGGTATGTGTTGTTAAACTTTTCAAAAATTTTGTCCGTTTTGCGCCATCTCGCTTAGTTTTCGGGATACCGACCATTTAAAAAAATGGACATTTTATAAAATGGCGAATATCCAGAAGACTTAACCATTGAGATAGGGCAAAACCCACAAAATTTTTGCTGTTAAATTTGAAAAAATCGTAAAAAAATCATATCAATAAATATATATGAAATCCAGGCTGGCTACATTCCATTTTGTTACCTATGTTTAGTGTTCTAATTCCACTAATGCCCCGTTCCATTCAATTTCATCGCCCTTATTTAGTGTTCCATTTTGTTTCCTATATTTACTGTACCATATCCTATTTTCAACGTTCCATTCCATTTCGTTCCGGTTTGGAATAAAGCATCTCTCAAAATCAAATAACAAAGCTTGACTTTCTATCAAAAAAATCTTGGTTAGAACATTTTGTATGAAAGCTCCCTAAACACGGCAGACGTACAATTTAAATGTGAAATTAGCTGCAGCTGAACAACAACCAATGAACAATTATTGTTTTCTATTGTTTTGATTAGGTGCGCGTATTTAGGTAATAGGAACGCATAAATATAGTCGTCGACTAATCGGTATATGCGACTCACTTTGGTTTTCAGATTTCGTTGTTTATTTTCATTTATCAGAACTTCATTTGTAAACAAATTCTATGTTAATCAATTATAATAAGTTGCTTTGCGTTAGTGCAATTTCATTATCATTATCAATGATGTCTAAAGTTCAAAATATTTCATTACCATTAAATCTTTTCCATTCACATTAGTTTGAATTAATTATAATGAATATCAATGGTAATGAAAAATACCCAAGTATGACATAAATCCATTTGTGACTCATACATGGGACTAATACAGTGATTGGACTAATTAATTAATAATTTCATCACCATTACATTGATAACAATGGTAATGAAATAAATTTCATTACCATTGTTTGAATTAATGGTAATGATTTAAAAAAATGATTTCATTGATAAATGACAATATTTTTGAATTTCATTACCATTACTAATGCATCAATTTAAAGAAACCATTAGCATTATTAACCGTCATTTTATATGTAAATATTTATTTGTGCGGGTTAACATTTGTATACTTGGTATTTTGTTTTATTATTTTCTGTATAAAGTTACTTTGATAATTTTCAAATCGTATAAACTTTTTTGTAAACAAATGATTTTGCATTATTTTCAATGGGACCCAACATGATTTGTTTTTTTTGTAAAAAAATTAATATATAGCTATTTGAGCTTTTAAGCTTTTTAACAAAAAATTTATACATTCCTAGACATTCTTTTTTATAAAGAAAATCGTGGATTCTGATACATTTTCTCTACAGAATATCTGACAGAATCTAAACATATTTTTTAAGAATAAGTCCCATATTTTCAAAAAAATTTTTTATACAGATTTTTAGATAGTTTTCCAATGGAAAAAAATTTTGCTATAAATACACAGATTCTAAAATTTTTTAATTGAAGACACATTTCAAGATATACTTTTAAGAATTTTTTGATATTTTAAGGTACAGCATGCAAATTTTAAATTAGGACAGGTTGGAGGCAGGCCACGAGAGCCCCTAATAAAAAAAAACAAAAATTTTCTTTAAAAACTTTCAATAAAAGTCAAGACAAGTCAAGAAATTTCGTTGAGTACTAATAGACTGAAATTTAAATCCAGAAATATTTTTTTTGCGATCCAAAAATGTTAAATTTTGATTTGTCCAAGAAAATTACTTTTTACCAAAACTAGTAGTAAACAAATAATTTTGCAATCAATTATAATTAGTTTTTTTTATGCATTTGTGATATTTGATTACAATTAGTAATGAAAATTTTAATGGAAAAAATTTCATTACAGTAGTCAACTAATGGTAATAAAATTTCAATGGTAATGAAAAATTCCCAAGTATGCTTTATATAGAAATATGAAAAAAGAAACCTCAAAACTATCAGTATTGTTCATACATTTTTTTTTAATCTTTCTGTTTAATAAAATATCCTGTATAAATGTTTTTTTTTTATTACATTCCAGCTAAATCAATATAAATTTTTTATGAACGAAATGCTTAAAAAAATTGTATTTAAAATACTGGGAATTTAGAATTTTTTTTCCTACACGAACTTTTTATATGTCTAAAACGTTTAGTTTTAAAAAAATCTATATAAAACAGTCATTAAAAATTATTGCTGCATACTTATAGGGGGAGAAAATATTTCACAAATACTAGAGTCATCATCAAGTTGCTTTTATGTAGTTTTATGAATCACACTTGAAACCATTTAAATGTTTTGTTTACTTATTACTTAACTTTTTCTTTGTGAATTTTGATGCTCTTTAGTTTGAGTGAACCGTGTGGTTATATTTATAAGTAAATAGTAAATAAATATAATAAAGATTTGCTTTGGTGACAAGAAAAACAAATAAACAGAATTTATCATTAACTGTAATTATTAATGTCGACACGAATAAACTCTTGATATTTGTGACAAGTTAAACTGGTGCGACTGAATTACCGCATAGATTAATATAAATCGTATGTTGTTAATTAAATGTTATTTACATTTAAGCTTATATTAATTATAGTGGTATACTTTTAGGAAACTCTGCAAATTCTGATGTTTTTATTGGTTAAATATTTGACAGACAGCCATTAAAAATGAATTTTAAATTTTTCTTCTTAAAGACATTGTTGTATTTTATTTGATGCCTGATCAGATACATTCGTTAGAAATACCTTTTTATAAAAAAACAAAATATTACTTTTAAACATTTTTCTTCAGACTGAATATGTTTGACATTGAGACGGCGCTTCATTAACTTGCCTAACGGATCGAGAAAGCCCTTTATTTTAGTGAATTTGCTATGGAAGTATTAGATAGAGCGGGGATAGGTAGCCTTTAGAGTTGTAGAGCCTTTAGAGTTAGGAGCTCTCCTCAAGTTCTTCTCCACGACTTGTTGTAAATGAAACACTCGAAGAGCTAAGACCGGGTCGGCTACACCCAGAAAACAGATTCGAGCTGACAACTAAATTTGTTGCCCATCGAATGGTTCAGTTGCAGCACCCGAATTTTTCAGTTGTGACTACCGAAATTACTCATGTGTCTATTAGTTTTCTGTTGTCACAACCGAAGAATTCGGTTACCACAACCGAACCATTCGATTGGCTATAAATTCAGTTGTCAGCACGAATCTGTTTTCTCAGTGTGGGACAACTGTGTATGTACATCATGTAGGTACTATCATCACTGGAGAGTGCATTAACACTATTAACGGGTGATCCAAGTAGAGATACTTTTTTCAATAGCCTTTTTTTTGACAGATCACGTGTGAGTCGTGTCATGCTGTCATGTTATTTTTGTTTAGTATTGTTTGCCATTTCATAATGGAAAGACTTACGCCTGAACAACGTTTACAAATTGTTCAACTTTATTACGAAAATTCATGTTCTGTGAGGAATGTTTTCGAGGCAAATTTTGTTCAGCGATGAGGTTCATTTCTGGCTCAATGGGTATGTAAACAAACGAAATTGCCGCAACCTCAGGAGATTCAAGAACTGCCACTTCATCCAGAAAAAACAACGGTTTGGTGTGGTTTGTGGGCCGGTGGAATCATCAATCCATATTTCTTTATAAATGATGCCGGTGCGAACGTAACCGTCAATGGCGAACGTTATCGTGCCATGATAACCTACTATTTGATGCCTGAAATTGAAGCTCGTGATCTCGGCGACATTTGGTTTCAACAAGACGGCGCCACTTCCCACACATCGCATCAATCAATGGATTTATTGAGAGAACACTTCGGTGAGCACATAATTTCACGTTTTGGGCCGTTCGATTGGCCACCAAGATCGTGTCATATCACACCGTTAGACTTTTTCCTGTAGGGATATGTAAAGTCTAAAGTTTATGCGGACACACCCGCTTCGATTCAGGCCTTGGAGGAAAGCATCGAACGAGTCATCGAAAATTGGACCCAATGGATGGAGCATCTGCAACGTAGCATCTGCCAACATTTGATAGACATAATCTCCAAAATATAAATGCCAAAGAATGTTCTTTCAAATGATAATAAATATTCCCCATTAAATTTGAATTTTCTGTGTTTTTTTCGAAATGGATCAGCCATTAGTTTTGGATGTAATATAACGATAGGCGGCCAGAGTGGGACTAGGTGATAATCCTGAGAGGACGAACCAGACCAAGATAGATCCTTGTAACATGCCTAGGTTGGGTGGTATGAACCATGTTCTGAAACACCACTTTTATCTGGGGGTAATAGTGGACAGAAAGTTGTCATGGAAACTCAATACGCTATACAGATGCAGGACAATGCTGGGCAAAACTAACCGCCTGTTTTTATAAAGAGAACAGAATAATTCCGTTCCGTAGGAATTATACTTTCCGTAAGCAGTGACTACATTATTATTCGGATAGACTTTACTAAAGGGAATATAGACGGTTGACAGGGGTTCGTTCTGACGATAGAACGTTTAATCTAAGATGGGGAGGAAGACGGAGCTATTTTCTAACGAAAACTGGATTTCGAGGGGTTGTTTAAACTTCCCGATGACTGCTGCAGGTAAAAGTTTTGGCTGCAGTATTTGCTTTAACCCCTGAGACAGTTGGTTCTTAAATTAATTTATACATTGATCGTCACGTGACTACGCAAATCTGCACAAGAATACAAGATCTCTTAAAGTAGACTTTGTATCAACAGAGTTTACATCTATTCTGTTCGCGGACGCCATCGCATTGAGGGTAATGAGATTGTGGTTGATCCTCCAAAACGGTTGGTCAATTTGCTTACGAAGGCTCAATGCACCTTCGTGGGCCATTTCAATTTTGAAAGGGGATGTAGACTCCACTATAATAGACATGGCTGAGGATGTTTAGAGGAATACCGAAACTACACATATAGAGAATGATGTGGAGATTCTACGATCCTAAGGCAACGGAACTACTGCTATTCTTAACCTATTGTAGACTTCTGGTGGGGGTACTGACGGCACACTACTAGACTGTGGTTCCTGGAAAAGAACGGGAAAGTAAGCGAGTGATAATTGTAGGTTTTATTAAGCCCGTTTGACGCTTGCTGGATTTCGTATTATTGATTTTGTATTGACGAAAAATTTATGAATTTTCTTATCAGAAAATAATGAGTGTGAAGTGTTCAACTATAGAGAATAAATCAGTATCTGTCAAATGGATGCCGGTAAGCTAATATAAAATAAATCTAGTGTCATACAAGCTTAGGGAAGACGGTGGAGCATATTATGCGCCACTGTCCGCAGTCTGGAGGAAATTTCTAAAGTCGGAATTCTGGCTTTTTACTGTCTGACCTAACATCAGGGTTTGGTTTTTATATGATAACGATAAGAACACAAAAAGCATGCGATCTGTGATCATTCAGCTCAACCGAACCAAGCATTTTTTATACAACTTTTTTAAAGTTATTTTTTTTTTGCTTAAAATTAATAAACTAAATTGTGAAATTTTCCATTTGCTTTTAATGATTTTTTTGTTTAATTTAACATGAATTATTTCTCATACAGCTTTCTGCATTATAAGTTTTCTATTTCTTGGGAAAAAAGAGGAACATTTTTAGGATCTTGAACCGCACATAAAAAACTATTTATTATAATTATTTATTTTTTTTTTCAAAGAAATGCTTATACTATTTTTTTCAAATATGTGTAATGTTGAGCACACAATCAATTTAGGTTGTAATTGACCTTATCCATTAACCAAAGTCAAGTAGGAAATTTAACATTTTCCCTACTCCTTCTTTCTATTGCCATTGTTGTGCCAAACAAAGCAAATACTTGTATGTATTAAACCATTTTAGAAAACCTTTGTTTTTTTTTTGTTTCTTATATTTTCTCTATTTAACACTTCATTGCTTAACTGATGAGGGAGGTAATTCGCATAGAAAATTATTCGCAAGTTAGAGAATAATAAACCTTAAACTTTAGAAGTAAATAATGTTTATATAAATTTTGCTGATAATTGTTTATAAACTGGATGAGTTTGGAAAATTTAGTATGAGTATACATATTTCAAAATTGCCGGAAAATCCATATTTTTTAATGGGCATATATTCCCTGCCTAAGAAAATCTGAAGAAAATTTAACACATATGTACTTAAGTATTGTACATACACATTAATATGTATGTGCAATTGTTTTACTAACAAATTATTCCAAGCACGGTGATCTAAGGAATTTCAATCAATACCAAACATACAAACAATAACAAGACGTGTTTGTGTACGGTTACATACGTGTTTTCTTGTAGCCCATATTAATTGTTATAATAACCACAGTCATATAAAGTGTTATAAATTTTATTGAATGTTATGTTATTTTATATGTGTGCTTTGATACCTGTATAAAGGAATATAAAGGTGGTGCCTTTATGATGTTTTATAAAAATAATACTTTTATTTTTTTATTTTACTATTGTTGTGGGTTAATCAATCCAGTTTTATTGTTTGTACATCTGAATTAAATAATAATTTTTGTATTTTGTGCATAGAACAAACAAAAATATAATAATTTTTTAAGGATTTGAACAGTTTTATTTATAAATGTATGTATGATTTTCTTAAGCATGCCGTAAAGAATGCAATATTTTTGATTTAATGGAAATCCTTAAAGTAGGCTTTTGTGATGATGATATTACTGCATGACAAACTTATATAAAAATTAAAAAAGTTCTTAAATCGATTTCATAAAATTTTTAAAAAGATTATAGGTTTGTTTTTTTTTTAATTTTATATTTATGTATAAAGAAAACGACTATCTCTACTTTCCTGACTTTTCTTTATTTTTTTGTAAACAAATACAGTATAAATATTTGGGGCCGCCTTTGTACGAAAGCTTTTTTCGTATATTGACTTCGCGGGAACGCGAAATAGAGCAATTATATTGTTTGTCCTGCTCTTGCTTTACTTACAAACACATAATTCATTTGTTAGCTTTTATTTTAGCTGTTATTTTAATATTTTATCAAATTAAAAATACAAAAATTGTTGTGTACATTTAAAAGAGAAAAGCCAATAATTTCTAAGACTTGGCAGCATTTTAATACATTCTTAATTTTTAAGTACCCAGAAAAACCACACATTACCAAATAATGGGTAAAGTAATGTATAGCCATAGGGGCCGATAAATTACTTTACACCTTACTTCATTGATGAATTTTACAGGAGATGAGCCTTAAAATAATGTATATACCCATTAATTTAGAGGTGATAATGTAAGGGTTTACTTATATGGTTACGAGAATGGAAAAAGTAATGTGTCTTAAAATAGATTTTTAAAAAAGAGAAATTTTTATTAAAAAAAAATTATTACAAATATTTTATTTAAAATATTTGTAATTAAAAATAATATGGTCAAGATGGGAATCGAACCAGGGAATTTTGGTTGCCAGCCAAGAACTTTACCCACTGAGCTATCGACGCATATATTATTTGATTGCTTTAAACTTAAATGAATTGTTGTGCTTCGTTTTTTCGCTAGTGTTGTCAAAACAAACATACATTAACCTTTTGCTTACAAAAAAAACACAAAGTAATGCATCTAAAAATAGATTTTCAAAAATATTTAAATTATTACTTTACATTTATAAATCATATATTACGTAATCAATAATGAGTAACTTATTACTTTATGCTTGCAAATAATGAAAAAGGTAACGAGCTATCATTACAAGGTAACGCATGAGAATATCGCACCCATTACTAAAGTTTGGCTGGTTACCTAGATTATTTACTAAAGTTTAAGAAATTTGGGAATGATTTGGCTCCAAAGAAATTTGAACTTAAGTCAAGAATGTATACCCTTTTCTTAAAGTAAGTAAATTTCGTCTTAAATTTTTTGGAATTTTACTAAAAATTTAAATATTTTTTATTTAATCTACGTATAATTTTGTTCTTTAATTTAGTAAAAAATATTTGTAATCGAGTAAATTTTTCTTAAATTAAAAAACGCTTGAACTCGTGGTAATGCTAAATAAACTACATTTTTAATTTCGCTTATTAATATTTATTAATTTGTATTTCTCATTAAGTGCAAACTTTATAAGTATTTTAGTTTGCATCATAAAATCTAAGTAATCAATTTCAATTCATTTTATGTTGTATGTAATACATTAAACTCATAGACGACTGCGGCTACATGACTACACATGCTGCTGGCTGCAATTGTAGTCGTGTAGTCAGCTACCCAGCAAAAATATCGGCTGCAAAGAACCGGTTGTAGAACAACTTGTACTCGCATGCAACCTGTTCTACTTTAGGTTCTATCATCAATGATTTTTGTTTGAGTATGTCCCAAAAGCAACTGGTTCTTTAACGCAAAAGTAGAACATATACCCGCTCTTTGGAACCTGTTCTGGAATATGTTGTTCCATTGGTGAATTTTATATGGGAATTTTAAAAAAGAAATAGATTCCGTAAAGCTTAACAAGAACTTGGAAAAATATGGGCATCTATTTTACCCCTAACTTCGTGTTTTTGGAGCTATGTTTCTAATACAACATGTTTAGTGCCACCGATTCAGAAGAACCATTAATAGAACGGGGCCCCGTTACCAGAGAACCTGTTCTATAACAGATAGCTATAGCAACAGGTTCCACAATTTTTTGCTGGGTACTTACAGCTACGACAGCAACATTAAGCAACTGATCCTAAAAATTTTACATATTTATAAATATAAAACTTATTTGCTATTTTTTTTAAATAATGGCTGAAATTCATTACTTAAATGTTAATGGTCTAAACTAAATTAGTTCTACAATATAAACTATAAACTAAATGAGAATTGTATAGGTTAAAAATATTCTAAACCCCTTTTAGGAATGCTAAAGAAAACATTTCCTTGAATTTAAGAAGTTAACATACTTGGTTCAAATAAATTAAAAATGTTTGAACTAAATCTAAAGAAGTTCCATATTTAGATTTTGCGTTTTCATACACTTTAAATTTTCTTAATTTTTTAGTTTATAAATTCTTAACATTTAAGATTTTTTATTAACAAGAAATAAATTTCTTAACGTTTTTAAAGAACATTTAATCTAAATAAAGAAAGAAAAATTAAGCAAAATATCTCCCTATTTTTATAAGTTAATGAAAGTTTTTCGTAAACTAAAATGAAAAAAATATTGCATTAATTTGAAGCAGTTGTATTTATTTTAAGGAAAAGCTTATAGCTTTTATTTAATTAAGGTGTAAACTTTATTTTAGTTCATACATTTTTTTGAGTGTGTCTACTTAAATTTGTATGGAATATTTACATAAAATTCGAAATAAGGTTTTTATACATGCAATAAGTATATACATATATTCCATTTAAATTTATAATTTAAAAAAAAAATACAAGAAATGTTTATTTTTTTTTTAAATGAATATTTATAATAAAAACATTTTACTTATCCAAAGGCTACTTGTAAAACAATGAAGTAAAACATATTTCAAGTATTTTATAAAGATATCACTAGTTTACAGCCATTTTGCGCTCTCAATACAAATATTTTATTTGATTATGTCTTTTGGTTTTCTAAACTCAAAAATTATATTGTATTAAAAATTTTTAATTTAGTTAAGATTTTAATCGGAGACCGTTTCATCGATCAATATAACGAAAAGTAAATAAGAAATTTAAGTAAATTTTTCATACAAATTAGTGCATTTTAGTACAATTTCATAGTGGCGACTGGTACATAACATATTTTCTTATATTTTTCACCAGTCGCTTAGAGATGAATAATATTTTGTATTCACCTCAAAAAATTTTCTTCATCACTAAAATTTTATTCACCTCAAAAATTTTTTTCACCTCAAAATTTTTTATCACCTCCATAATTTTACTTTAAAAGTTTTTTTTATTTGTATCAAAAACAGTAGAGAACACTTTTTTAGGATATTCGGCACAGCCGAATTTAAGCTTTTTTTTACTTTTGTTACACTGATGATGTTCACAGAGAACATTCTTGGGCTGAAAAAGTCAAATAGCCTCCGAAGAAAAAAAGAAATTATTCATAAACCTTTTCGATACTATTTTGGAGTTTTGAAGATAAAAAAGATAGTCATACTCAGTGTGCAAAAAATATTAATTCTTTTGTAAACTAGTGTAGTGTTCAACTAGATATAAATTTCGTAGGAAGTCAAACATGAAAATTTAGGTTCACATAAATTGTAATTGGCTAGAAAGAATAATGAAATACTTGTGATAGTTAAGACCAGGGCCGTATACCCAGAGAAGATATTGGTTGCATTTCGATTAAAACCATTAAAATTTTTTTGTTATTTCGTTTTTTTATTTGGTCTTACCTGGGAACTAAAAATAGGAAAAAGGAACTAAAAAACAATAATACGTACAGGTTAGTTGAAAAATTCCTGCTCTCGAAATGAAAGAATACTGTTTTTGTTACGAAATATATTTTTTTATTCAATATAATCTCCTAGAAGCTCAATACACTTGTTCCAATGATCTTCCAATAATTTTATCCCATCCTCATAATGGTTTTCCGGAAGCTCTGCAAAATAACCGTCTACGGCTGCTATGGCCTCTTCATTCGACGAAAAATGCTTTCCATGAAGGAATTGTTTGAGATTTCTGAAGAGATAGTAGTCACTGCGAGCCAAATCTGGTGAATACGGTGGATGTTCAAGCTATTCGTACTTTAATTCTTTGAATTTAGCCATTGTCAAAACACTTTTGTGAGCAGGTGCATTGTCTTGATGAAAAATGATTTTTTTCTTCTTTAAACCAGGTCTTTTCCCACGAATTTTTTTATCCAGCTGATCCAAAAGGCTGCAATAATATTCAGAGTTGATTGTTTTACCTTTCTGAAGATAATCAATCAACAAAATTCCTTTTGATTCCCAAAAAACTGATGTCATAACCTTCTTTGCTGATCGTTGTCACTTCACCTGCTTTGGAGCTGAACAACCAGCTTCAGTCCACTGTAAACGTTCTTGTTTCAATTCAGGATCATGGTGCTAGATCCAAGTCTCATCCATAGTTATAAAACGACGCAAGAAGTCGGTTTTATTCGGCTTAAAACGCTCCAAATTACTCTGAGAAATTTGTTTTCGATCCAGTTTTTGTTCAATTGTTAATGTGTGCGGCACTAACTTTCCAAACAGTTTTTTCATACGTAATTCTTCATGTAAAATATGGAGTACTTGTTCGTCTGAGATGCCTATGGCATTAGCAATTTCGCGCTTAGTCAAACTTGGATCTTCACTAACCACATTGTGTACCTGCTCAATGATTTCTGCTGTGGTTGCAGTTTTTGGTCGTCCTTCACGTGGATCATCTTTAAAGCTGGTACGAGCACGTTTAAATTCACCAGCCCGAAATTCAACGGTGCGTTTTGAAGGTGAGGACTCCTTATACACTTCTAACAATTGTTCATAAATTTCCTTTGCTTTTCAACCCTTCAAACCAAAGAATCTAATGACTGCACGATATTCAATTTTTTCCATATTAAAAAAAATCAATGACACGTCAACTTCAAATGGCTTGTAAACAAAGAAAGAATTGACAGAATGGTTTGCAACTTTGCATGTGTTCTCAGGACAGTTATACCAACTTGAGAAAAAAAAGTTTGGAGCTAGCAGTGCCATCTCTTGGTGAGCGCAGGAACTTTTCAACCAACCTGTATTATCCATAGAATATTAAAAAAACCGGCCTTTTGAAAAAACCGTTTTCGGTTTTCTTCGAAAAATAGAATTTTAAAAAAACCGGTTACGTTTTTTGCAGAAAAAACCGGTCAACCGGTTTTTTCGGTTTTTTTTAATTTGAATAAAAAGCTTATATAATTTGTTAATTTGGCATTAAATAAGTTTTTTTAATATTACATTTTAAATATGTAAAAAGAAAATCTATTTTTCAGTTCTAAAATAATATTTTAGAAATAATATGCAATTTAAATGTTTCGTCTTAAGATGATTTTTTTGTTTGCTTTTGATAAATATAGAAGTGGAAAATACTCTTTCACTAATAGTAGATGTTGGACAAATAGTCAAAAGACAATTATATAAATTTTCCAACTTTTCAGTTCTTTTGTCGCATTTATCAAGATATATGAAATCATCATATAATGACGAATGATTTTTTAGGATTTTGAATACTGTTTATTGTGTTATTTGGAATATCCAAAGTTAAGTCTTCATCGGAATCTATCAGACTTACATCTAAATCTTCATAACCAAACAAACGATTATAAGTCTTCGGAAAAAATTAAAGAGACCAAGTAACCCAGTTGGTGATGTAATTAAAAAAACCGGTTAACCGAACAAAAAATACCGGTTTTCGGTTTTCTTCGAATTTACAAAATATTCGAAACCGATCGGTTTTTAAAAATAAAGAAACCGGTTGACCGGTTTTCGGTTTCGGTTTTTGAATACTCTAATTATCCAATTATTGGTATTTCCAATCAACTTCAAAAATAAAATTCGCCCAGTAATTGCGTACAGTAGAGGCAACCATACTTAAAGTGAATGTAGTAGAAAATTAGTACAATCTATCAAATTAATTAAAAAATTTTCGATGTTAAAAGTGGTAACCACAAATTTTGTTATCCTTATCAAATATGCCATTAAGTTAGGGTTTCAATGCAACTAATCAAATTGTGGATTGTATTGGTAAACGAATTTTAAACTATATATATTTTCCTAACAAATAAGTTACATTCAAAATTAGTAATCAACATTTAAAAGAGTTTGTGGCGTAGTGGGTAGAGAGGTAGACCAGTACTCCGAATTTCCGAGTTCAAATCCCGGAAAAGGCAGACATTTAAACTTTTTTTACATTAAAATTAATTATTTAAATGGCAAATAAAGTAAAGAAAATTAAAAGTTGTTGTGATGTAGTAAGCAAGAGTATGAATTATGAATCTGAATGACCAGGTTCGATACCTCAAAAATTGAAAAAATAAAAATTTTATTTTTATATGATTTATATGGCTTTCACGACTAACAATATAATTTAATATGAAGATATTTGTCCTAACCGCCAAAATTCGATTGGGAATAAATTCGGTAGCCACAACTGTTTTCTGGGTGTATGCATTATTTTCTTTTTTACTTTAGATATACTTTTTTTGTAGAAAAATTAACTGATTCTGCAATTTGAGCTTCTAAGATTTTAAACAAAAAATTAAGACGTTCCTAGACATACTTTTTTTTATAAAGAAAATCCAATATTATGAAAATTATTCTCAACAGAAAATCTGACAGAATCTAAGCATTATTTTAAGAAAAATTCTCAGATTTTGAAGCTTTTTTTTATAGTTTTTAAATGATAGTTTTTCAATGAAAAAAAAATTTTGATAGTTTTTCAATGAAAAAAATTCTGTTATAAATTCACAGATTTTAAAATGTATTAACTGAAGACAAATTTTAAAAGATACTTTGTAAAACTTTTTCATATTTTAAGCTACAGCATGCAAATTTTGAATTATGTCATTTTTATTATGGCAGGCCACAAGACCGCCTAATAAAAAAAAAAACAAAGTTTTCTTTAAAAACGTTTAAAAAAAGTCTGAAAAGTCTGGAGGTTGCTTGTTAATGACAGCAAAATCGTTTTGCTGAAAAATTTGTAAATTTAGCAAAAGTTGTACTAACATTTAGACGATAGCAGTTGAGAAAAATAAAACATTTTGTTGAGTACTAATAGACTGAAATTTAAATCTAGAAATTGTTTTTTTTTTTTGTGAGTCCTGTAAAAATAATTTACAACATTTTGTTAAATATAAAAAATTTCCAGATTTTCATTGTCTATTGATGACATAATTTAATTGTCAACCGGGTCACCCTTCTCTACAAAACAATTTTTAATATTAAATTAAAATTAAAATTATTTAAATTTAGATGTTCAAAATTCGCACTGGCGCTTCCGGAAAATAAAGAAAATTTGGTTAATTTTTTTCTAAAGTTTTTGTTGTTTTAAGGTTAATTTCGTATTTTTTGTATGGATTGCTATGAGTGTAAAGTCGCCATTTTGATTTTTTAGCACACTTCAGATTATTATTACCCACCTCAAAAGCCCGTGGGTGAAGAGTTTTTAGGGAATTCGGTCACTTTTAAAAAATATGTCCGCTATTTTGGACCCGCCATAATGAATTTAGAAATTACGGCATTTAAAAGTAAATATTGAAACTATAACTGATAATTTGAACCTATACCAATATTTGAGAGTAGGGTTTTCCAGTTGTTTTAATTTTTTATCAAGCGTGTCACCAATCGATTGGATGAGCCATATTGATTTTAAAAAACCCGCACTTGGCAATGAGAAGCTAATTTTTTTTTTTAAATGACTTTAAATTTTAACCGTATTTTTAAAACCACACTAATTTTGGGCAAAAGGGTGGCATTTTTTAAAATTCAATATGGTGGATCCAAGGTGGAGGACAACTTTTTCAAAAGTAACCCAATTCCCTTTAAATTTTTTACACAAGGACTTTGAAGTTGCCCAATAAGAATCTAAAAGTAAATTAAAGTAAAAATTTGAAGAACGCTATTTTCGGTCAGATTCTTATTTACCACATTTTTGTCACAATTGATCACAAACACAGCCACTATTGAAAAATTCCATGAATTGCCAGAAATTGCTACGAATTGCTACCCCATCCAGGATATTCTCCAGATTTATCCCTCTGAGACTATTTTCTGTTTCCAAAGGCGAAAGAAATGGCGAGGCGGTAAGAAATTGGGATCAAATGAATATTTTGTTATAATAAACTAAAGGTTTAATTTTGTAAATTTCATTGAATTTTTCTTGATGTTTTTATCCAACTAATATTTAGCAAAGAATTTCTAAAAATGTCAGCATTTTTTATTTTAGGGGCTTTACACTCACAATATTATTTCGTTAAAAATAATCGAAAAGAGGACTACTGATTTTTCATTATATTCAGCCCATTTTGTTGTTTATTTTCAATCTTTGTTTAATAATCGACAAAAATAGTAAAAGCAATCGAAAGTTGCTTAAAATAACCATCAATTTTTAACTGACGAAAAGTAGAAAAAAACGATTTTTGTGTTTTTTTTTTTCAAATAGATTTTTTTATTTGTATGTAATTTTACAAAACACAACACACACAGATGTATATATTTTTATATTATATGTGTGTACATATATTTGAATAATTTTTTGTAATTTTTATTGAAATAATTTTGTATGTTTATATATGAATTTCTACACTCAGAAAAAAAAGTTAGTAGAAAAATTTGTTAACAGTTTTCAATCCCACTTTACTATTTTTGTACTGATTGTTAGTAAAAAATTGTTATTTTGCTAATTTCAGAAATCATTTTACAAATTTTTGAAAACCGATTTGCTAAAATTAGCGAAAAAATGTACTGATTTTAAAAAGGTGGATATTGAAGGAAATGCTATTTCTAATTAAAGTTTACACCTACAAACTTAAATTAAAATGTTACATAGATTAAAAAAAGGGATCGCAAGTGAATATACCGACTAAGTCTGAAAATAGGACATCCGCTAAAAAGATTTTTTAGTTCTAAAAATCAGCAATAAAAATAATTAAAATTTGACCTTAAAAATAAAAAAAAAATATTTACTAAAATATTTTTCAAAGCAGTAATTACCAAAAAAAATAAAAAACAAAATGATAAATTCGATTATGTTTTAACAATTTTTAAGATTTTATGCCTTTGATTTTGTTTTTAATTTTGTATAAAGCATTTTTTGAAAACAAATAAATAAAATAAAAAAAATTTGATGCTCGATAAAAAAAATTAATTTAAAATTTTGTACTAATATTCACAATATTTAGCAAATTTTTTTTTTGCTGATTTTAGCAAACCGGTTTTAAATTCCGCTTTACAAAAAGTTTACTAAAATTTAGTAGCGGCTACTAATTTTTCTATAAATTTCATTGTACTACACGTCAGCAGACATGTGTTGCTAAGATTAGCAAAAAATACCGCTGGGCTCAAATTAGAAAAATTTCCTGTAATAACAGTAAAATATTCAGTTGCCATTACAGACTTTTTTTGGTGAGTGTATATTTAGAAACAGAAAACATAAAATTTTACATTTAACAGTAAATATCAACTCCTACTGAATGTCTGTAAATTTTCATAGTTTGTTAAAAAAATATATTTCTATGAATTTCAATTAATTTTTCATTTAAAAACAACTACATAAACTACAGTCGGTATCGGCAAATATATTTTAAGTGTACATCAAATTATGTTTTTGTCAATTTGAGCAAACATTTTCACAGACTTATTTCCATTAGTGTATAATTCTACAAATCCATACACATTATTTATTCAAAACATTGTTTCCCACATACATAACATACATATTTAAAACATATTTTAAATTCACATGTTAACACATCATTGTTGTTGTTTTTATTATTATTATTAGTATTATTTTTTGTTTAGAACTTTAACAAAATTTGCATATGTTATATGACAAATTTAAATTTAAACTCATGGGATGACAATAATTTGGGTAAATAGGAAAAAATTATAAAACATTTTTGAATATCAAATTTAGGAATTTATCTTGCTGTTGGTAGATTATTGTGACAATAACTAACATATAATATGACTATGAAATGTTGTGGAAAGTTTTAAACTTAAAAATGACAATGAAAACAAATTTAAAATAAACTTAAATATGCAACTTTTTTTTCAACGTATAAAATAAGAATAACAAAAATTTAATTGCATATTTTTACTTCTAGCATTCCTTTTGCAACGCATAACTTTTTAATCAAATATTTATTTATTTCACATTTTCTTAAGTTTTATTCTCTAGTTGATAGTTTTGAAAGTGAAAATAAAAAAAGAAATTACAACCGGAAATGAAAAACTTTTTTTTTTCTTTTCTATTATTATTATTATTATGGTTAACAATACCAACAATAAAAAAATATAATAAAGTTTTGTTGTTGGTTTTTTTGTTTTATATTTGTTTT
This sequence comes from Eustalomyia histrio, assembly GCA_949748255.1. Lineage (NCBI taxonomy): Eukaryota > Metazoa > Arthropoda > Insecta > Diptera > Anthomyiidae > Eustalomyia > Eustalomyia histrio. The sequence continues at coordinate 13,108,927 of OX456527.1, forward strand.
GCCTTGTTTTACACTGACAACTTCGCATAAAGGATTATTCGAAGTCGTGCCTTTTGGTTTTTTTTTTGTAAAAATGTGTTTAGTTCACATTTACTTTAAAAAAAAAATAATAATAATTTTAAAGGTGTTTAAGTAGAAAATTGTATACCGTTTTCATATCTTTAAAATTACTTGCAAAATATTGCAATTTAAATCATAGTTTATTTTGTTATTATTACACTCAGAATATTATGTAGTTAACTGTTTGTAGTTTAATAAAAAAGTTTTCCGTTCCATTTAAAAATAAAGGAACATACATTTATTTTTCAAAGAAATATCTAAATTAACTTTTTTTTATACATTTATTCGAAATGATTTACTATCATTTACCGATTTTTTTCAGTTTCATTTATTTTTTTCATTTGTTTGATATTAAATAAAAATTTACCCACAAAACGGAAACTTGTGGTTTATTTGTGTCCGTAACAGTTATTACAAATTTAAATTTTGTTTGCTGTCTGTTTCAAAAAAAAAAAATATTCAAAAAATTTCAATTTGTTTTTTTTATTTAAATTGGTTGTATATATACAAAATTTTTCAATACAATTTACAAGAACTTCATAAACACACATAGATATACAAATACATTCACACAAAAAGTGTTTATAGCTTCATATGCATACATACGTTTTGTATTGTACGAGTATATTAAAAAAATACAAAAACGGAAATAATTTCAATTAAATGAAAAAAACATTTATTTTTTAAGGATTGGTGGGTAAAATTTTGACATTTATTTTAACTGATTATATCAGTTGTTTCTTACGGATGTGTCATTTGATTAATCAAACTTTAAAAATAAATAACAAATGGCATTTAATTTAAATGAAAATTAAGTAGACCGATTTTTAAATGAAATATCATTTCTTTTAAATGATATTTTCAGTTATTTTAATTTACAAACTTTTTTAAATGTAGCAAAAAAAAAAAAAAATAAAATTTAATTAAATTAAATTATAATCTTATTTCTTGGCACTTGCATATATTGGACTTTAACTAAAATTAAATTAGTTTTCCAATAAAAATTTTTATTTGTTTTAAATTTTAATATTAAACAATTTAAAATTTGGTATTTTTTATGAATATTATTTTGTATTTTTATATAAATTCGTTGTCCAGAACACCTCTGATTATATTTCTTTTTGGGGAGGGTCAATACTATAGAATTTTTTTCCGACTTTTTTGCATTTCTTTTAAAATAGAGTTTTTCTCTTTGTAATCCAATAATCAACGATAAAGTTTTAAAAACAAAAGTGTTGCATAATGCTATACTTTTATTTCGCATTGAAAATATTGGGGCAATGTGCTTAAATTTGATGGACAGTGTAATGTCATAATTTCCAAAATATTTTAATTAAATTTACAGTTCGTATTGCAGGTACTATTTTAACCCAGTGCCAGGCCAGGATTTTTTTTTTCAAATTTGATGCTGGTGGAGGTTGATGGGAAGTTGCGAAAAGGAATCCGGTGAAAAAAATGTTTAGATTTTACAGATAGGTATTGCGCCCGACTTTTAATCCCTGTCTCCACAACCAGGACCGAATATATTACCGTATGTTCATCGCACGGGGCCGATCTAAAAATTTAAGGGAATTCTCGTGAATGAGTTAAGTATTTACCAACAAGAAGGCTACTCAAAACTAAATACTTCGATTTCAATGAAACCTGTTTATGGTTGTAGAAATTAAAATTCTTAAGATCAATTTGTCTTCTTAAATTCTTGATAATATAAGTGATCAAGGTGGGGTTAAACAAGTAAAAGCATTAAATTCAGAATTACCAATTTTTTTAAATACAATCCACCAGGAATAATAAATAACAAACATTATTAAAAATAGTACTTTTTCGACCAAAAAATACCAAAAATAAAAAAAAATAGTTCTTATTAAAAATGAAAAATTATATAAAATTTTGTATGAGGGATTGTCAAAATTAGTTCGTTAAAATCTAAGGGTTAAGACGATCCCTCAGTTCATATCAGACCTTTAAAAACATAATTCCTTAAATCAATTTTCAAAGTTGTGCCCAGTTTCTGTATCTGATGCGAGAAATTTTCGAATCGAGAAATTCATGGTCACCCTACTTTATACAGGGCGACTAAATATATGATAAAGTTGAGTGTTATAGCTTTAACCACTTAAAAAAGTTTGTAAGTTAAAATAATTGAAAATATCATTTAAAAGAAATGATATTTCATTTAAAAACCGGTCTACTTAATTTTCATTTAAATTAAAAGTCATTTGTTATTTATTTTTAAATGTTGATTAATCAACTGACACATCCGTAAGAAACAACTGAAATAATCAGTTAAAATAAATGTCAAAATTTTACCCACCAATCCTTAAAAAATAAATGTTTTTTTCATTTATTTGAAATTATTTCCGTTTTTTTATTTTTTGTTTTTTTTATTAATATACTCTTACAATACAAAATGTATGTATGCATATGAAGCTATAAACACTTTTTGTGTGAATGTATTTGTATATGTATGTGTGTTTATGAAGTTCTTGTAAATTGTATTGAAAAATTTTGTATATATACAACCAATTTAAATAAAAAAACAAATTGAAATTATTTGAATATTTTTTTTTTGAAACAGACAGCAAACAAAATTTAAATTTGTAATAACTGTTACGGACACAAATAAACCTCAAGTTTCCGTTTTGTGGGTAAATTTTTATTAAATTTCAAACAATTGAAAAAAATAAATGAAACTGAAAAAAATCGGTAAATGATAGTAAATTATTTCGAATAAATGTATAAAAAAGTTAATATAGATGTTTATTTGAAAAATAAATGTATCTTCCTTTATTTTTAAATGGAACGGAAAACTTTTTTATTAAACTACAAACAGTTAACTACATAATGTTCTGAGTGACCTTTTAAAGCTGTGGACACATTTAATTTTGTAAAATTTCTTATTAGATAGAGAAATAACATGAATACTGTGCCTTATTATCTCCCTTAGATGAATATATATTTAATTGCCCAGGACTCAAACTATAGAAAAACAAAAACTTTATCGATGCGAGAAATACAGAAAGCAGGTACTGATTCAAATTTTGACGAATTAATTCGCGAATTAATTTTTCTGATTAATTTATTTACTACCATAATTCAATCTTTATCTTATTAAAAGAATCAAGTTGATTTAAATAATTCTTTTTATATATTATATTACACGAAATAATTCAATTTGAATAATTAAATTTTAAATCAAATAATCAAATAAATTTTGTTTTGATTCGCCAATCTAAAAAAATACTTATTTTGAATCTCGAATATGATTTGATTCGCGAATTAAAATATATATATTTTTTTAAATTTAATTTTAAACCCAGAGGGTTTCATGGAATTTTTATAAAACAGCCTCCTTGGGATGTCTTCCGGACCTGGCGTAATTTTACTATACCAAATCAAAAATTTTGTCCGTTTTGGAAATTTTATAAAATGGGAAATATCTCGAAAACTAAGCGAGATCGCGCAAAACGTACAAAATTTTTGCAAAGTTCGACAATGCACAAGTTTCTATAGAATAAATTCGATAGGTTCCCGAAGACTTTCATGGAATTTTTATAAAACAGCCACAGGGTGGCTATATAAATTAACAAATTCCGATAACACAAATTTCGTTTGCCGTTCCATTTCGGTCGTATAAAAATGGGTCAACCTGTGGGTGTTTAACAAAAATGGATACCTCTGCATGTTTTCCGGATCTGGCCTATTTTGATCATCGCAGGATATTAATACTCTATTAGAGCAACATTTTTTTTTGCCCTATCTCGCTTAGTTTTCAATACCGGCCATTTTAAAAAATTACCATTTTACAAAATGGCGAATATTTAGAAAACTAAGCAAGATTTGCAAGTCAATTTTAATGTTTTTTTATTTTGTTTTAATTCGCAAATCAAATCACGAATTAAAAAAGAATTATGTTTGAAATGATTTGATTCAATTGAATCAAAAAAGATTTAAATTAAATTAATAAACAGATTTATAAAATATTGAATCAACTCGCTGATTTCAAAAAAAATTATTTTTTTTTTAGCGAATTAATTCAATAAAGATTTATCTTTATCAAGGTCTGGTTCGTATTAACAGATACTTTTTGTATGAACAGTGTTGCGAAATCGCTTAAACAAGTTTTATGTATGTACAAAAAAGTTGCCGTAAATATAAAACTAATACAAAACGGAAACATCTGTGAATAGTACAAAATAAGACAAAGGGGTACCATAATACTTTTAAGGCTTTAATAGTACCACACAAATACATCCCTGCTCTCTACAGTATTTCAGTTACAAACAGTAAAAAAAATAGATCTAAAAATGTTATGGAAACGAACAAAAAAAATTCTTTTGAGGTGAAATTGTTTTTCTTTTGGTGTAAAATACTATTTAAGGTGAAAGACAGTTTTCGTGGAGAAAAAATTTAAGGTGAAAAAGATTTGAGGTGTACATAAAATATTATTCACCTCTAAGCGTCTGGTGAAAAATATGACCAAATATTGTATTTTATTCACCAGACCTAATTTGGATTTTAACGAAATGTTCATCCAAGTCCGTTTTTTCACTTTTTGTAACAGCTTGGGAATCCTGTACTCAAACATATACACAATTTATTTTGTTAAAAAACTTACTTTTGCTAAAACTATATTATTTCGAAACATGTTCTCAAACAAGAAAAGTATCAAAAATTTATAATTTTCATCATATTAATCTAAAAAGTGGCCCAAATATTGGGACAGCTTATTCTTAGATATATTTTCATTATCACATATGGGTATTTCCACAGAAAGGTCAACCGCTACCAAAATATTAAAGTTGAAGAAAAAAGACTTTTCTGAGAAAATTTAGTTGGTTAATGCATTGGATTTTAAGAATATACCTAATTAAATACATATTACCATTTGTAATTTAAGAAAAGTGGTCTGCAAAGAGCAGCTTTGTTTTTTTTGGTTTTAGCGTTTTTAATTGACATTTTTCCTTGAGTTATTTCTAAGTGTTACATATCATGTCGACTGCACTCTTCTTACAGACTAAATATACCAACAATAAATATTTAAAAACACCACAGTAGAGATCAAGCAAACTCCGAATAACGGTATAATTCAAAGATTCTTTGTACTACATTCTTCTATCCCGTTCGCGACCGAAAATAAGCATTTGTGTTTAGTTCTCCGTGAACGTTGATCGGAATAGTTTGATATATACAATTCAAAACAAAATAACCGAGATCATTTAAAAAAACCAAACCTAAAACATTTTGATCCATAAATAAACCTAAAAAATGCCTTTGGAATCATTGTCCCGTTCGCGATTCTAAAAAAATATTAAAAAAAAATAACAATAAGGATAATAAAAAAAAAAAACAAAATGCTAAATAAAATCTTTATATCTCTGCTTTAGTTAAAAAATAATCTCCATTTAATAAACTGACGAAATTCGCAGAGTTTTAAACAAAACCACACACCGAAAAAAATGACTTACATTTTTTGTCCCGTTCGCGATCGCAAGTTTATCCAAAATATTTGGAGAACGTTCATATTTTATAATTTTCTTTTTGTTCTCAAAAATTGTTCTACTAAAATGCTATTAAATATTTATAAAAAGTTAAAAAAAAATTTGAGTTTTCATATTTTTTTTCAAGTTGAGTGCGTACGAATGTCCCGTTCGCGATCCTGGAAATGCCCATATTCAAATTTCATACAATTTTGAAAGTTTAGCTTGGAATACTTTCCTTGTAAGTTAAAATTTTGCATAAATTTGACAATTTTTCATGGTACGACAGCACGTTAGCACTTAAACTGTAAATTTTTTTCTTCGAATAACTTTATTTATACAGCAATTTAAAATCTTTCACATGAAAGATTTATAGAGTCATTATGTAAAACGAAACGTTTAAAAAAGTTGTATGAAAAATACTGGGAATTTTGAATTTTTTTTATACAGTATTTTTAAACGTTTAAATGGTTTGTGCTCGCATAACTTATTTCTTAACCAGAACTATCAATGTTTAACCAATAATAATTTTAATGTTTTTTAATATTAATATTTTATGCTATTATAACCACATAGAATTAATGAAAAGTTGAGGTTTATTTTGATACAAAAAATGGTTACACGTTAAACTATGCAGTAGAAATATTTACTGCTTGTTTATAAATAATTTTCGCGGTATAACAGTCTATTATAAAAACCAGAGTTTTTCAATAAATATTTCAACAAAAAATACCATTGATTACGTATGTTACATACGGATCAAAATACTGGGTAAAAAAATGAAAGAAATATAAATATATCTTTTTTAAAAATTATATTTTTGGCATGGAGTTTACTGACATGATTTAGTAATTCAAGGAAATTTTAATTCTGTCCAAAGGGCAAATCAATATTTACTGTGACAAGAACAGCTAAGCACAATTTAAATTTAACAAATATTTATTTGATATCGAAAAAAGTGCCATTATATTTTGTTGTGTTGTTATTTAAAATATTTTCTAAACAAACAATTTTTAACAAAAAAAAAAAAAAAGAAATATATACATTTCCACATTGTAATCAAACAACATAGTAAATGTCTTAAAAATCTGGTATAACGCATAATAATGTTATAAAAAAGTATCTGTAACAAAACATTAAACTGAATGTTTATTACATACAGTAAAGCTCGTTTAAGACGAACTCGGATAATACGAACTTAATCGATAATAAAAAATACTTAAGACAAACTGTTTTAGTCCAAGGAACAAAAGTTCATATAATTTTTAATTTTTTATTCGAACTTCTCAAAAAATTTGTTTATCATCATTAGTGCCATTAATTTCCCCAATTTTGGAAATTATAATAAAATAAAAATATTGAGATAGGCAACCAACATTTTTATTATTAGACTCTCACCAAAAAAAGTCTGTAGTGGCAACTAAAAATTTTGCTGTTAGTACGGATAATTTTGCTAATTTGAGCCCAGTGGTATTTTTTACAATAGTACAATGAAATTAGTAGAAAAGTTAGTATCCGTTACTAAATTTTAGTAAACTTTTTGTAAAGTGAAATTAAAAACCGGTTTGCTAAAATCAGCAAAAAAAGGACTAAATATTATTAATATTAATACAATCAAATTAATATAAAAAATTAGTAAGTGCTACTAAATTTTAGTGAATTACTGAATTGTAAAATATGGCAAAATTTAAATTTATAAACAAATATAGAAATGCATAAATTAACATAATTATTTTTCGATACACTTGTTACACTTTTAAGCTGCTAATTGCTTTTGAAATTTCCGCACAAATTCAAACATACAAGTTTATGTTTTTCATAGAACAGTATTTTTTATTTCTTATTTTCAAAAAATATTTTAGACAAAATTAAAAAAAAAATTAATGATTTTAAGAACTAAAAAAGTTTTTAGTGTTTTTTAAGTCCTATTTTTGGGCATAATTTGATTGTGAAAAGTATTTTCACTTCCGATCCCTTTTTTCAGTTTAAGTTTGTAAGTATAAATTTTAAATATTAGAAATAAAATTTCCTTCAAAATCCACTTTTATAAAATTAATAAATTCTTTTGCTAATTTTAGCAAATCGGTTTTCAAAAATTTTTAAAATAATTTCTGAAGTTAGTAAAAAAAAATTGTAAATATTCTGTAATAGAAAAAAAGTTTACTAAATGATAATATTTTTACTAAAAATTAGTTCAAAAATAGTAAAGTGGGATTGAAAACCGTTTACAAATTTTTCTACTAATTTTTTTTCTGAGTGTATCAAAATTTGGAAATGTGTTATATTTATATTCATAATTAGACAACAACTAAATGTGTTTATGGTGCAGTGGGTAAAGACAAAGCCTGTTAATCTTAGGGTTTTAAGTTTAAATCACACAAAAGAAAACGAAATTTTTTATTGATTAAAATAAAAAGATACAATATATTACATCCTCCACTATATAAGGTGAGGGTATATATCAGATTATCATTCCGTGTGTAAAGTGGCGAAATATAAGTCCTTTTGAAATTTTAAGCTGATCTAGCGTTGTCCGTCTATCTGTTGATATAGTAATTACGGCGCAAAGACGCAAGCGGGATCACATATTTTTAGTTAGATTAATGGAGATCCTGCCGAAAAGTTTGGTATTAAAAATGAGCAAAATCGGTCCAGCGATTAAAAAGTTATGAGTGAAAATGTGAAGGACCCTCTAAATTTTCCATACAAATTGGTGTATTTGACAATATCAAATAGTGATTAAAAAATATTTTTTTTTTATATTCACCTCAAAAATTTTTCTGCACCGCAAATTTCTTTCACAACAAAAATTTTTTTCACCAAAGTTTTCACCTCCATAATTTCACTCCAATTTTTTTTTACTTTATTTGTATCAAAAACACTGTAGATGATGGGGTAAAACTTTTTATAGTACTATTAAACTCTTAAAAGTACTCTGGTATTTCTTTTACTCATTTGGTACTATTCACAAATGTTTCCTTTTTAATTTTTTAATTTTTTATTTATTTATTTATTTATTTATTTATTTATTAATTTATTTATTTATTTATTTATTTATTTATTTATTTATTTATTTATTTATTTATTTATTTATTTATTTATTTATTTATTTATTTATTTATTTATTTATTAATTTATTTATTTACTTATTTATTTATTTATTTTGTTATTTATTTATTTATTTATTTATTTATTTATTTATTTATTTATTTATTTATGACAACTTTTGTGATATTTTTGAAAAGCTTTGTAATTTATTATTTTAAAAATTTTTTAAGTTTTTTTAGAATCGCGGAATTTCTCAATTTTTACTTGTTTTTTCATTGTTTATGGTGCAGTGGGTAGAGATACAGCCTGATAATCTTAGGATTCTGAGTTTAAATCACACAAAATACAAATAATTATTTTATTGTGGAACGCGTATCTATCAATACAATATCTACACTCAGAAAAAAAAGTTAGTAGAATAATTTGTAAACGGGTTTCAATCGCACTCTCCTTTTTTTGTACTGATTTTTAGTAAAACAATTATTATTTAGCAAATCTTTTTGCTATTTACATTTTACAAATTAAAGAATTTTTACAAAATATTTACAAATTTTTGTTGCTAATTTCAGAAATCATTTTACAAATTTTTGAAAACCGATTTGCTAAAATTAGCAAAGAAAAATTTACTAATTTAAAAAAAGTGGATATTGAAGTAAATGTTATTTCTAATTAAAACTTACACCTACAAACTTAAATTGCCTTTAAATGTTACATAGATTAAAAAAATGTATCGGAAGTGAAGATACCGACTCATGTCTAAAAATAGGACATCTACTTAAAATAGCACTAAAAAGTTTTTTTAATTCTAAAAATCAGCCCTAAAAACAAATAAAATTTAACCTTAAAAGTAAAAAAAATTTACTAAAATATTTTTCAAAACAGAAATTACCAAATTAAAACAAAATGATAAATTCGTTTATGTTTTTACAATTTTTAGGTCTTTATTTTTTTTTTATTTTGTCTAAAATATTTTTTGAAAAAAAAAAAAAAATAAAATAAAAAAAAGTTTTCATGCTTGATAAAAAAAATAAATTTGAAATTTTGTACTAATATTTAGTATTTTTTTTTTGTTGATGTTAGCAAACCGATTTTGAATTCCACTTTACCAAAAGTTTACTAAAATTTAGATCCGGCTACTAATTTTATTAAACTACACGTCAGCAGACATGTGTTGCTAAGATTAGCAAAAAATACTGCTGGGCTCAGATTAGCAAAATTTCCCGTTATAACAGCAACATTTTCAGTTGCTATAAATAGAAAATTATTACAAAAAAAAAAAATAAATTTTTTAAATAAATTTCGTTAATAACAACATTATTGAAAAATAATAAAAATTATTGTGCCTGGAACTACAAAAATTTGGTTAGCCAAAAATTCAATTGCAATCACTTATCTGTTTTCTGTATGTACGAACCTCGCTTATAGCGAACCAATTTTTGCTAGTCCCTCGGAGTTCATCTTAACCGAATCCGGATTTTACTGTACTTATTTATACTATAAAGTCCTTTAAGGAAATAGAAAAAAAAACAACAACAAAATATTTTAAATACTATGGTTAGCATGTCGTAGAAAAAAACAACAACAAAGTATTCTAGTTATCATACCTAATAATACTTGGTTTACATTTACTATATTTATATGTACATATAAATTTTGTCATAGACTTGAAGGAAGTCCCTGTAGGTGTTTCTTTTGTGCCTGTTTTGTGTCTATGCCTGTCTACACTTGTTTCCGTTTTTATTTTGTCAGTTTAAATGAAAAAAAAAAAAAAAAATAAATAAATAAACTGAATGGAGCGTTTGGCGCACAACTTACATTGTTGTTTGAGATACATTCGGACAGACAACATAAATTGATAGATACAAATAAACCATTTTGTTTAAATGGTAGGGGACTAAGTTAGACAGTTAAAGTTACTAACTACATAGAAGGGGAATGTTATGTATCTTGGAACGCTTGTTCTAAAAAAGGAAAATAAGTTAATACATAATTTAAAAAAAAGTTTATAAAATTTTGATTTTGCAAAAAATTTCTAACAGATATATTGATTTTTGCTTAATCTTTTTTAAGAAAAAATTTAAGTCATTACATTTTATGCACCTTCTAGCGGATCCCGACGTGCTTCGCTACGCATGAATAAGTATTTGCTGTTGTTTTTTTTTTATATGGACAAAATCACATGTGGACATGAAAAGTCATAACTCACGAATGCGTCGACCAATTTCGTGAAAACTTTAGATAAACCATCTACACGACCATACGAACAAACCCTAAAAATTTAATCGAATTCGGTTTTACCGTTCGTGAGTTATAAAATCACAGCACACTTGCAACAATTTTATATATATATATATATATTGATTATTATAATAACAAACATTTTTAAATATAAATGGCGTTATTGTTTTTCGAAATATTCCTCTTAATGATCAATACACTTTGTCATAGAAGTCAAAGAAGTTTTTCCATTTTCTCGTGAGACACCTCCAAAACATGGTTTTTGAACGCTTCAACTGCTTCTTCGGCGCTCGCAAATCGTTGAGCACACATTTTAACTCTGATATTCACTAACAAGAAGAAGTCATTGGTTGCCAAATCAGCACTGTAGGGCGGATGAGTCATCAATTCAATGTTTTGACTGCTCAAAAATTCACCTGTTTGACGAGATGTGTGAGAGCTTGCATTTTCATGATGGAGAATGATTCGTCCTCGGCGGTTGGTTTTACAAATTTTTCCGAAGACTTCCGGCAAACAAATGGTCGTGTAACACTCAGAATTGACTGTCCTACGCTGCTCAAGCGGAACAGTGGCCACATGATCCATTCGACCGAAGAAACAGGCGATAATTTGCTTCGCTGTGCTTCTTCCACGAACAACTTTTGTTAAACTTAGCTTGTCTTGGAATACCAATACGCTCGATTGCAGTTTTGTTTCCTGCACAAACGCATGATTCGTCATCTTTCACGATTTTATACACGTCTTTTTGAAGTTTGACAGTAACGTTTTTAATCATTATCATTAAATTATGGAGTATCCAATGAGAATTTTTTTTTTTAAAAGTACACTCACCAAAAAAAGTCTGTAATAGCAACTGAAAATTTTGCTGTTATTACGGGAAATTTTGTTAATTTGAGCCCAGCGGTATTTTTTGCTAATCTAAGCAACACATGTCTGCCGACGTGTAGTGCAATGAAATTAGTAGAAAAAATTCGTAGCCGCTACTAAATTTTAGTATACTTTTTGTTAAGTGGAATTAGCAAAAAAATTACTAAATATTATTAATATTAGTACAAAATTTAAAATTTTTTTTTTTAACGAGCATCAAAATTTCTTTATTTTTATTTTTTTTTTTCAAAAAATATTTTATACAAATTAAAAACAAAATCAAAGGCTAAAAAATCTTAAAAATTGTTAAAACATACACGAAGTAATCATTTTATTTTGGTAATTTCTGTTTTGAAAAATTCTTTAGTAAATTTTTCTTACTTTTAAGGTAAAATTTTAATTGTTTTTAGAGCTGATTTTTAGAACTAAACAAACTTTTTAGTGCTATTTTAAGTGAATGTTCTATTTTCAGATATGAGTCGGTATATTCACTTCCGATCCCTTTTTTAATCTATGTAACATTTTAAGGCAATTTAAGTTTTTAAGTGTAAGTTTTTATTAAAAATAACATTTACTTCAATATCCACTCTTTTAAAATTAGTAATTTTTTATTAATAATATTAGCAAATCGGTTTTCAAAAATTTGTAAAATGATTTGTGAAATTAGCAACAAAAATTTGTAAATATTCTGTAAAAACTCTATAACATGTAAAATTTAAATAGCAAAAAAATTTGCTAAATAATAATTTTTTTACTAAAAATCAGTACAAAAATCGTAAAGTGGAATTGAAAACCGTTTAAAAATTTTTCTACTCAATTTTTTTTCTGAGTGTAAGTGTTCATGCAAAATCTAACGTATTGAAGGGCAAGGATGCCTTTATCTCACAATATGTCACATGACGATCTTGCATTATCAGTTCACGTACTGCATCGATGTTTTGTGGCACAACAACCGATTTTAGACGACCTTTACGGAATTGGTCGCCGACCGAACTACGACCACGTTTGAATTCACCATACTAGCGATAATACTGTGTTTTTTGATAATTTTTTATCGCCATACAAAGAACTGAGTTCATTGACACATTCTTGTTGAAATAATCCACGTGAAAAAGAATCCACTGAAAACCTTCTCTTGAAAATTCCATTTTTTGGCCAAATTGATTTTATTAAATTACTGTAAACAAAACAAATAGCACTTGTGCATCGAAACGTTGTGAGTACGTTTATGCTAAAAAATGTCAAACTTTATTATGGTGCTGCCAGATTTTAGCTATTGACATTAGTGTTGCCAGTTTCCGAAATATAAATCGTATCCCTCGTATTAAACCATACATGGATGTATATAATCATGCGTGCTTATGTCTAATAATATACAAGCTCATATATGATCATGTATATTCATGCAAGGACCGTATAAAACTCAGGATGTACAAAATGCCAAATTTTTAGCTTTGCCATTTTGTACATCCTGAGTTTTATACCGTCCTTGATATATGTTTTGATTTTAACATGATTGGGAAAAAATTTTACTAAAATATAATTCTGTATAAACAATAAATAATTCTGTATAAATAATTATTACAAACACTGTAAAGTGGGATAAAAAAAGTTTTACAAATTTTTTTTGAGTGCACTATTTGTACTTTTAAAGAATTTTACTATCTATTATATTAAATGAGACATCAAAGTGCGAAAACATAGAGTACCAAGATACACGACATGCCCCTATACCGTGTAACAGGACGAAAATCTATAGCAAAGGAAATTATATGGGATATTGGAAAAACTAATATAGTACAAGTATTGCTTTGGTAGACGTTATACAAGTTAGAAAAAAAAAAACTTTGTTATAAAAGAAAAATAGTTAAATATATAAAATAATTTAAAATTTTTAAGTGAGATATATATATATTGGTAAAATTTAAGTAGGAGAACATTTTACTTGAAAATTTAGATTTTTCTTTTGAATTTGTCTTTTATTAAAGACGTAACATGTCCGCTATTGTGTGTGTACTTTATATTAAAATAAAAAAAAATCTTAGGGAGCCATATATAGTCAGGAGGCCCCTAAAAAAATCGATATTTCAAAAAAATTTCTTGAGAAGACATTTTATAAAATTTTATTTATTAAAGTAATAATTTGTACATCTAATCTAATATGGTAATTTTAAACATACTTCAATTGATTTTCCTCAAGTATGATTTTTAACTAATATTTAAACAATTTTTAATTTGTAAAAATAATTATTTTACAAGCTGGTGTCTAGGAGCACCTTTAAAAAATTCGATGAGCAGAATATCTCTGGGCTGGATTATCTATTGTCTTGAAATTTGTCAAAGGAATAAGCAAAATAATAATTTTTGACAAAATAGTTTTTTTTCGATTTTTGCCAAAAATTTAGTTTAAGGCCCAATATTTTTTTTGTCAAAAATCGATTTGAGACTAATTAGTGCAGTCGTAGACTCACCAAAAATAAGTTTGTAATGGCGACTGAAAATTTTGCTGTTATTACGGGAAATTTTGCTAATATGAGCCCAGCCGGTATTTTTGTTTACTAATCTTAGCAACACATGTCTGCTGACATGTAGTACAATAAAATTAGTAGAAAATATTACTAGCTGCTACTAAATTTAAGTAAACTTTTTATAAAGTGGAATTTAAAATCGGTTTGCTAAAATCAGCAACAAAATTTACTAAATATTATTAATATTAACACAATCAAATTAGTATAAAATATTAGTAAATATTACTAAGTTTATTAAAATAAATTATCTTGAATTGAGAAAATTTGTTGATAAGTATTAGTGAACTAAACTCAGTGAAATATAAAAAATATAGCAAAAATTTAATTTATAAAAAAAATTATTAAGATGTAGAAATTAACCCAATTATTTTTAGATATTTTTTATTTTTTAGATATTTTCTTTTGAAATTGTCTTACGAATTCGATTATACAAATTTTTATTTTTTATTTACCAAGCAACATTTTTTTATTTTATTTATTTTTTTTTAAAAAATATTTTAGAAACAATTAAAAAAAATAGTAAAAACATTAATGAATTTAACAATTTGGGTTAATTTAACTTTTGGATTTTAAGGTCAAATTTTAATTGTTTTAAGGGCTGATTTTTAGAACTACACTCACCCAAAAAAGTCTGTAATGGCAACTGAAAATTTTGCTGTTATTACGAGAAATTTGGCTAATTTTAGCCCAGCGGTATTTTTTTGCTTATCTTAGCAACACATGTCTGCTGGCGTGTAGTACAATGAAATTTGTAGAAAAAATTAGTTGCCGCTACTAAATTTTAGTAAACTTTTGTAGTGGAATTTAAAATCTGTTTGCTAAAATCACCAAAAAAAAATTGCTAAATATTATTCATTTTAGAACAAAATTGTAAAATTAATTTTTTTATCGAGCATCAAAATTTTTTATTTTATTTATTATTTTTCCAAAAAATATTTACACAAAATAAAATAAATAAAAAAAAAAAATATTTTAGTCAAAGTATCTTCAATTCTGAACGCTTTTTTTAACCTAAGTAACATTTTAAGGCAATTTAAGTTTGTAAGTATAAATTTTAATTATTAGAAATAAAATTTTCTTCAAAATCCACTCTTATAAATTATGTAAATTCTTTTGCTTATTTTAGCAAATCGGTTTTAGAAATATTGTAAAATGATTTCTGAAATTTTAAATTAAAATTTGTAAATTTTCTGTAAAAACTCTATAATTTGTAAAATGTAAATAGCAACAAAATTTACTAAACAATGCATTTTTTTTTACTAAAAATCAGTACAAAAATAGTAAGATGGAATTGAAAACAGTTTACAAATTTTTCTACTAACTTTTTTTTCTGAGTGTAATTTGTATGTTACGTTTAAATAAACAATTGCCATTTGTTTTGCAAAATTCTCAAACTCACATATCAAATTTACTATATTTAGTTAACATATTCTAGACCAGTGGTCGGCAGAAAGAGAGAATATGTTTGTGTTGGTGTTTTACACCGTACGAAACAATTTTATCTTTCTAGATAAATAAATTAATAAATGAATTAATCGATAAGAGAATATCCGTATTCATTGAATTAATATAGTTCTTGTTTTTGTTTTCTATATTATAAAAAATTAAAATAATTTTTTGATTGCATACAAGGCACTTTGCCTCATTTAATATATTTCAAAAATAATCTTCCCACTCAACGTTCCACATTTTTAATTTAAAATGTAAACGAAAAACAAAAAAAATACCTACAATAAAAAAAATAACTATAATAAAAAAAAACAAATTTTTAGAGTGCACTTTATTTCTTCAACAAAGCAGCATATACTTGCTCTGTTGGAAGTTAGCGTACTACTGAATGAAATAATTGTATTTTTTGTGCTCTCAGCTGTGAGATTTGTAGACATTCGTGTTGTGTACGTGTAAATTGCCGATTGTGTTCGGCCCCTGAGTGCTATGAGTGTCGATCACTGTTCTAGACTTTTTTAATTTCCAAAATAAGAAAAGCTTTTGATTTTACAAAATTGTCTTCACAAAATCACGTTTAAAGATAAAAATGTGTCTACTAAAATGTCAAAATTAAAATTTTGTGGGTCTTTAGCTCACAAAATATCACGAAGTGTATTTTAGAAAATTTGTTAAAGAAAATATATCTTAATAAGTAACCACTTTTTCTATATTTTTGGAATTCTGAAAGGTAGAAGAATCCTTATTCGCTTCTGAGTTATGAACCAAATTGTATTGAATATTTAACATATTAAATACAAAATTTACTGGTCCATAACTTGAAGTCAAATCGAAATTTCACTTAGAAACTTTCCCCAAATGTAGTTAAACACATTAACTCATTATTCAATTGAGACTAAAAAATTAAAACTTTTCGAAAATGTAAAATGGTGTTCTTGCACGCGGCCGAACAAAAAATTTCACAATTCTCCATGATGTCATACGGCATCACTAGGCTAGAATTACTTATACGTAAAGTAATTTGACGAATCAGCTGATTTAATCTAAATGAATGAGTTTAAAAGAGACAACGTATGGCTGAATGAGCCTTAATGTGAATTTCATTGAAATGGAAGATTTTAAATTCAAAAATATAATATTTATCTGTTGATTTATTATGGATTCTGCCAAATGTAAATAAATCTCTTGGGGTAACACATGTTTCTATGACAAGCAAAGCGTACATCAAGCACTGTTTAAACTTTTAGTCCATAAAGAAGTTTAAAGGATATTGTGTTAAACTTTAGCATTAACGACCTTCTTTACAAAAATGTGAATTTAAATATGTAGTAGCAAAGAATCAAAGAGAAAAGGAATATAAGTAAAAGTAGTTTTGGATTTTGTAACATAAATCCTTACATATAAATAACTTCTTGTTATCAAAAATACAATAAAGAAATGCTATTTTAAATTTAAATTTTTTGTTAAAAGTACAATTTTATAAAACGAAGCATATTAAATGTTTATGAAAATGTGGGATATTTTTTGCAAAATAATTTTTTTAAACAAATTTTAAACTTTTCCTTTTCCTTCGTTTCATTATATGTATTAGTTTTAATTATTATTTCCAAGGATATTTCATTCCCTTGAAACAAAATTTTAAACTCACAAATTACACTCTAAAAATTTTCGTAATATTTTTTTGTTAGCGTAGAAAAATGTTGCCCGGGCTAAATTACGGGATTACCCGGAGTGCCCAGATGAAATACTTCATAGATAGGGTGGCCATTAAGGTTCTACAAAATATAAAGTTCCCCCAGATGCGAATGTTTTTTTAAAAGCTTTTGCAATAATGAATAATTGGGAAAATTATTATTTAGAGACAGCGAAAGGCTGATAAAAGCGAATATAAAATATCGAATAAAGCCCGCTACATTGTTAGCGTAGAAACAATGTTGCCCAGGCTAGAGACAGGGATTGCTGGAGTTCCTAGATACAAATGGTTCAAAAAAGTATCTTATTACAGCAATAACACACACGCAAGAGAACACATATTTCAGAGTGTACATAATTTTAATTTCGGGTTTCTAGCCAAAGGGGTTTGGGCAGGCCGTCAAGGGGGAGACTTTCCCAAAAATCTCACAAGCAAAATTTTAACTTTCAAGTTTACGCATTTTTGGCAGGCCTTCAAGGAGGAGAGTTTTCCCTATTTGTACCTCCCAGTAGGAATTTTCAAAAACCCGCCTGAGCCGATATGATATGTACCAGAATATGATATGTAGCAAATTTAAGCCCCCTAGCTCCAGTGGTTTTAGCAGGCCTCAGTTTTACAACGTCCCTGGCAAAAATTCTAAAATGTAACATACTCCAGGGAACATCAGGCCATTAAGGGGGGAACAGCAGGCCGTTAAGGGGGAGACTTCACCTTTTTTGCCCCTCCCCATGTAAGAATTTCCAATAATACTATCTAGGGTAAACATCGGGAGAGGATCCTACACAGCAATTTTTCCTTTTTTGCCCCTCCCCGTAGGCTTTACAAAAATACCGTCTAAGCTGATGTCTACACCGGAGGAGAAATTCTTCATACCTAATTTCAACTTCGTAGGACCAGCGACTCGAGAAGGCCGTTAAGGGGGAACGTTTTGCCCTTCAATCCCCCATTTTTACCACATTTCTGGCAGAACAATTTAAAAAATTGTGCAAGGTCTTTCATTGAATTTCTTAAATAAACTGCTGGCTAGACGTTTAAGGAAAAAAATGAATATTGTAAAATTTGTCAAAATACCAAAAAAATATAGAAAAAATTGCTCTTTTTTGAGTAGATTGTATTAAAAATAAAAAATTATATAAACTTTTAAATATTTATATGAACATTAAGGTGGGCAAAAAAAAAGTTCAAATTCACAAGCTCCAGAATCCTACACTCACAATATTATTTCGTTAAAAACAACTTAAAATATATATTAAATTAATCGAAAATAAAGTCAAAAAGAGGACTACTGATTTTTCATTATATTCAACCCATTTTGTTGTTTATTTTCAATCATTATTTAATAATCGACAAAAGTGGTAAAAACAATAGAAATTCGTTTAAAATAACCATCAATTTTTAATTGACAAAACGTTAGAAAAAAAAACTATTTTTGGGGTTTGTTTTTCAAATTGAAAGTTTTTTTTAATTAGTATGTAATTACAAAACACTATACACACACAGAGATATATATTTTTATTTTCTATGTGTGTATGTATATTTAAATAATTTTGTATTTAAACAAACTATTTTGATTTAAAAAAAAAAAACAAAATGGAATTTTTTGAATTTCTATTTTTAAAAACAGAAATTTTTAAAATTTTACATTTAACCGAAAAAATATCAACTCCTACTGAATGTCTGTAAATTTTTATATTTTTTTTTTTTTTAATGACTGATTCAAATAGTTAAAAAATATATTTCTATGAATTTCAATTGATTCTTCATTTAAAAACAAACTCTACGTATTACTTTTTAAATAAACTACAGTCGGTAACGGAAAATATATTGTGATTGTACAAATATGTAATTATGGAAAAAAATATGGCCTGCCGAAAAATGGAAAAAAAATCTCAAAAGATTTGTTTAGAGGTAGCAGATCGCCATTGAAGTTTCGAAGTTGTACTTGTTCTATTTTTTTTAACTAATTAAAAGTTTTGAAAAATGAAATATAATTATTAAGATCGCTCATCAAATCTAATATATTTTTGGAATATAAAATCAAAATTAAATTCGAAGTCGCAAATTATGCAAAAAATTGATAAAAAAATGTTCGACTTTGGTCCAGAAATTTTTTTATGTTTGCCTCTGCATAAAATTCTATTATAAATGATTTTATGTCCAAGGAATGTCTTCCTATGTGAGACAGGATTTTTGTTAACAATTTGAATTTAATACGCTAAATAATAGCGAAAAACTATAACAAGTTAAATTTTACGTTCAGTTATAAGAATAACTGTTAAAATTTTGAAATTTTGAAACAATGTCAGGTCTAATGAAAGCCTTTGGTAAGTAAATATTAAGGAAAATACTACAAACAAAAATCGAATTCTGTTGTATTTTCAAAAAAACGCAAAAAATTTAAAAATCACATATTTGTTTTTAATTTTGATTGCAGATTCGTAAACTTCATAAAAATTAAGATTGACAAATTTGTCCATATAGTTCCATATATCAGAAAATTTTGATATTTTGACTAAAATATGTATTTTTATTTATAAAGCAAAAAAAAAATATCGCGAACTACTTAAAAGTTACTGATTTTTTTTTTTTTTTAATAAGATAATATTGAAAAATTTTGTTTAATAATAGCGTAACATATAGTTTAAAAAATAACCTAACTTAAAGTTAACTCCAATTTTTGTATAAATAACTCTAACGAAAAATTACTAGTTCTTAAAAGATAACTTTTTATACTACCTCTAAATAAAGGGTGGTTAAATTTTAAGGGCCGATGTTGATTTTGAATAAAACACAAATTATTAAGTAAATTATTGTCATTTCTTTTTATTATGATAATACATATGGTATGAAACAAAATATCGGCCAAATGGCCGCCGCGA
Organism: Eustalomyia histrio; assembly: GCA_949748255.1. Taxonomy (NCBI): domain Eukaryota; kingdom Metazoa; phylum Arthropoda; class Insecta; order Diptera; family Anthomyiidae; genus Eustalomyia; species Eustalomyia histrio. The sequence continues at coordinate 13,129,166 of OX456527.1, forward strand.
CCTCGGCGGCACACCTCTATCCGATGGTCCAAATTTACGATGACGCTGAGGCATAATTAAGGTTCTATGCCGTTAATCGTTAATGTGCCGAATTATCTCCTTTAGCTCTTGCTGGCTTATCGACGTACACCTTTTCATTCAAATAACCCCAAAGAAAGAAGCCCAACGGTGACAAAACACATGATATTGGCGGCCAACTGACATAGACACCACGTGAGATAACACTGCCATTGAATTTGTCGCACAAAAGAGCCATTGTTTCGTTAGCTGTGTGGCAAATGGCACCGTCCTGTTGAAACCACTTATCGTGCACATCCATATCCTTAATTTCTGGCTTCAGGAATTCCGTTATGATATCGCGATAGCGAACACCGACGGCGAGTCGAGGTTGACGGCTATTCTGCCAAACAATCGCGAACAACATCAACGTTTTCCGCAGAACGAACTGGGCGAGCATGCACAGATGTTTTATCATTTCCTACAGTCCCGATTTGCAGAAATATGTTCACAATTATCCGGATTGTGGACACATTTGGTCGATTATGCTGACCAAATTAATCACAAAGTGCATTTTGATTTGAACGGCCATTTTCATAATAAGCCTGAATAAATCTGAAATTGAGAAATTTTCAAATGAAATGCAGAAAAAAAAGGAATTTTGCTAAAAATTTGGCACATATAGTTTTTAGACATTTAGGGGCGCAACATTGTGGAGATTGTGAAAATTTAACCACCCTTTATTAAGGAATTTTGCTGAAATTTGGCACAGATAGTTTTTAGACATTTAGGAATAGGGGCGCAACATTGTGGAGATTGTGAATTCAAACTTTGATGTTTTTTGGACAACTCTAATGAACATTGGGCATTTAAAATGCATATTTACTCTTTAAACAAGCATTTTTGTGTACAAATATATTTTAAAATCTTATCTAATTTTTACACACTTTCAATGTAAAATTACACATTATGTGTTAGTTCACACAGAGCGTAAATTTACAAAGTTTGTATAAGGAGCACAGTTTTCTACTACATATAAGCTACGTAAGTTTCATTTACTTTTTGGACACTTTTTATGTAAAATTACACATTATGTTTAAACTTACACATAATGTGTGTAGTTTTTTTTTTTTTGTTTAAACACATATAGTAAATTTACACAAGTTATAGTAGGAGTACAGTTTTCTACTATAAGTTGGGTAATTTTCAAGATACATTACTTACGAGTGTATTTGCTGTAGAAAAATGTCTTCCATGTTTTAAGTGCTGAATTTTCAAAATGTTTTAGGAATTAAAATTCCTTCTTCGTGTTTGTGTTTGAGGTCATTTTAAATATTTAATCGAAACACTTGACATTGTTGCATTGTAACACGTGTTACAAAATGAATAAAAAACAACAAGAAAAACATCATCTCAAAATAAACAATTTTTTTTTGCTATCAGAACATAGTTTTAAATGATTTTCACCTTCAATATCATGCTTTAGGAACAATGAACCTAAATGAAGACGAATACAAAAAAAAATACACACTACTTTAATTTAAGAGAAACACTCACACACAAATATAACCAACAATTTCCCAGTATTTCATAAATATTTTAAACCATTTCAAAACGCAGATAAACTTACCACGAATAATGGGAAATTTCAATAACACATAATATGGCCAAAGTGTAGGCAACACAATATTTAGTTAGTTGTATTTGATTAACAAACGCTAAAGGATGTAAAATCGGAAAATAATAATATGTGAAAAATTAGTAAAACATAAACAAAAGAAAAAAAGTTTAAATTAAATGAAAACAAATTGACTTTGTGGTAATATAAAAAAAAATTCTTCCAAAGTTTAAAGAAAACCTATTCACCAGTTTCTAAAGGTATAAAACCACTTTAGTGTATAAAATAAAATGATGTGCAAAGTTTTAAAAATGCTATTAATTAGGACTTTTTTGTTTTTTATTACAACATTCATAGAATGTATGTTCTAACATCGTGTATTAGATGTTTTTATAACACTTCTACTTGTCTACTTAATTATTGTCTTCTTAATTCTTCATATAGACTGCATAACTAAAGTCTTTAGTAAATTGTTGGTTTTCTTCAAACACGGGCATTTTGTAGTATAATAAAAAAAGTGTAAAAAAGAAGCACCCTTTAAAGATAATTCTTAAATGCTTTTTAAGCCAACGGCTTCAAGTTATAAAATAGTTGTTGCATACTTTAGGGATTAATAACACTAAATTGAAATAAATTACCGAGAAAATCGATAATAGTAATCTTTTTATTGGTATTACAAAAAGTTAAATAAAACTTAATAAAATCGATTAAATATATGAATTGTAAAAGGAAAATTAAAGTAAAACCTACAATAATTAGTTTTAGTAGAAAAAATTTATGATTTTGAGAAATTTTTACAAAACCCATCGATACTGCGTGAATTTTTAGTTAAAAGTTATGTGAAAAGATGGACTTGTTTAGATATACGCAATTTAGACATTAAATTTTAATTAATTTATAATTTAATATTATCATTTAATTTAATATTATCATTTTGAGATTTGAAAGAACAATTATTTTTAACGTTTTTTTTTTTTTGAATTATGATTTAATTTTAGTCGAATGCCTAAAATAATCGTTAGTATTTTATTTTTTTTTTTCTTAGACAAGCGATTATGAACAACACATGAAGTTTTCTTTTTTAAAATCTGAAAATGGAGTTTTAAGAATTATAATAAAATCAAAAAAAAAAATTTTTGATTTGGACTGAAACGGATTAACCCAGAACTGAGAATTTTGCCGTGCCTGCTGTGTTAAAAATGAGCCTCGTCGCTCATGATCAATTTTGATGGAAAATCATCCACTTTGTCGTTGAATTCTAAAATATTACGGCTCAGGCATATAGCGAGCGATTCAGTGCTCACCAAAAGTTTCGCACATGTCTACTTGTCAAAACCTAACTGCAATACGATGCCATTTGCAAAAATGGCAGCACTTTTCAATAGAGTGATACTTATTGCAAATTTTGTGGCAAAAAGCTGCTAGACTGATTTAAAAAAAAAAGATCAGTATTATTTGTGACAAAAGAATTCTGACAAGACCATGTACCTTATCCCAAGGTCTTCACATGCAATGACATGAAGCAAAGGCAAAAGTGAAGCCATTTAATTGCAATATCATGACATCCATCAAATGCTTCTTTTAGTTTTTATTTTAATTCACAATAAAAAAAACAACACAAAATTTAGTAAATAAAAATGGGGAAAGTTTAATTATTTGTAGAAAAAACTTTGATATTTATTAACAATAAAATGGAAAAGTGTTCTCCACTTCAGTGTAATTGACATCATTTTAATGTTTCTCTTTCATTGATTTGGCAATTATTTGCTATCACTTCATTGCACCTGAAGACATCAGGTTACATTTTGCTCCGAAAGAAAAGTGAAAATGTAAGTCAAGGGTGCCCAAGCCCTATCACTTTATTGCACCTGAAGACACCGGGTTACATTTTGCTCCGAAAGAAAAGTGACAATGTAAGGCAAGGGTGACCAGGCCCTATGCGATTGTTGCTCATTTGTTTTTGTAAAAGCACTTAGCTATAGGCTGTGTGTTTTAATACACATACAGCACTCAGCACTAGCAATACGAAATACAAAAACAACTTTGTCTTATTAGTTTTTTTTTTGTCATTCTTCACTGTATACACGCAAGTGCAAAGCAACAACACTTTCGTATGCTTTGCTGGTAAACGTTGATGACAGTGAATATCAATGTAGATTTTGTTTTTGTTTAACGTATGATATGAAATATTTTTTTTTCTTTTTTCTTTGTATGTATTGTTTTTTACAATAAAAAATATTGAATCAAAATTAGTTATTCTTTAAATGTATTGGTGTTTGCTCTTTCATAAGGAACTTTTGGGCACCCCTGATGTAAGGCATCATATTGTACGTGATTTACTTGCGTATACGTTATATTGATTAATTTAAAATATTGATCATACGCACCAGCATAATGTAACTATAATATAACTATTTCCAGAGAAATAAATATTGCTTTTGGATCAAATTTTCTTTAAATTTGAGGACATAATTTACACTCACCAAAATTTTGCTGTTATTACGGGAAATTTTTTTAATTTGAGCCCAGCGATATTTTTTGCTAATCTTAGCAACACATATCTGCTGACGTGTAGTACAATGAAATTAGTAGAAAATATTACTAGCCGCTACTAAAGTTAAGTAAACTTTTTGAAAAGTGGAATTTAAAATCGGTTTTCTAAAATCAGCAAAAAAAATTACTAAATATTATTAATATTATTGCAATCAAATTCGTATAAAAAATTAGTAAGTGCTACTAAATTGTAAATTGCTGTAAACTCAATGAATTGTAAAATATATCAAAATTTTTATTTATAAAAACTCAATTATTTTTAGATACGCTTGTTACACTTTAGTTAGACAATGGTTAACTTTAGAATTTTGTTTTTCAGATGTTGATTATTTTGCTTTTAATTGAGGTTTAACCCAGATCTATTAAATTAGACGTGTTAAAATTAAAGGTGATATTTTTCCTTTGTAGAAAATTTTGTGGATTGTTTTTGATTCACTTTTGTCAATTAATTTGCATCATTATTATCCATTTCGAACAAATTTTACTTTTTCTTCTTTTTTTTATAAATGAATGCAAATTTAATAAAGAAAAAATATAAGGACGCCGTTAAGTTTTTTTTTTATTAATGACATTTGATAGTATTGCCGTGTTTATATTTTACATTTTTAATGATGCCATTCGTTTTTTTTTTTTAGGTATGACAGTTCTATCAAAATTGACAGCTCTTAAACCCCCACTGAAAAACACAATCATTAGTTAAAGCCCAATTAAATTTGTTTCGAGATTAACCTAATTGTTCGTGAAGCTAATTGACATCTTAAAAACTAGCCCTAAAATTGATAATTTCTTTTAAAATTGATTTACGAATTTGAAATTTTTTTATCAGGCAACATTTTTTATTTTATTTTCAGTAAATATTTTAGACAAAAAAAATTAAAGGCTTCAAAATTAGTAAAAACATAAACGAATTTATCATTTTGTTTTAATTTGGTTATTTTTGTTTTGAAAAATATTTTTTAGTAAATTTTCTGATTTTTTTTTTTTTTTTGATTTTTAGAACTAAAAAAGTTTTAAGTGCTACACTCAAAAAAAAAGTTGGTAGAAAATTTTGTAAACGGTTTTTAATCCCACTTTACTATTTTTGTACTGTTTTTTAGTAAAAAAAATATTATTTAGCAAATCTCTTTGCTATCTACATTTTAAAAATTACAGGATTTTAACAGAATATTTACAAATTTTTGTTGCTGATTTCAGAAATTATTTTACAAATTTTTGAAAACCGATTTGCTAAAATTAGCAAAAAGAAAACAAATTTTAAAAATTGGATACTGAAGGAAATGTTGTTTCTAATTAAAACTTACTCCTACAAACTTAAATTTCCTTAAAATGTTACATAGATTAAAAAATGGATCGGAAGTGAATATACCAACTCATGTCTACAAATAGGACATCCACTTAAAATAGCACTAAAAAAGTTTTCTTTTGGTTCTAAAAATCAGCCCTAAAAACAATTAAAATTTGACCTTAAAAGTAAAAAATTTTGACTAAAATATTTTTCAAAAAAGAAATTAATACAAAATGATAAATTCGTTTATGTTTTTACAATTTTTAGGCCTTTGTTTTTTTAATTTTGTCTAAAATATTTTTTTTGGAAGAAATAAATAAAATAATAAAACTTTGATGTTCGATAAAAAAAAAAATAAATTGGAAATTTTGTACTAATATTAATAATATTTAGTAAATTTTTTGCTGATTTCAGCAAACAGATTTTAAATTCCACTTTACAAAGAGTTTACTAAAATTTAGTAGCGGCAGCTAATTTTTCTACAAATTTCGTTGTACTACAGTTGCCATTACAAACTTTTTTTGGTTAGTGTATTTTAAGTGGATGTCCTGTCTTCACTTCTGATCCCTTTTTTCAACCTATGTAACATTTTAAGGCAATATAAGTTTGTATGTATAAGTTTTAAATATTAGAAATAAAATTTCCTTCAAAATACAATTTTTTAAATTTCTTAAATTCTTTTTTTTTTTTGCTAATTTTAGTAAATCGGTTTTCAAAAATTTGTAAAATGATTTCTAAAGTTAGTAACAAAAATTTGTAAATATTTTTTAAAACTTCAGTAATTTGTAAAATGTAAATAGCAAAAAAAATTTACTAAATAATATTTTGTTTACTAAAAATCAGTACAAAAATAGTAAAGTAGGATTGAGAACCGTTTACAAATTTTTATACTAACTTTTTTTCTGAGTATAAATATGATTATGAACCTATTCTAACCTAGAAACTTTCATCCAAATATCTTTATATTTGCAACCTGAAGTTTTACAAAAAGGTTTACGTGTATACACGGACAGATTTAAATCTTTACATGCACTCAAAAAGTCCGATATTTTTGGTAGTACCAACTCATTATAACCTAGTAGTGGTGTAGGGTATAATAATCTGTTTATTTGTTGGTGAAAAAATTCAAAATAAACTTCTTAAAAAAAAATTTGTATTTTTTATTTACGAATATGAAAAACATTTGATTATTTCTGCTCGCTCAAGCTTTGATAAATTATTTGTATTTGTATTTTATTTCAATTCATATTTAAATGGAATACTATAGCATATCTAAAAGGATTATAAAAAAAAATCAATTTATGCAGCATACCTAAGGGGATTTTTATTATTCCTACAAAATTTTAGCATTTTATTTAAATTTATGTTATATACATACAAAATGAGAAAAAATAAATTTTTGTATTAAAATATTTAAAATAATATTTAGATTTAATTTATTTTGTGTTCTTTTTGTTTGTATATTTTTAGATTTTATACAAGATTGTCACTACATGAACAGGATGTTTAAACTGACAACACATTGTGCGTACGCCTGAATGCAGACTATAGTTAACAGCATCAAAATTTTGATTAGATACAAAATAAAACGGCGGAAATTCAAAACTTCTAAAATGTATACAGTTTTTTCCAACAAACATGTTTAGACATGACAAAAAGTTTAGTGTATCATTAATGTCAAAGTAAATGTTGGTTACATATTTTTAGTTTTTTTTTTGTTGTTGTTATTTTTTTTCTTGTATTTTTGCCAAGTGAACATGTTATAATAAAATCTTAAATTAAAACAATTTCCTGGTGTAATATAGTGTAAATGACAGCTGTGTTTAAGTACACCAATTCTCATATCATTATTTGAAAAAAAAAAAAATCAAAGAAATAAAAATATGAAAAATATTGTTATTGAAAAAATTAATACCTTAGAAAAAGTTTAAGAAATATAAAAGAAAAAGCTAAATTTAATAAAAAATCCTATTAAGTGTGAAATTTATCTTAACTGAGATTTTGAATCAATATTATTTTAACCTTCATCTATGTGAAATACTTTCTTTTTTTTTGTTATATAAATTCGTGTTAAGTGTTATATTGTATATATTTTTTTTTGGGAAACTACGTGTTAATGCTTGGAAATTCTTTAATAAAAATATAATATACAAAAATTGTTGTTTTCGGGATTGTGAGTGTGTGTGAAAAACAAAAAAAAAAAAAACAACAAAATGGCTATGGAATGGATAACTGCTATGGACAAAAGGTGAGTGTTTTTATAACGATTGTTTATTATAATTATTCATTTAAACATTTATTCGAATTCCAAAAACATTAATATGGAATATGGTGTGAATTGATGTGAATTACAGAAGGAAGCTTAATGTTTCAAAAATTATGCAATATAAATATTTCATGTATCCATCCTAAAAGTATGCTTTAATGAATTAGACATAACTTTTAAAGTGTTTTTTATACATGTTAAATAAGCACTTAATAATTTTAGCATTTTACTACTCAAAAAAGTCATCAATTTAGAATTTCATTAAAAATTATGATTTTCTTGCAAATTGCCTTAGAGTATACCACATTTTAACAACAAAGTCAATATTAGCTTAATTTGTTTGCTAGCTTAATTTGTTTACAAGCTTAAACGCCAGATACTTCGTTACCGACAGTTTTAAATATCATGATAATATTAGGTAGAAAAACGAATTCTTTTAGAATTCTTTAGTAGAAATGTTTATTGTTAATTTGAAAATTTCTTATAATTTCATTTTAACAACAAAGTCAATATTAGCTTAATTTGTTAATTTTCTTAATTCATTAAGTAAGGAGAGCGTGTCGAGTTTCTAGTAAAAATTTGTCCAGTAGTACTCTCATGGGAAAATTTTGCCCCTATCCGCAAAAGTTTACTAAAATCCCTTCCCACTAAATATCTGCGCTGGAGAATGCATCCAGTAGCAAAAAAATACTAGTACAGAACTAGTTTTGTACTAGTTTATTTGAACCAGACAACTAGTTCGAGTTCTACATACAAACAACTGTAGAATTTAACATGCAGATATCATAGGGCTGGGGGCAATTGTCTCCAAACTACCACTTTGGAATAGTTAAAGAACTGGTTTAACATTACGAGTTGTAGTATTAGTTTAGCAGTACAGCGGGACAAAAAATTCGATGGGACAAAGTTTAGCAGTACAGCGGGACAAAACATTCGATGGGACAAAGTATATGGTACTTAACTGACAGTTTTGAACTAGTTCGGTACTATTTACTAAGAGAGTGAGAATTAATGGTACTATATCAGTAGTTTTTACTAGAGATTAAGGAAATTTTATTGGACTAGTGCTAAAATCACGCTAGTCTGGTTCTAAAATCTGATAAAATAGTTTTTTTATTTTAATATAAGTTATATTTAAAGTAATATTAAAATAATTCAAATTAAGAAACAGAAAATGTAACATGTGAAAAAATTAATTCAAATAGTATTAAAGAAAAGTCTATGTATATTGGTAGACAAAATGCAACAACAACAAGAGGGATTATGAATATTTTTTTAAATCAGACGACCAAACTGGTACTAATGAAATATTTACGGAATAAGTTCATGAGTGACTATTTGCCACCAGTTATGTACCAGTTAATTTCCACCTCCATTTACAAAATGAGAATTTCAAAACTTGTTTCATTTAAGGCAATTTTTTAAACAGGCCGATACATCGATACTATTAAGCTGGTTCAGGATGATCATTCTGAGAACTAGTTTTGTAATTACTAGAATAAAAACTATTATATTTAAAACTAGTTCGGCCATTTGCTACTGGGGACATATAATTTTTTTTTCTAAATTTATGTTGACATCGCTGGGGATCTAACGGCCAAGGTTAGACCCACCACAAAACCAATATCCCCAGGGAAAAGTTATCTTAAATTTCAGATTTCAAGCGGAAAGAGTTTGGGCAGCACGTCAAAGGCGAGACTATTCCCCTTTATAATCCTCTGTGTAAAATTTTTTAGCAGCATGATTATGAAAACGTTTTTACTCTTTTTAGCCCAAATTTTACCAAGTTTGTTTTTTTTTGAAAATTCCAAAAAGTATGTTCCAGGAAAAACCTATTTTAAATTTCAGATTTCTAGCCGAAGGGATTTGGCCAGATTGTAAAACTTTAAACTTTTTTTCCTTCCGTCATTCTAGATGCCTACACCAAATTTCAAGCTTCTAGCTCTAGCGGTTTGGGCTGGGTATTTTAGGGGGCACTTTATCCCTTTCTAACACCATTTTTATCACATTATTATTACTGAAAATTCCAAAATGTATCTATATTTTCAGAAATGTAGCACATACCCTAAGGAATAACCAATTCAAATTTCTGATTTGACTAGACAAAGCTGTTTGAACAGATTATTAAGAGGGACATTTTTCTCTTTTGTAACCCCGTTCGTGACGAAAATTTTTTTAAATAGAACCTTTTCAGGGAACAAATATTTTTAATTTCAGCTTTCTGAGCCGTTTGATAAGGCCATTTTTGAACTACCATATTTACCACTTTCCTGCCCGTGTAAATGAGATCAGATCTGAACAGATTTTATTAGATCTTAGATTAGATATAAAAAATTTAGAGAGATCTAGCGCACCGTATATAATCAGGTAAAATTTTCTCTGGACATTATTACATGTCTATCAATTAAGAAATTTAAAAAACACCTACATTTATTTTCGCACTCGATCTGTTATTAGATATGAACAGATCTGGCACCACATTTGCTCATATCATGGCAGATCCCTTTATGTACAGATTTGGCACCAGATATGATCAGATCTTTCTATAAATATTTCACATCTAATCATATATGATCATATGTAGCACCAGATCTAATTTAATCTGTTTTACACGGATGGCGAAAATCCTGAAAAGTACCTTATTGGTTTTTAAAATTTTTTTAAATTTAGTTTGCTTGCCAAAGCGGTTTGGTTGGCCGTTAAGGCATTTTTTTGTAAATATTTTGTGACGACACAGTTAAAATCTCTTTATTAAAACTAATATGAATGAAATCAAAAAATCAAAGTTCATTCGTTAGATAATAGTTTTCCCCAGGTAACGCTGGGAGAGTTTTTCGAAATTTTAATTTTTCACTTTTTTTTGGAACACTTTAAAGGAAAAAACGTGATTTTTAGTGAAAAAAAAATCGGCTAATTTGTTATTGTAAAATAAAAATTATTAACAAATTTGAAAAAACTCTCCAGCGTTACCTCTTAAATTATGTACAGAAATAGTGTTCAAAATTTCAAAAGCATCGGTGCAGTAGTTTTGAAGTTATGAGGGGCACCGACTTTGAAAATGTGAGTTGTGGGGAAAACGCTTTAAAATTTTGAACGCTAAAAATCTGGTATTACAGACTGGTTGAAAAGTTCCTGCGCTCGAAATGAGAGAATACTGTTTTTGTTACGAAATATATTTATTTATTCAATATAATCTCCTAGAAGCTCAATACACTTGTTCCAATGATCTTCCAATAATTTTATCCCATCCTTATAATGGATTTCCGGAAGCTCTGCAAAATAACCGTCTACGGCTGCTATGGCCTCTTCATTCGACGAAAAATGCTTTCCACGAAGGAATTGTTTGAGATTTCTGAAGAGATAGTAGTCACTGGGAGGCAAATCTGGTGAATACGGTGGATGTTGAAGCAATTCGTACTTTAATTCTTTGAATTTAGCCATCGTCAAAAGACTTTTGTGAGCAGGTGCATTGTCTTGATGAAAAATTATTTTTTTCTTCTTGAAACCAGGTATTTTCTTACGAAATTTTTCATCCAGCTGATCCAAAAGGCTGCAATAATATTTAGAGTTGATTGTTTTACCTTTCTGAAGATAATCAATCAACAAAATTCCTTTTGCATCCCAAAAAACTGATGCCATAACCTTCTTTGCTGATCGTTGTGACTTCACCTGCTTTGGAGCTGAACAACCAGCTTCAGTCCACTGTAAACGTTCTTATTTCAATTTAGGATCATGGTGGTAGATAAAATAAATAAATAAATAAATAAATATAATCAAAAAAAAAACTCTCCAAATTACGCTGAGAAATTTGTTTTCGATCCAGTTTTTGTTGAATTGTTAATGTGTGCGGCACTAACTTTCCAAACAGTTTTTTCATACGTAATTCTTCACGTAAAATATGGAGTACTCGTTCGTCTGAGATGCCTATGGCATTAGCAATTTCACGCTTAGTCAAACTTGGATCTTCACTAACCATATTATGTACCTGCTCAATGATTTCTGCTGTGATTGCAGTTTTTGGTCGTCCTTCGCGTGGATCGCCTTTAAGGCTGGTACGACCACGTTTAAATTCACCAGCCCAAAATTCAACGGTGCGTTTTGAAGGTGAGGACTCCTTATACACTTCTTACAATTGTTCATAAATTTCCTTTGCTTTTAAACCTTTCAAAACAAAGAATCTAATGACTGCACGATATTCAATTTTTTCCATATTAAAAAAAAATCAATGACACGTCAACTTCAAATGGCTTGTAAATAAAGAAAGAATTGACAGAATGACTTGCAACTTTGCATGTGTTCTCAGGACAGTTATACCAACTTGAGAAAAAAAAAGTTTGTAGCTAGCAGTGTCATCTCTTGGTGAGCGCAGGAACTTTTTAACCAACCTGTAGACACTGACATACTTGACATAAAAATACTCGTAACTTCGTCAATTTTGCTCAAATCGACTTGAAAGTTTAACACAATATTCTTAATATATTAAGCATTTATTTAAAAAAAAAAAAATAAAATACCTCACCCCCCCCCCTTAAGGAAGGTACTTTTCCTCCTATGAGTTTCCATATTTACTACGTTCCTGGTGAATAGTTCAAAAGATACTCTACCAGTAAATTAGCAGAACAGACATATATTTTAAATTTCGGAGTTTTAGCCCAAGGCGTTTAGAGAAGAAGTTAAGGCAGACTACTTTCCACTTTTTGCCAGACCCATTACAAAATTCCTAAAAATCCCGTCTTTGCAAATGGAACTAATGATTTGCGTGGGCTTATTAATTTATGATTTCATTAAATATAATGATTGAGGGATTTCTTTTCACTGATTAATTCCACTCGGTTTTAATTTTCATTAGCACAAATAATGCACCAATTAGATTTTCGAAAAACGTATGAATAAGAAAACCGCTAAAAATATGTTAAAATCGATAAATGTCACTAAAATCGAGCCTCGTTCCATTTCAT